>JAWHQI010000241.1:1200000-1610000 GCA_033032865.1 Dactylorhiza incarnata
TCAGCTCTCTCCACCGTGGAAATCCCTTGATGATTGTGGGTGAAGTCGATTCCCTGTTTATGCTTCCACTTGCACTTTAGAAATTGTTGCCTTGTAAGGGTGGCCCTCCAGTGTCATCAACCAAGTTCCTCTAGTTACAATGTGCCCATCCATCTAGAAGCGCTTTGTTCCAAATCCGATCTAAGCTCATCGATGTGATTAAGTCATCCGATATTTCGAACTCCGTATTCTGTTGGAGTAACTCCTGAAAATCTGATGTGAAAGTAGGTAGTTGTTGCTTGGCATGGACAGAAATTGTGTGAGCTAGAAGACCTTGAAAGTAATACATTAAACCAATTTGCTTCAATGTAATCAAATAACCTAATGGATTACTCCGCAGAGGAGTAACTACAATTGTGTAGTGCCCATGAGATGAAAGGAACCATCCTAAGGGGTTTTTTGGTTAATGAAGACTGATCAATTCAGCCCATGATGTCCTTTGGTTGATGAAGAAGTGTTCGCGTCATGTGAGCAATCCCAAGGGATCCTTTCCATCAACGAGGAAAGAAACCAACTTGACATTGCGGTACATTACAACCAACATAGCGTCTGCTCATGTACTCCGCCAGCGAGTGTAGAGTGTCTCCCTGGTTGTGATCGACCGCCACACAGCCTTCTCCTCCATAAAGTCCCAAATGGAAATTCACGGTAGGAGTTGCCCCAGCCGTGTGGGGCTTCTCCTTGTAGCACCGATGAGTAAAGGATTCTGAGATGCACTATGGTGGCCACCCAATCCTCCCGCCGCCCAATCCTGAGATGCGGTGGTTTCCGATGTACTCGATACTGGCATACTGCCAAAGCATCCATGCGAGCATGAATCATATTAAAAGTCACTTGGTTCACAACTTGCGTAGACTAAGGGGGAGATCAACCATTAACTTCTATAACATCTCCTTCAGCTCTCCCTAATTCTTTCGAGCCCGGGGACTTATAGAGAAAAAAGAGAGAATATTCTTCTTGCTTGCCTTACATAGCCATGGAGCCCTTAAATAAACAGATAAATGGCACACTTTGTGAATAAGTCCCCGTACTCGAAAGATTTGCAAAACTTCCGGTTGGAATAATGATTCAATAATATTCATTAGAAGGAGAACACCATACATATAGAGGACTACAATGCTAATAGCACACCAGGAGAAATAAACAGAAAAATAAAACATTAAATATGCTAACACTCCCCCTCAAGTTGGGTGAGTGATGTTAATCATGCCCAACTTGTTCACGAACTGGCCAAATGAACTTCCACCCAATCCTTTGGTGAGAATGTCCGCGAGTTGCCCGTTGGAAGGCACAAAGGGAGCACATATGATTCCTTTTTCAATCTTCTCCTTGATAAAGTGTCTATCCACCTCGATGTGTTTTGTCCGGTCATGTTGAACAGGATTGTGTGCAATACTGATGGCTGACTTATTGTCACAATACAAACGGATAGGTCCGTCTTCCACTAGACCAAGGTCGCTCATTGAGGCCCAAAGCCATAAGCCTTCACATACTCCATGAGCCATAGCTCTGAACTCAGCCTCAGCACTAGATCGTGCCACAACCTGTTGTTTTTTGCTCCTCCAAGTAACAAGGTTGCCACCAACAAGAGAGCAATATCCAGAGGTGGATCGCCTATCATCCACTGACCCGGCCCAATCCGCATCAGTATAGACCTCAATCTTTAGGTTGGAACTCGGGGAAAACAGGATTCCCCTTCCAGATGAAGATTTGAGGTACCTAAGAATTCAGAGAGCAGCATCCATGTGTCGGGTCTTTGGAGCATGCATGTACTGACTCACAACACTCACCGCATAAGAGATATCCGGACGAGTATGAGACAGATAAATCAGCCTCCCCACTAGCCTTTGGAACCCCGAGATATCTTCAATCTCCACCCCATCATCACGCCCCAGCCGATGATTTGCCTTAATCGGAGTGTCAGCCGGTCTGCATCCGCTCATCCCCATCTTCTCAAGAAGATCTAACGTGTATTTCTGCTGAGAGAGAAAGACCCCCTGCTTAGATCTGGCAACTTCAATTCCCAAGAAATACTTGAGTTTTCCCAGGTCCTTGACCTCAAACTCTCTGGCAAGCTTCTGTTTCAGATTTTGAATTTCCTCATGATCATCACCAGTTATGACAATGTCGTCAACATACACAATGAGAATAGTAACTTTCCCACACCTATGTTTGATAAACAATGTATGGTCTGCGTTGCTCTGGGAATAGCCAAACGACATCATCGCCTTGTGGAACCGGCCAAACCAAGCTCTTGGGGACTGCTTCAGTCCGTATAGAGCCCTCAACAATCTACATACTTTTCCTGCAGCACCAGCCGGAGTGAGACCCGGAGGAATAGACATATAGACCTACTCCTCCAAGTCACCATGGAGGAAGGCATTCTTCACATCAAGTTGCAGAAGGTCCCAATTTTTGCAAACAGCAACAGATACCAATACCCTGATGGTATTCATCTTAGCAACCGGGGCAAACGTCTCTTGATAATCAATGCCATGAGTTTGGGTATAACCCCTTGCAACCAACCTTGCCTTGCACCTCTCAACAATCCCTTGTGGGTTTTGTTTCACCGAGAACACCCACTTGCACCCAACCGGTTTTTTCCCATGGGGAAGAGGGACAAGATCCCATGTATGGTTCTTCTCCAGAGCCTTCATTTCCTCAACCATTGCCTCTCGCCACATAGGAACCTCAAGAGTCTGTTGCCATGACACAGGTATGGAAGCAGTAGCAAGAGAGGAGATAAAAGTCTTGTAGGAGGTAGACAAAGAGTCATAAGATACATAATTAGCTAGAGGATGGCGGGTACAAGACCGGATACCTTTTCGGAGGGCAATCGGGAGATCAGAAGGCGAAAGCCCTGAGTCAGGATCCACTGACTGTTCTGGTAATATAGCAGAGTCACGTGTGCTTATCCCCTTTATACGCCGAGTATATACCTGCAAGGTCGGGGGTGAAGGAGGCGGCGTAGAAGAAGGTGGAGATATCGGGAGGGAGGCCACCTCCACTGGAATAGGACTCACTTCCACGGGTAGAGTCTCCCCCTGAAATGAGGGATAAGGCGGAGGTATGGGCAACGAAAGAGAGGGAACACCCGAGGGTGTAGAAGCCGACAGAGGGTAATAGGACTCAGATTCACGGAAGGTGACATCCATGCTGACAAACACCTTCTTGGTCGGAGGGTGAAAACACTTGTACCCCTTTTGCGTAGGAGAGTAACCAATAAAGACGCACTTGAGGGCACGAGGATCAAGTTTGGAGGGACGAGGATGATGGATGTGAACAAAGCAAACACACCCAAACACCTTGGGAGGAAGGCGAGTAGGAGGCACACAAAGCGTATCCAGAGGGGTACGGTTCCCAAGGATACGTGTGGGCATACGATTGATGAGGTACGCAGCAGTGAGGATGACATCTCCCCAATAAAATTTTGGAAGATGCATGGTGGACAAAAGACAACGAGCAACCTCCAACAGATGGCGATTTTTCCGCTCAGCAAAGCCATTCTGAGCTGGGGAATATGCACAGGTAGTCTGATGTATGATGCCGTGATCAGCAAGGTAGCGTTCAAACTGTGAATCAACATATTCACGGCCATTGTCACTGCGAAGGATTTGAATTTTGGACTGAAATTGGGTAGAGATCATGGCATGGAATTGTCGAAAGACAGAGAACACATCACTTTTGTGACGAAGCAAATATAACCATGTAGTACGGGAGAAACAATCAATAAATGTAACAAACCACGTACAACCAGAAATAGAAGGGTGCAAGCATGGACCCCATATATCAGTATGAATAACAGCAAATGGACTAGAACTAGGCAACGAGGCATGCTTAAATGAAGTACGATGATGTTTGTTGACACTACAGACATCACACACAAAAGATTCAAAAATAGCAGTAGACAGTGCTGGAAATAACAACTTCATAACAGAAAGAGAGGGGTGTCCCAGGCGACAGTGCCAGGAGTACAACGGATGAACAGTGCTGGAATGAAGAGCAAGAGCAGGTGGAGCAACGCCAGAGTCAAGCACATAGAGACCATTCACCATGCTACCAGAGCCAATCACCTTCCCCGTCGTCAGGTCCTGAAACACACAAGAAGACGGAAAAAAGGTCACAGAGCAGTGCATGGAGTTTGTCAAATGACTAACTGAAAGTAGATTACGAGTAAAAGCAGGCACGTGAAGAGCAGAGGACAATGTGAGAGATGAGCAGGGGATGGTACCCTTGCCAGCAATGGAGGAGAGGGAACCATCAGCAATGCTCACCTTATCACGCCCAGAAAGCGGAGTATAGGAAACAAAACCTGTAGAGGACCCGGTCATATGATCCGTGGCCCCAGAGTCAATCACCCAGTGGGTGGAAGGAGAAGAAACAACAGAATGGGCACCTGGCAGTCCTGTATGAGCGTAGGAGGAAGAGGCAGAAGGCTCCGTAGAAAGACCATGCATCAAGCGTCGAAGAGCTTGCATCTCATCCGCAGTAAAACCAACAGGGGTGGCAGAGGCATCAGGACCAGAGCAGCCAGGAGAAATATCGGCAGTAGCATCAGTAAGATGGGCCGCACGCGGAGCAACATGACTGCCCGAGGAGCGACCAGGACCACGACCTCCCCGAGGTGGAGCACCCCCTCTTGGGGTAGGGAACCCATGAAGCCTGAAGCAGGTATCCCGAGTGTGACGGCTCTTGCCACAATAATCACATAGGAGATGATCCTTATCAGAATTCCTCAACTTGGGATCGCGGGATGGACGAGTACCAAGAAGAGAGGGAATGGTAGCAACAAGAGCAGAATTCTCTGGCACAGGATCCGGGAGAAGGGTCAGACGACGATCGAACTCCTGCTGCACGATGCTGTAGACTTCAGAAAAAGAAGGGATCTGTGGTCGCCCGAGAATCTGAACACTGATCTGATCGAAGTCACGATGCAATCCATGAAGAAACTCAAATATGCGATTGCGGTCATCCCTGGCCCGAACCATCGCCTCATCAGTAGGACTAACAAAGACAAGGAGATCAAAATGATCATACTCTTGATAAAGCTGTGTGAACTCCAAGTAGTACGCTAAAGGAGAACGGTCACCCTGCCGGAGTAAGCTGATCCGACGGCGCAACTGAAATATCTGAGCAGCATTGTCGCGGCGAGAGTAAGTAGACTCCGCACGACGCCAAATATCAGCAGCATTGTCGAGAAAGAGATAGTTGCGAGCAATGGACTCTTGCATCGAGTTGGTGAGCCAAGACATGACCAAGGAGTTCTCGGACTCCCACTGCGGCCACTCAGGAGAAGTCCTATCCGGTTCCGTCATATGGCCGGAGACATAGCCAAAGAGGCGCCGACTCTTGAGTGCCAGGGTAATAGAGCGGGACCATGAGAGGTAATTGGATTCATCAAGCCGGATAGTAGTGATCTGTGAGGTATTATGATCCGTGGTTCCACGGTAGAAGACCGACGAAGGAGGACCACCAGAGAGAGGAGCCGGAGTATCACCGGTGGAGAGGGAGGCCGGAGTAACACCGGTGGAGAGAGAGGGAGAAGCCACTCCGCTAGACCCCATGACTCAGAAAAAAAATCTGAGAAGAAGAGCAAACCGGAATAGAAATCCGGATAAGGAGAAAGCCCAAGAAATTAGGGCGTCAAGAGACAAGGAGATCCATCCATCCAAATAGCACGAGGGCAGGTGGCGCCGGAAAACATCTCAGGAGCAATACTCCGGCGCCATTAGAAGAGAGCGGAGGAAGAGGAGGCGCTGGCGGGGTTGCTGTTGGAAGCGGAGACGCGGAGCGGGAGTGCTGGCGGAGCGGAGACGCTGAGGTGGAGCGCTGGCGGGATTGCTGTCGGGAGCGTTGACGCCGAGCGGGAGTTCTGGCGCGGTCGCTGTCGGAAGAGAAGACGCAGGCGTCCGACGGGAGGCTAGCGAGCGTGAAGACGAGCGAGCGAGCGAACAGCGGGAGCGACGGGAGGATTAGGTCACGGGAAGCTCTGATACCATGTTGGAATAATGATTCAATAATATTCATTAGAAGGAGAACACCATAGATATAGAGGACTACAATGCTAATAGCACACCAGGAGAAATAAACAGAAAAATAAAACATTAAATATGCTAACACTTCCCAAAGGACTAAATTAAGTAAACTATTTGAAATGACTTGAAAAATTAACGATACATACAAATGAAGTAAAAGATGACTAGACTATGCCCACAACACATCATCCCTCCTTCACTTTGAGTTTGGCCTCGATCTTGCGAGTGGGTATGATGTCATGCGATCTGATACGCCATCGAACAAAAGACGAGACATGCTTGCATTAAACGGGAAAACGGATACAATCCGGAGCGAACTCCGACCAAGATCTAGGAGGCTGGTTCCTCCTAAGACCTCTCTCAAATGAGAGCCAAAACCCTAATACATCCCAAGATAAAAGAAACACTCTCATACCACCTCCTCATATAGGGAGGGGGCTCACATAACCATAACATAAAATAAGATTTAATTAATATTAATTAACTAATATCAATTAATTAATTAATACCAATTAATTACACAAAGTAATTATGGTGGTTTCCGTATGCGCCACTGTGACTCCTTCAAGGTGTGTTCAGGCGGATGCAACGTCGTATCATGCAACGTCGTAACAATATGTCGCCCTTGAAAATTGACCTTGGCCCCAAGGTCAATATTACAAAATTTGTCGGGGTCTTTAACAATGGGAGGGACGTATAATTTGTAGCGCTCGGTGTAAAGGATATGATGAGAGTGGGTGAGAGAAGATGAGGTTTATTTTTTTGTGGGGGCAGCGGTGGGTTTAGAAGGAGGTGATACATCCTATTGAAAAATAAAAGGAGGGTGCAACCCTGGGTGAAGAAAAAAGGACGAATTGAAGTGAAAAGTGGGATGTGATGGGGCAAAGGGGAAAAGATAAGTGAGGAAGAGACAAAAATTAAATTGGGAGGGGGTTGCATAATGCGGGGCCCGAGAGCAGGGGGGATGGCGTGGGAAAGAGGGGGAGAAAGGCTGCCAACGGGTGCGTGGCTCGATGGCTGGGAGAAGAAGGATGCGCGCGGCTCCAGAGGAAAAGTAGCGGCCGATGCGAACGAAAGGTCGATGCAGGCGACGGAAGAGGACTCGACGCGTAAGGAGGAAGAAGATGATCGCGGAAGGGAATAGTTGCGGTCGCGCGTTGCCGCTATAGGAGAAAGCGCGGGATGGATCTGGAGGCTGACGGCGCCGGAGGCGTGGGCTGCTGCGGTTGCGGTCGGGACCGGTGCAAGAGCGGTGTGGGGGGGGGGGATAGCTTCCGCTGCGGGTGTCGGCATCAGCGTTGGATGATCGTTGCAGGCGGTCAGCGGACGATGGAGCCCGATGGAGGTGGGGGCTGCCGACGTAGGGACCAACACAGGTGAGGGTTCGCTCCTCCAGGCTGCTGTAGCAGCGGCCGGAAGCGGCGTGGACTGGAGCGGGCAGGCGGATGTTGGTGCTTCGAGAAAGGGAACCACGCGAAGGTGGCGACTGCCCTGTAGGTTGCGAAGGTGGGCGAGCACGTCGTTCAGCAGGTATTCCGGTCGAGCCGAGCGAGGAGGCTGTTGTAGGGGCTGCTGGTACTCGGCGGCTGAAAGGGCAGCGGGCGGAGGGCGGCAGGTCGGACCATTGATACGCCATCGAACAAAAGACGAGACATGCTTGCATTAAACGGGAAAATGGATACAATCCGGAGCGAACTCCGTCCAAGATCTAGGAGGCTGGTTCCTCCTAAGACCACTCTCTCAAATGAGAGCCAAAACCCTAATACATCCCAAGAAAAAAGAAACACTCTCATACCACCTCCTTATATAGGGAGGGGGGCTCACATAACCATAACATAAAATAAGATTTAATTAATATTAATTAATTAATTAATTAATATTAATTAATTACACAAGTAATTAGGGTGGTTTCCGTATGCGCCATTGTGACTCCTGCAAGAAGGTGTGCTCAGGCGGATGCAACGTCGTGTCATGCAACGTCGTGTCATGCAACGTCGTAACACGATCATCCTGGGGTTTCCTTTGGATTTACATCTCCTTGTTTCCACTGTTAGTGATTTCCGGTAAATGAAAAGTTACATACCGCGTTGCAGTGTTAAGCATCGTCGCAGTTGAAAAAAAAATTATAGTGCTCGCACATCAGCTATCTCCTCCCGCGGAAGTCGCTTGATGATTGAGGGTGAAGTTGATTCCCTGCTCACGCTTCCACTTGCACTTTAGGAATTGTTGTCTTGTAAGGGTGGCCCTTCAGTGTCATTCGAACGAGTTCCTCCAGTTGCAATGTGCCTATCAATCTATAAGCATTTTGTTCCAAATCTGTGCGAAGCTCATCAATGCGGTTAAGTCATCCGATTTTTCGAAATCCACATCATGTTGCAAATGTAAGTATTTGTAGCTCAGAGTGAACTTAAATTGCGCGAGCTAGAAGGCCTTGAAATTTATTCATTGATCCAATTTGTTTCAATGTGATCAAATCACTTAATGGATTACTTTGTAGAGGAGGAACTACTATTGTGTTGCGCCCATGAGGGGAAAGGAGCCATCCAAAGGAACGGTTCCTTTGGTTAAACGAAGATTGATTCATCAACCCATGGTGTCCTTTGGTTGATGAAAAAATGTTTGTCGTGTGAACAATCCCAAGGGATCCTTTCCATCAAAGAGGGAAAAAGTGTTACGTATGGTTTTGTTCAGTTGCAATCTTGGATCGTTCGTTCTTCTCGTTCGATCATCTTTTACACAACCTCAATCAATCAGCCGTCATCTCCTTGATTGATCGTCGTCTGTGCGGTATCCTCCAGCTTCTGCGAGGCATGTTTCTGTCGCTTCTCCTGCCTGCCGCAGTCGACGCTCTTTCTTACATCGACTGTGCGCTATTCTTTCGGCGGTTATTCCTGTCGTGTTTTCATTCCGTTAGGAATATCTGGAGCTTCAGAATGCCTAGTTGCCTCTCATCCTTGCTGCCTTGCTTCTGCTGCTTGAGTCCTGATCTTCCTGAAGGAAGTTTTCTGTGTGCTCTGATGAGGGATTAATTGAAGAGCGTTAATGTTCCTAAAGGGACTGTTGATCAGTCTAAATACTATGGTGGAGGAAGTTCAAATGTGGATTTCACTCATGACGTGACTCACATCAAACTGAATGGGAGGAATTACCTCCTATGAGCGCAGTCTATGTGGATATTCATTAGGAGCCATCAACGACTTGGGTTTATTATCGGATCCAAAGAAGCTTCAAGCAAGACTAACCCCTCTTATGAGGAATAGGAAGGTGAGAATCTTACCGTGATCAATTGGCTTGTCAACTTTATGGAACCCAAGATTGCAAATCGATTCTTATCTGTCAGGCTGCTAAGGAAATATGGGAATTAATTGAACAAAATTATTCGAAAAAAAGGACTTGTCAAGGATCTATCAACATCAAACTGAACAGATACATATGACAGGTATGAATGACTTCGAGGAGTATTACAATAAATTGACTCATAAATGGGCAGAAATTGATAAATACTTTGTTATTCAAACCATTGAAGATTACAAAACCGAGCCTATGCAACGTAGGGTTTTTGAAATGCTTTTTGGCCTTCCTTCAGAGCTTGAATTCCAAAGAGTTCAAATGTTAGCAAGAGATTTTGTTCCTGATTTGGGGACTGTTGTCCATTACATTCAGGGAGAAGCTAGTCGTATAAACTCTCTTCGTAATGATGTGCATGTGGGATATGAGAAATCAGCCCTTGTAACTGAACAAAGGAAGTGGAACTCTAGAAATATAAAGCATGAAGATAAGAGTAAGATGAAGTGTCCCCACTGTGGGAAGAAGGGACATGGAAAAGAAAAATTTTGGAACTTACATCCCAACTTGATTCCTCCGGGTTGCAGTCATGGCACTGATGGAAAGTATGTGAGATCACAAACGGCTATGTATGGAATATTGGAGAATACAGGTCATCTTATGGCAGAAAATGAAAGTTTAGTTGTTAACCCAAATCCTGTGATTGCAGCAAGCGCCAGTTCGATCCAGCTTTGGGACTCCCGAGGGACACTCATAGGATGGGCGGTTACTCGGTTAGTGGTCGAGCCTTCCCCCTCCTTGGAGAGGGTATGCGTGGTTGCTTGACGAGTGCCCGCGCGCTCCTCCTACCTACTCTCAGCAACGTCCAGATCAAAGAAGTCGGGGAGGATACAGCCCAGAATCCGCCTAGCTCCTTCTTCCCTCTTAGCTAGCAAAGATCCGCGCAGTTACAACGTATTGTGCTCGCACGACCTCGTCTCCTCTCTCCACTACCCGACTCCTCGTGTACCCCGAGTAGTGGAGCATTTAATGATGCATTAAATGCTTACAACCGTCCGAGCAGCCTACCCTCATGTATAAATAGAGGGTCATGGGTGCTTGGAAAGGACACAGAACTTGGCCAAAATCTGTCCCGTTGTAGGTGCGGTTTCAAGTTATGTCACTTGGTTGCCTTCTAGTTTTGTGTGCGTGCCTTGTAATAACTTTTGAGAAATATCATTGCCCGCAGCAAGTGGTATTCGTCGTTGCGGGTGTGCCTGGTGCTCGACGCTGTCAGCGACATTCTCCCATTTCTGTGCTTTGTTCGCTCAGCCCTTGTGGGTTTGTAACCGACTTTTTGCGGTTCCTGATCTCCCTTGATATTTCTTTGGTTAGTCGCTGAGTGTGGAAGGTTGGTGACAATTTTGGTGTCAACAGTTCAAACACGCGACCTTCAGATCAAATAGCCGGTGAAAGCGCCTGATGCACAGGGTAGCGCAGCAGAGTGCGCGTGCAAAGGCGAGTACTGCTCAAGAGGAGCGGTTACTCACGTTTTCCCCTTTCCCCCAGGCGGACACTCGCGATGAGGTCGCAAGTGTGCCCGGGCGGTTAGAGACTGTGGTGGATGGAACTCACCTAAAGCCTGCCGAGGAAGCGCAGCAAGTCCAAGTCCCTGGAGGGGACGAAAACAGAACCATCTCCATTAATGCAGAACAAGAGGATCAGGGCAAGTGATTACTAATTCAATGTCTCCTGGACAACGTCGACATCTTTGCATGGGCAGCCTCAGACATTCCTGTAATAAGCCCCGACATTATCTGACATCGCCTCAATATCAGTCCAGACTTCAGAGTAGTAAAACTGAAAAAGCGAGCGGTGGCCACAACACTTGCTGGGCCAATACAAGAAGAAGTTTCCAAGTTGTTCGAGGCAAATTTCATCAAAGAAATCCAATACCCTGAATGGATCTCCAACATAGTGATGGTCCACAAGGATAACAATAAGTGGAGAATGTGTGTCGACTTTACCAGGCTTAATAAAGCATGTCCCTAGTCGATTCTGTCGTGGGTTTTCCTGTGATGAGCTTTCTGGACGCCTTCTCAGGATATCACCAAATAAGAATGTATACACCTGACATCCCTCACACGTCGTTCATCACCAACGATGGTTGTTACTGTTATCGTGTCATGCCTTTCGGTTTAAAGAACGCTGGTGCCACATATCAAAGGATGATGAATCGCGTTTTCAAGCATCAGAAAGGTCGCAACTTGGAAGTTTATGTCGACGATCTCCTCGTCAAGAGCCGCGAGCAGAAGAATCACATCGAAGATCTGACAGAGACGTTTGCAACCCTCCGCAAGTACAACATGAGGTTGAACCCGGCCAAATGTGTCTTCGGAGCCAGCAAAGAAAAGTTCCTCAGTCATCTGCTCACTCCTCAAGGTCTTGAACCCAATCCTAATAAGGTGAAAGTTGTCCTGAAAATGCAACCATTGAAACGTCCTAAAGAGGTCTAGCAGCTAGCAGGGAGGATAGCAGGGTTGAGCTGCTTCATCTCTCGTTCTGGAGATAAGTGCGCCCCTTTTTTCAAAACCCTCTGGGGGAGCAAAGTTCGAATGGACGGAATAATGCAGCAAGGCATTTGAAGAATTGAAGCGCCAACTTACAACAACTCCACTCCTCCAAAGCCCTCGCCAGTCAGAAGACCTACTCATGTACCTTGGTGTCGGTACCAAAGCTATCATCTCAGTGTTGGTCCGGGAAGAATGAAAAAGACAATTCCACATCTGCGTCAGCCACGTGTTGAGAAGCGCCGAGACGCGCCATCCAATCCTAAAAAAGTTGTCTTTGGCCCTGGTAATATCAGCACGGAGGCTTCGCTCTTACTTCCAAGCACATTTCATCCAAGTGGTCACCGATCACCTACGAAGCACTGATACGCCAAAAAGAGACCCGTACCTGGTACGTTTCTGGTACGGGTGCGCGTACCACACAGCTCGATACTATTAAAATCGCGATTTTAGGTTTAGTCGGCCTCATTTCCCCGTTCCCTGCTCCCGCTCCATGTTGATCCTGATCATGCATGTTCTTCCTTCTTCTTCCTTCAACTCCACTCCTCCAAAGCCCTCGCCAATCAAAAGACCTGCTCATGTACCTCGGTGTCGATACCAAAGCTATCAGCTCAGTGTTGGTCCGAGAAGAAGGAAAAAGACAATTCCGCATTCACTACGTCATCCACGTGTTGAGAAGCGCTGAGACGCGTTATTCGATCCTAAAAAAGTTGGCTTTGGCCTTGGTAATATCAGCACGGAGGCTTCACTCTTACTTCCAAGCTCATTCCATCCAAGTGGTCACCGATCACCTACGAAGCACGAATACGCCAAAAAGAGACCGAGAATATCAGCACGGATACACTCATATTCTAGGGTAAAAAGTCACTTGCTTAAATTATCTGGGAATGGTATTAGGGTTTGCGTAAAGGTCACCCAGGAGTATTTAAAAGAACTTCAAACTATGGTTTCTGCATCAGAAGAAAAATGCAAACCGGTTCCCAAGGTACTATCGTTTGCTAATGCAAGTCAGATTTCTCAATTAGTTGGGGAAACAAAAAAAGAAGAGGTGGACCTATTGATATGCTTTCCAAAATAAATCTAGAGATGGGTTGAGGAGCCACATAGCTTAGGATGTTCTATTCTGGTGGTTTGCCATTTCATCTAGCTAGAAATCCATATTATATTAGTTCATATAAATTTGTTGCTAAACACAATCTTGATGGATTTGTTCCTCTTGGATATAATGCTCTTAGAACTACACTTTTGCAAAAAGAAAAATCCAATATCACTAGAATGCTTCAACAAATTAAAGATACTTCGCCCAAAAAGGGAATCAGCATAGTTAGTGATGGTTGAACAGATGCTTAAAGAAGGCATTTGATTAATTTTATGGTTGCCTCTGAGGATGATTCTAATTTTTTAAAGCAGTTGATGCATCAGGAGAGTACAAGGATCGGCATTATATTGCAAATTTGATAATTGAAGTTAATAATGAAGTTGGTGTCGAAAATGTTATACAGGTCATCATTAATAATGCACCAGTGTGTAAGGCAGCAGGAGCAATTGTGGAGGGACGATTTCCACACATTTTCTGGACACCTTGTGTTGCGCACACCTTAAATCTAGCATTAAAAAATATTTATGCAGCAAATAATACTGATCATTGTGCCACTGTTAGAGAACAATGTGGATGGATAACTGAAGTATCTAATGAAGCTCAATCCATCGGGACTTTCATTATTAATCATGAATACAAGTTGAACATGTATAACTCTTTTGTTTCACTGAAGTTACTTGCAGTTGCTGAAACACGGTTTGCTTCCACTATAGTGATGTTGAAGAGGTTTAAACTTGTGAAGATGGGTTTGTTAAATATGGTTGGATGTCCCGAATGGACTATGTATAGAGCAGAAGACGTTGAGAAAGCTCTAGATGTTAAAAATATCATCTATAGTGACAAATGGAGGGATGATGTGGACAAGATCCTTGATATAACAAAAACCATATATGATATGCTTAGGGTTTGTGATACAGACAAACCTAACCTTCATTTAGTGTATGACATGTGAGATTCAATGATAGAAAATGTGAAGATTGAAATATATAGACACGAAAAGTTAACAGACTTGGAAACTCATTGTCATTCTTATCATGGCGTCACCTAGGCGACGCCTAGGCGTCCAGTCGACCGATTGAAAACAAGGCGAAGGCCGCCTTATTTTTTTTAAAAATTAGGGAGACAGCGGTTTATTTATAAACCGCTGTCTATTATAACATTTCGTGTACAATAGACAGCGGTTTATATATATTTAGTGCCCTAAACAACCGGATAGTATTCAATGTGGATATTATATCATGTGCTACATGATTGACATAGTTGATGCTCTTAGGAGTACGACAATGCCATCTGGGGTAAGTTAACTGCATATAGTTTCATACATGATAATAATGATGTTGTTATTGCAGATCTATGATGGAGTGGATGAATTTTCGCATGAGAAAATAGATAATATGCGAAATAAGATTTGTGATTATATAATCACTACATGTGCGACATGAAAAACAATTGAAAGTTAGAAAGTAGAAACATATTTTGTTTTATTGCTAATCAAATGTAATTGTGTAATTGTGTATATATTAGTGTGTTGCTTCATACTTATGTAGAAAACTAGAAATGGAACTGTATGAAAATTGATGTACGAACTATTTGTGTACATGTGTAAATTGTAATTGTAATTGTTATGGACATTGACCCTACTTAACTCTGAATTTTATAGCTCTTGTTTCAGTTGTTTGTGAAAGATGGAAGACCAAAACATCAACAGTCTTGCTCCATCCGTTGATAGCAATGAGCTTGACCCAAAAACTGATCCTAAAAGAAAAGCAAATTCAAAGGATCCTGGATGGAAATATGAACATTGGCCTGACATAAAGGATAAAAATACCGTTAAATGTAATTTGTGTGATAAAGTATATAAATGTGGGATCAAAGGATTGAAACAACACTTATGTGGCGGATATGGAGATGTGACAAAGTGTTTTAAGACTACTTCGGAAATAGCAACTGAGATGTATGCAGATTTAAATGATAAAAAAAAGAACAAGGTGGATTTGACAGCTGATGATGATAATGTTAGTGAACAAGAAATAGAGCGAACAGGTTCACAGAATGTATCTCCGGCATTATCTACAGCTAAAAATTCATTTGTCCCAAGTTCTGGGACAAGTGCCAAAAAGAGAAAAGTACTCCACCTTCCACAAAAATGGGGCCCTATGGATGCTCATGTAAGACGTGCTCCCGAAGATGTAGTTGATGAAAAATGTGTTAAAGGTCCTGCACAAACTACTATTGAGAGATGTTTTAAATCTCCTGAAGAGAAAAAGAGAATTGATGGTTATATTGCAGATTGGTTCTATGAATGTGGAATTCCTTTCAATGCTGCAAAGGCACGAAGTTTTGAAGTAATGCTTGAAGCAATTGGACAGTATGAGTCTGGTTATAAAGGCCCTAGTTATCATGATTTACGAGTCCCTTTGTTAATAAATACAAAAGAGAAAGTTAAGGAGATGAAAACAAAGTATCAAGCGTATTGGAGGAGATATGGTTGCACTCTTATGTCAGATGGTTGGGCGGACAGGAGAGGGAGACATTTGATCAATTTCCTAGTTAACTGTCCAGAATGAACTTATTTTATGGGTTCCGTAGATGCATCCGGTCATATTCAAGATGACACAATGCTATCAGAGTTGCTTGATAGTAAAATAACAGAGATAGGAGCAGATTGCGCTGTTCAGGTAACTTTTTTTTGTTATTTTAATTTTCATATTTCATGTTTAATAGTCTACAACTATAGACTATAGAAGTATATAACTTTACATATATAAAAAGTTATGTTGTATGCAGGTAGTGACTGACAATGTCTCCAATTATAAGGCAGCTGGTAAAATTTTAATGGAGATAAGGCCCACATTATTTTGGACTCCTTGTGCAGTTCAGTGCATTGATCTCATGCTAGAAGATATAGGCAAGCTGCAACAAAACAAAATGGTGATAAGAAAGGCAAGGATGATTACAAATTTTATCTACAGGCACACTCGTTTACTTGATGCAGTAAGGACTACTATTGGTGGTGATCTAGTCCGGCATTCAGTGACTAGAATTGCAACATCATTTTTTACTCTACAAAGTGTGCTTAAGCATGAGAAGTTGAAATTATTCTTTATGTCGCCTTCATGGAATGCTGCTAATCTGGCAAAAACAGAAGCCGGAAAACAACTTGTTGAAGCAATACTTTCAACTATTTTTTGGAATGGAGTAAGAGATTGCCTAAAAGGAGGAAGGCCACTAATAGCCGTGTTGCGATTAGTAGATGGTGATGAAAGGCCAGCTATGTCTGAAGTATATATGACAATGGAAGAAGTCAAACAAAAGATCAAAGATCATTTTGATAATAAAGAAAGATTATATAAAAAAATTATTGACATTGTTCAAAATAGGTGGATAAATCAAATGGAGCAACAGTTTTATAGGGCGGTTTTGTTTCTAAGTCCAAACAAATATTTTGAATGAGGAAAAACATCCCGATGATACTTGGAAATTTCAAGATACTTTCAATGATGTTATTGCAAGACTAGTGTCCGATCAACAATTGCAAGACAAGATTGCAGAGCAAGACACTAACTATAAAGCATCTCGAAAGAGTTTTGGAAAGCCTATGGCTATTAGGCAACGAACCACCTTAAATCCAAGTAAGTATTGATTACGTTTTAATTTTTTCTTAAACTACTTATATTTTATACTAATTTATTTTTGTCTTAAATAAATAGTGGATTGGTGGGGTGCATATGGAGGACCGAATGTTGACCTTACAAAGGTAGCATTGCGCATACTTGGCTTATGTTGTTCTTCTAGTTGTGAGCGCAACTGGAGTACTTTTGAATTTGTAAGTATACAAACTCATAATTTAAAATTGAACTTGTTTTATTTACTAACAAGTAACAAATAACAAGTTTGCAAATTGCAACTATCTTGATTCAGATTCACACAAAGAAAAGAAATAGATTGGAGCATCAAAGGCTTAATGATCTTGTATACATCCAATACAATCGTCGTCTACAAGCACAATTCCAAGAAAGACGTGAAAAAAAGGAAGAAATTACAACTCTTTAGTGCTTGATGAGCTAGATTGGAGTAGTGAGTGGAAGATGAACCAACCGGAGGAAGCTTTAGTTTATGAAGATGATGATCTCACATGGGAAGCTGTAGAGAGAGCTATTGGGACTGGGGCTCGAAATTTACGAAGTGGAGCTCCAGCAAATCTTGAACTAATAGCTGAAGGGGATGAAGATCTAGAACATATTAGCGTTGCAAATGATGATGAAGATATTGTTGATAATTATGGGCAAATGACGAGTACCTCAAACCAACTAAGCTCATGCAATGCCAATGACGATTTACTAGATGATGATTCTATTTGATCTTAAAAATTATTAATGCTACTGTGTATCAGTGTATGATGATAAGTTGATAACATTTTGGTATTGAATGAAATGGTTGTGAACTTGTGATTGTCATTATATATATATTGATTCTGAATATGTTATTTCTATTTGATTCTGAATGTGTGATTGACTGATTGTTCATGCCACTATTCCTCAATGTGTGGAATGATACTGTGTACCTGAATGCTGAATGAAAAAAACTTTGTATCTGAATGTTGAATGACTTCTGAGAGTGTTGCAAATTCTCTTTCAGACTTTTAAAAAAAACTGGGACTAAACAGCGGTTGTTAAAATAACCGTTGTCTATAGTGACTGTCGGGGGACTATAGACAGCGGTTATTAAAATAACCGCTGTCTATAGTCACTGTCAGGGGACTATAGACAGCGATCATTAAATAACCGTTGTCTATAGTCACTGTCAGGGGACTAGAGACAGTGGTTATTAAAATAACCGTTGTCCATAGTACCATATGCAGCGGTTATTTTAATAACCGCTGTCTATAGTCCCCTGGCAGTGACTATAGACAGCGGTTATTTTAATAACCGTTGTCTATATTCTTCATTTGTTTTAAAAAAATGTCGCCTTGCATTTGCTCGCCTTATTGTCGCATAGGCGTCCCCGCTTTGTCGCCTAGGCGTCCCCGCTTTGTCTATATTCTTCAAGGCGGTCTGGGCTCGCCTTGACGCCATGATAAGAATGCTCATTGCCCTCTTTATTAGGAAATTTATGATGTCCTCGTTGATAGATGGACCAAGAGTTGCTCACCACTACATTGCATGGCTCATTTCCTTAATCCAAGGTAATTATTTTTTTGCATATTTGATATTTAACATTTACTTGGATGTATTTATTTGAGATATACTTGTATTTGTAGGTAATATAGTTGAGAATGGCTTGATGGAGGGCCAAACAGAGTCGCTCCAAATACGGATGAGGAGATTTCTTCGTAGAGGAATAAATGCTTAAGAAGATAAATCCTGATGTGGTGGAGAGGAACATAGTAATCAATGAGTTCTCTAGATTCACGGGGCTTAGTCAAGTTTTTAATGAGCCAGAGAGTTTGGAGAGTAGAGCCTCACTATTGCCCAAAGATTGGTGGAGTTGCTATGGAACTTCAGCACCTAATGCAAAAAATTGTTTTGAAGCTTTTAGGTCAACCTTCTTCATTGCAATGTTGTGAGAGAAATTGGAGCACATACTCATTTATTCACTCTTTGAGAAGAAACAAAACTCAGCCACAAAGCGCATGGACTTTTGATTTGGTGTATGTGGATAGTAATCTAAGTCTATTATCGAGGAGAAACGAAATCTACAATCAAGGAAGGAGTAGAATGTGCGATATTGGAGGAGATGCATGGGCTTTTGATGGAGTTGGTATGTTTACGATTATCAACTTGTCTTTAGAAGAACCAGAAATAGAAGATGCATTGATCTCCAACAATACGGAGGAAGATGAAGAAAATGAGTGGCAAACATCTTTAAATTTGAAATTATTATGATTTTTTTGTTTAAGAACTTCATCTTATATTGCATTGGCTGTGAATTTGTACTTCAATTGATTATTTATGCTTTATGTTTTATTGTTTTGAGAATTTATAATTGCATCTGTGATATATACATATATATTTATTATATTTAATGCAACATATCTCGTCGTACCCGTACCTTCCTCTTTTAAGTTTTGTCGTATCGTCGTACCGGATACGCATTGTACCCGGTACCAATACCCGTATCGGTGCTTCCTAGCCGATCACCCTCTGAGGGCAGTCTTAGAAAGCCCGAACATTCAAGACGATTAGCCAAATGGGCAATTGAGCTCAGTGAATTTGATATTTCATATATTCCAAGAACCGCCATCAAGGCCCAGGTCCTCGCAGATTTCATCACCGATGATGGCATCAGTGATCAAGAGATTCCTATTCTGTTGTGTTGGAAGATGTTCGTGGATGGAGCTTCCGGGAAGAATTCCGTCGGAGCGGGAATCGTTCTGATCAGCCCCAACGATGTCCGAATTGAACAAGCAGTCAGGCTTCGCTTTCCCACCACTAATAACCAAGCAGAATATGAGGCATTGATAGTCGGGCTAAGTCTGGCCCGGGAGCTCGATATCGATAATATCGAAGTGAGAACGGATTCTCTAGTGGTGGCTTCGCAAGTAAATGGAAACTTTGAAACAAGGGAGCCCCTCCTTCAGAGGTACTGTGCTCTGGCCAAGCACCAAATCAGACACTTTCGTACTTTCAGCATCCGACACATACCACGGGAAGAGAACACGGAAGCCGATGGGTTGGCAAGGTATGGTCTCCATGCAGGAAGAACCCTCGCGAAGCTGTTTTATACAGCAATTGAGGAGGCAGGCATTATGGAGATTGATCAACATTCGTCGTGAATGGATCCTTTCATCCACTATTTTACAACATGAGAGGTCCATCCGTTAGTAACCAACAAAAGGAGGTTTCGGCTCAAGATCCCTCACTATTCTTGTCTCTGGGGTCCTCTATCGGAGGGCCTCTCTCACCATTGGCAAGGTACGTGTCAGAAGGAGAAGTGCCCCGCATTCTGCAGGAAGTGCATTCGGGGGAATGTGGCAGTCACTATGGGGCCAGAACTCTCGAAAAAAGAATTCTTCGTTAAGGCTACTTCTGGCCGACCTCAGAAAGGATTGTGGAGATTATGCAAAGAGATGCTTCAAGTGTCAGAAGTTCGCCCCCCTTCAAACTCGGCCAGCACAGCAGCTAAGATCCATCTCCGTCTCTTGGTCGTTTGCTGTATGGGGATGGATCTAGTAGGCCCTTTCACTACGGCCAGCGGACACGGGCGCTTCATCCTCGTGATGATCGATTATTTCAGGAAGTGGATAAAAGCCAAGGCCCTGGCTAAAACAACAACTCGAGTGGTCAAGAATTTTATGTGAAGAGATCGTTTGCCGCCACTTGCCCATGGCCATCGTCACCGACAATGGTCCTCAATTCGCTAGCTTTGATTTGATGAAGTATTGCGAGTAGGTCGGAACAGAATTCTGTTTCGCATCAGTCCACCACCTACGGAGCAATGGACAAGTAGAAGCAGCTAACAAGCAGGTCATCAGGTCTCCGACCCACTCTGCGGGTACAAGCTACTTCCTCCCGATCACTACCACAATTCCATCACAATTGCCCTCGTTAGAGAATCTCACGACTGGTATATGTGGTAGGTCAGATAGATTCGACCGAATGTAATAGCCGGCCACGCATTAACAGAGACGTTATTGTTATCAGTGCCTTTCTGAGGACAAGCCCCGAACAACAGGTGCATCATCCCCCAAGAACGTATTCAGACATTTCTTGCGTAGGAGAACCATACGGAAGGCATATGCCCAACAGGTCTGTGTAACCTCTGGCAACGGACCCCTTGACCGGAGTAGGAGTTGCTACAATTTCCCCTACCCTCGGAACGTCTTTTCAGAGGAGCGCTCTGTATTCGGACACCCATAACCCCACCAGACGATTCCGGCAGAAGGGAAGGGTGGCCACAAGTGATTCCCTTTTTTTAGGCGGTCTCATTCAGCAACACATGGCGTGCGGTCACTCTGAGGGTAGCCGACACTAGCAGACTATCCAAAGCTCTAGCGAATACAGTCACTCAACAAGCGCACGCTCCGTTGCATCCGCCAAGATGTGGCTCGGATCCACGTCAAGGCAACGCGACTCTCTCAGTGGCAGGTGCGCGCACGACCAATATTCTCAAGTACTAACCCGCGCCAGAGCATGCGCCCTGGATTTGGATAAAGGACAGACACCGAAGTCATATCCGCGCGAAGCTATTCTAACAAGGCGCGGAACCCGCCTAGCTTCTAGGAAAAGGTACGCGGACGCATATATACAGATCTTAAAAAAAAATGCATTGAGAAGATTCGCAGGTAAAACATAAGTCAAGACAACTGTATTTTCATTACCATCGATAAAGTATAAAAAATAAGATGTCCACAATTATACAAAGTTGTGAAGTCAACCAAAAAAGTGAGAAAAAGTATGTCACTCGTCCTCCTCAGCAGCAGTCGCAGTCTTCTTTTTCTTCACTGCCCTCCTCGACGATTCAGAGGGCGGGTTGTATCCTATCGACGCGGTCTCTGACTCCAAGGAGCGACGCTTCTCCCCGACATCATCTGCGACCACACTAGAAGAATTCGTCTGTTCTGTCGGACCCGTCATCAGAATCAGGGACATTGACTCTCCCATACTTCTCGTAGAGGGTGTCATAGTCGATGTCTGTGAACTCTTATTTAAGCGTGTCGCGCTCTTGCAGGAGCTCGAGAGTGAGCTTCGTTGATCGTCTAGCCAGCCGTAGAGCAACTCTCCCGAACTTAGGATTTCTCACGGTTAAGCTCGTCGGACAAGAATGACAAAGGAGTCGGTAACCATGCGAATCTACGCGCAAATATTTTGAACTGTTAATAAGATTACCTCGAGTTGTTCTCGCAGGCGGGCGTACTCCGCCAGAGACTCATCCAGAGCACGCCAGGACACACTATTGTACGGCAGGGCCCTCAGGTTGGCTGTGGCGCCCATCTTCGAGACATCCTCCACGAGAATCTCTTTCATCTCTTGGAGGTCACCCCAGCCGATCACGGCGGTGGAAACCGCCAGGGCATGCGGTAGAATCCACCACGTCTCCTTCCACTAAGGATGTTTAGCACTAACAGTGACCGCGTGGCCCTCCTGAATCATCATGTGGCGCTACCTAGGTCAGACAGGTCTCCCGGATCTGTGAAGACGGACTCCCCTCCCTCAATATCCGCGACTAACCGCGAGGATCTTCGCCTTAGCGCTGAGAAATATTCGCTCTCGACCGCGGTTGCTTGGCTCCTCTCTTCTGGTCCAGCACGCGTTGTTTCTCAGTCGTAGTCAGCACCTCACCCGGAGGCTCGTACTTCTCACCAGGCACATTTCTGAGAACTACAAGGAAGAAAACGATCAGTATTCACAAGTACGCGCGGTTGATAATATCATTAATCGCCTAACTTACAGTGGGATGTGTCCAGGTCCTTGACCTCCGCCAGGCGGGGGACGTAGTCGACATCCAACGCGGTTTTGTTAAGGAAATCCACGATCTTCTCGGATTCCGACATCTCTGGTTTGTGGAACACGTACTCCTCGCGGGGATACGAGAATGTGCGGAGTTCTCCATAAGTCCCCTTTGAAGATCGCGAACCGGTCCTGCCACCCATGAACCTTGTTCGCCATTGAGGACGCGGAATACGTCCAAGCCAATAGACATGTGTCGGTTCTAGGACCGCGCACATGGAACATGTTCCGGAAGACCTACATGCTGAAGACGACACCCTGCAACCGCATGTAAACAAAAAAAGAAGTAACCGCCGCGATTGAGTTCGGCGGGAGCTGAGTGGGCACCACACCGTAGTAGTTCAGGATTTCGATCATCTCCGGGAGAAGAGGAAAGGTCAGCCCAACATCGAAATGCTCGAAGGGGACGACCAGCTCGTCGGCGAACACTGTATGAAAGTGTTCCCCACCTTTGGGAAGCCGAGCGGTACATCGAGTGTCATCCACGCGGATCCTCGTCAGGAGAGTGGCAAAGTCTAAGTCGGAAATGGAGGGCAGGGGCTATCTGTGCTTGGGGAAAGCAATCACGCACGATTGAGGTCGCGCCGTCTCTCAACAATTCGATTCAGGGGCAGCGTAATATATGGCAAGAGGTCGTCTCTATTTATAGGGAGCGCAAAACACTTCGTCTCGGAAAATGAAACGTCAGGTAATGATAATATATGGCCGAGTGCGCTCCAGTAACCACCTCATCCCGGCGACCTCCCTGCAAGGAAGAAATCAAGTAGACAAAATATCCGCATAAAAAGATAGCATGCGCTGCAACATTACAAGCATTCTAAGCGGTCAAAAATCAGAGCATGAAAGTAAAAGTGCATATCAAGATAAAGTCGGGCACGAGTGCGCCCGATGCAGCATAATAGTTAATTATTACAGACCGAATCTCAAAGTTTTCTTAAAAGTTCTCGCTTTGTACATGTCCTCGAAGAAATCTATATGACTCCCCCTCCTGGCATGGAAGTTCCTAAAGGACATGGGTGTCGTCTTAAGAAAGTTTTGTATGGTCTTGAACAATCACCTCGTGTCTGGTTTGAAAACTAAGTGTTAAACTCTCGAGTTTGAATTTTTCCTGATGTTCTTATGATCAATCGGTCTTCATCTACAGAAAGGAGCAATGTACCACTATTTAAATTGTCTATGTGGATGATATTATTATCACCGGAACTGATGAACAACACATTACTCTTGTTAAAAGAACGTTGACCTCTACTTTTGAAATTAAAAATTTGGGTCTCCTTCGATATTTTTTTGGAATTGAGATCGCTACATCTGGCAGAAAGACTATGATCTCCCAGCGTAAATACGTCTTGGATATCTGGAAGTGAAACCTATGGACAGACCTATGGATGAAAGTTATGATATTCACAAAGATGATTCTCCTGATCATGAAAGAAAGTTGGACTTTCAGTGCATTGTGGGGAGGTTAATTTACCTAACTACCACTAGACCCGACATCTCATTTACGGTTAACCTAGTTAGCCACTTTATGCACAACCCTAAAGTTCATCACTATCATGTTGCTCTTCAGAACCTTAAATATCTAAAAAAGGACCCTGGAAAAGGGATTATTTATCAAAATCATAGCCACCTTAAAGTCCAAGACTATTGTGATGTTTATTGGGATGGTTCATTTTCTGATAGAAAATCTACAAGTGGATATTCTATCTTCATGGATGACAATCTTGTTTCCTGGAGGAGTAAGAAACATAATGTTGCTGCTCGTTCTTCTGCTGAAGCAGAATATCGTGTCGTTGTCATTACAACATGTAAGTTGATTTTGGTTAAATCTATTTTGGCCGATATGTGGTTTCCTATCCTAGAAGCAATGTTGCAGATGTCGGGGACATGTCGGTTTGGGTTTTCATGTTGGTTTTTTATATATCGGGGATATTTCATATATCAGGGATATTTCATATATCGGATTTTAATATTTAATTAATTATATATATAATTAAATGTTATTTTTTATAAATGTCACAATTCTAACTATTTTAAAACCTATTAAACTTCTAAATATTAAAAGTTGTATGAAACATTTAACATACAAAGCAACCACAATCAGCGAGGATGAAACTACTAGAGAAGCAACCACAACCACAACCAGCAGGGCAGCAAGGCAATAAGGCGGCAAAGTAACCACAACCAGCAAGGAAACCAACAAAGCAACCCATTTTTTCCAAAACGTTACGACAAAAAAAAAATCGATATATCGTCGTTTTAAATAAAATATCGGATATATCGCTGTTTTATTGGGCTGATATATCGGTTACAGCCGATATATCGACCCATTTTTTCCAAAACGTTACGACCAAAAAAATCGATAATGTGGCGTTTTAGGTCCCCAAACCTTTTATGCCAGCCGATATCTACAACAGTGCCTGGAAGTCATGAACTTGCACTGTGATAATCAAGTTGATATCCACATTCTCAAAAACCCGGTCTTTTATGAACTAAACATATAGAGATCGATTGTCATTTTGTGCGGGAAAAGATTCAGAACGAAGCCATTGTTAATGTATTTGTGCTTTATGGGAACCAACTAGCTTATGTGTTCATCAAAACTATTTCTGGTAAAACTCTTCACACCTACTCTCTCAGTCTTGGAATGATGGATATTTATGGTATTAGCTTGAGGAGGGGGGTATTAAAAGGTAAGCGACCTTAGACTCACCGGGGGGTGACTATATCCATGTTGGACGTATTAACCCAAGACTGAATTGATCGGGCAAATAGGCAGAAAAGAATTAAGGAACGTCAAAACCTAAAGGTGTGTTAGAGACATTGATATTTTAGTATGTGTGGGTTTAGTCCCACATCGTGAGTCTTGTTTAAGAGTCTGTTGTAACTCTTAAATATTTCTCCTTTGTGGATGAATAAAATGCACTCTTCATTTTCTTACTACTCTTTCAACATGACATCAGAGCACGTGTGATCCACCTCGCCCACTTAGGGTTCCTGTCAGTATCGCTGCTCCCGCCACTGTAAATTTTTTTCCGCTTCCATTCTCTTGCTCCGCGGCTGCTGATTCCAACGGGGATTCCTCTTCCGCTCCCGTCCACGACACTAACATCTGATTCCGTCGACGGGAGGCCCTGCTTTCCTCACCCACGATCCCGTGGAGCTCTTTCTCTGCTACTCCCGTCTCCATGGCTTGCTGCTGCTCTGTGTGCTCGTTATTATCGACAGATTCTGCTCCGGTCCTCGTTCCCATCAACGAAGGAGAGCGCTCTTCTCCTCACTCAATCCCGGCGCCAGGGGCGACTTCTGCTCTCGTTCTCATCGACAAAGGGACCACCCTTCTCCCCCCTCGATCATGTTGCCAGAGGGAGCAACTGCTGCTCCTATTCCTCTCCTTCGATCCAGTCGAGCTTCCCGTCCCCGTTCTCCATAATTGTTTTTTGTTTTTTTTTGTGCGTCGTTTTTTTTTTCTTTTGTTTGTCTCCAGGCGTTCTATGTCTTCATGCATGTGTTCCAACTTCCACGTGAGGGGGACTGTTCGTGATGAGGGCGACTCGGATGACTTTCTTTCCCGACTCCTGCCTTAGTCACATACGGCCTCCAGACATATTTCGTGTGTTGTTTGTGTCTCCCCTATTTTTTCTTCGTTGTTGGGTAGGGGTGGTTTAGCCTTTGTTGGTTGAAAGGTAAGCGGTCTTAGACTCACCGGGGGGTGACTATATCCATACTGGACGTATTAACCCAAGACTGGATCGATCGGGCAAAGAGGCAGAAAAGAATTAAGGAACGTCAAAACCTAAAGGTGTGTTGGAGACATTGATATTTTAGTATTTTAGTATGTGTGGGTTTAGTCCCACATCGTGAGTCTTGTTTAAGAGTCCGTTGTAACTCCAATATATTTCTCCTTTGTGGATGAATAAAATGCACTCTTCATTTTCTTACTCTTTCAGCATGACATCAGAGCACGTGTGATCCGCTTCACCCACTTAGGGCTCCTGTCGGTATCGCTGCTCCTGTCACTGCAAAAAAAAATTTCCGCTTCCATCCTCTTGCTCCGCGACTGCTGATCCCGACGGGGATTTCCTCTTCCACTCCCGTCCACGGGACCAACATTTGATTTCGTCGATGGGAGGCCCTGCTTTCCTTACCCACGATCCAGTGGAGTTCTTTCTTTGCTACTCCCGTCGCCATGGCTTGTTGCTGTTCGGCGTGCTCGTTATTATCGACGGATTCTGCTCCGATCCTCGTTCCCATCAACGGAGGAGAGCGCTCTTCTCCTCCCTCGATCCCGTCGCCAGGGGGATCGACTTCTGCTCTCGTTCTCATCGACGAAGGGACCACCCTTCTCCTCCCTCGATCATGTTGCCAGAGGGAAAGGCTGTTACTCCTATTCCTCTCCTTCAATCCAGTCGAGCTTCCCATCCCCGTTCTCCAATAATTGTTTTCTGTTTTTTTTAGTTGTTTTTTTTTCTTTTGTTTGTGTCTCCAGGCGTTCTATGCCTTCATGCATGTGTTCCAACTTCCACGTGAGGGGGGTGTTCGTGATGAGGGCGACTTGGATGACTTTCTTTCCCGACTCCTGCCTTAGTCACACACGACCTCCAGACATATTTCGTGTGTTGTTTGTGTCTCCCCTATTTTTTCTTCGTTGTTGGGTAGGGGTGGTTTGGCCTTTGTTGGTTGACCTAGTTTTAGCTCCGGGAGCATCCAGCGTGATCATGGTCGGTTTGTGGACCAACAATGTGTGGCTTATACCCGGTTGGATTATCCCCGATAACACGCGGTTGGGCCCCAGTGGCTGTTGTTTTGTCCCACGTTGTCAACCACCATTACCTCTCTTTTTATGATGTGTCCAAGCTGAAAGTTTCCCCTCCAACTTGAGGGTGAGTGTTGGAGATATTGATATTTTAGTATTTTAGTATGTGTGGGTTTAGTCTCACAGCGTGAGTCTTGTTTAAGAGTCCGTTGTAACTCCTATATATTTCTCCTTTGTGGATGAATAAAATGCACTCTTCATTTTCTTATTACACTTTCAACAAGGTGCATTCTCTCAACAAAAGTGTTTGTGTCGTGTGAGCAATCCCAAGGGATCTTTTCCATCAAAGAGGGAAAAATTCAACTTGGCATTGTGTGGTACATCACAGCCATCATAACGTACACTCTTGTGCTTCGTCTACGAGTGTAGAGTGTCTCCCTGGTTGTGATCAACCGTCACTCGGTCTTCCTCTCCTCCATAAAGTCCTAAATGGAAATTCACAGGAGCTGCCCTCATCAGCCGCGTGGGGATTCACAGTGTTGCGCCGATGAGTAAAGGGTCTCTGAGATGCGTTGTGGTGGCCACCCAGTCCTCCCGGACGTACACTTGAACCGGTGGTTAAGATGTGCTCGATACTGCCAAAACATCAATGCGAGCGTGAATCATATTAAAGGTCGCTTGGTTCGCAACTTACATAGACTAAGGGGGAGATTCATTGGTGGTTATATCAACCATTAAATTTTGTACCATCTCCTTCAGCTCTCTCTGTAATTGTCGTTCAGATCATCTGTGATGGTCTGCCCTGAACTCAAGTGATTATGAATTCTAGTAAATGATCTTGTCACTAGTCCTTGCAAAGTTTCGAAGGTCACACTTAGTTTTTCCTTACCTACTCGAAAAACACTAGGATTGCCTATTGTGAGAACAAAGAAAAGCTCTGAAGGGAGTCAATTGATGGTGCCTTCGGTAATCGGAAAAAAGTATATGTTGCAGTTGCAGATGTCAGTGCACTCTGAGTCATAAAGTGGGAGGGTCAAACGCTAGAATGCATTGGGAAAATCAACGTCAACAACAAAGAGGCCAACAAAATCAGTCGTGATGTTTTGGGATCAATTGTGATGGCTCTACATATCGATGATGTCCTATGGCTTCTGCCGTAGAAAATGGTTGGCGGAGGGAATCGATCACGATAGATGTTGATTGCGTAGAGAGACGTCAGTGAACATTGTTCCATGCGGAAGAGAACATGACTTGCAACTGCTGAGCGTGTTGATTGTTATTGCAAGGCTTATGCGAAACTTTCTGTTGAAGAAATTGGCGTCGAAGGATGATCGTGAGAGCTGGATGGTCCGCTTCAACAAGGAGTTGGTTGGAATCAATGCACTCATGTGGAGACAATTGTTTTAATCCAAGAAATTTCGCACTAAGTATTAGCAGAGAGAGATGACTGCTTTGAGTTGCTGCGTTAATAGACCTAGAGCACTAGAGTGTGAAGTGGATGGGGAAACCTCGATTCTGGAGAACCTGGAGAGGAGTCGAAAGCTCTAATTTCAAGTGTTACGATCCTCAAATCCATTATAGAGCCTTGGCCGCAACATAGAGGAGGGAAGGGGTCTTGAGGTAAGGTTTAAAACTATAAAAAAAAACTAGAGAGGGGGGAGAACCTTGGCCGCAACATAGAGGAGGGAAGGGGTCTTGAGGTAAGGTTTAAAACTATAAAAAAAACTAGAGAGGGGGGAGATTATATGGGAAAAGAGATTATGTAACACCTCAAAATTTTCGCTTAACTAAGGTCAATTTTCGTTCACGTGAAAATAAAATTTTAATCCCCGATGATGAAAAATAAATGTCAGTGCCAACATGTCGTCGCAATATTTTAAAATGTTTACACGATTTTACAAAAGAATATTTTACGACGAGGGTTTATGACAATCTTTTCCGACGAGACTTTCGTTTTTTGTCTGATTTGATTTAATTGTGGTATATAATATAATAAAACTGTGGCTGAGTGGCTTACTTGGTTATGATGATTATTATGTGGCCTGCTAAGGTTAATTAAATGTGACTGGTTAAAGTTAATC
The DNA here is from genome assembly GCA_033032865.1 of Dactylorhiza incarnata. NCBI lineage: Eukaryota > Viridiplantae > Streptophyta > Magnoliopsida > Asparagales > Orchidaceae > Dactylorhiza > Dactylorhiza incarnata. The sequence continues at coordinate 1,229,291 of JAWHQI010000241.1, forward strand.
AATTGTGGCTTGATTATTATGTGATTGGGGTTTACATTTGTTTAAACCGGTTGATTGTTGTAGATGGTTCTGGACCGGCTAGATAAATTGAGAAGCATCTTCCTTAAGTAGCAGGAGTCTTCTATCTCGCTCGCTCCTGGGGCTCAACCGAAGAAGCACTCTCTCTCTCCTTTTTCTCCTTCGATTACACCTGTGCGGCTCTTCTCTCACTCTCGACGACGACTGTGCCCTAATTCCGGCGCTGATTAAGCTTTGTCGTGCGGGTATTGTGCGGTTGGATTGCGGAAACAGCGAAGCATACAATTTTCTTTCTCTCTCCTTCACTGTGAGTTGTTTCTCTTCCTTCCCTCTCCTCCCTTCTTCTTCTGCTTCATTACTGCTATGGAATATTTCTGAATGCTGAAATATGGTATATGTGGAAAGTGGATTATGAAATATGTTGGCTGTATGGGATTTTTCTTTCCTCCCTCCTCTCTTCTTCATCTTCTTCTTCCTGTCTTCTTCTTTCTATGTTGCTGGATATGATATAATTGGATTTGGATTAATGATTTATATAGTAGATATGGCCAGCTGATTTGGGGGGTTTTGTATGCTGAAGTTGGAGTATTTATTCATGCATATTGGGCCGGCTGTAGTTTACAACATGTGATGGTAATGTGGGATTTCTCATATATTGTATAAGATTTTTTTATTCGGTGTCAAAGGATCCATATAGCCGACCCCACTATAGTGGGATAAAGGCTTGAGTGTTGTTGTTGTGGTGGTGTCAGATCTTATTTGGTATCAGATTAAATTGATTCCAGATTTTACTTGTGTTGCTGCATCAAATTTTTATTTCTAATTGAATAAGAGTGTGATATTAAGGCAGCTTTTAAATATGTGGCTATGGTGCAAGGTTAGGTGATATTGAATGGACTGTGGCTTTTAAGGTTTTGTTGAATTGAATGGCTTTGTCGGATTTGACTTAGGGTTTGTCGATTATCGGGGTTCATTTTGAGCCCACCTAAGTTTTTGTTGCCTTAGACAACCCCTTTAGAAGTTGTAATCGTAGAGTTATGTATCTAGCTCTGTGTTGAAAATAATTATGGAAAAATAGAAAGTGTATATTATCCACACGTAAAAGGGGTATTTAAAGGATTACAATGAGACAAGAAACTTAAATAGACCACGTGAGACTAAACCCATACACACATTTAAAGACACTAATACATTGACTGGAATACAAAATTAACTTTATGTGATGACTCCAGCACTCCCCCTTAAACTGGAGAGTAAAACCCACAACTTGAAAATATCATATGTTCATAAAGGCAATAGAGTTAGAGATGAGAAATGATGAATATCGGTAGTGGCTCGAGGTGCGACGACATAAGGGCACAAAACACACGAGCAATACACGCATGATTCCATCAATCAATACCACAAACACGCGGCGGTATGACAATAGCATCATCTACACTCAAAAAATATGTGGAAGAAACACGATAACGAAAGATGTGGGGTTGTGTACATTTAAACACACAATGAGACATCCACATAGAAAGTCCGTACTAGAGCACATGCACCTATCAAAATGAGGAAATATGGGAGATGCAAAGAGCAACACATAGACATAAGCCTGGTGGGTTGTGTGGAACTAAGGCGAGAGTCAGGAAATACCACTGCGGCGACAAATATCCAATAAGTGGGGGTCCACTTGGACGAATTCCACTATGTGGTGGGTCAACCATAGTCGGGGGGTGGGGGGCCGCCGGGTTCCTCTCTGGTATGAGGGGGAAAGAAGGGGGGAGGGAAGAGAAAGAAAAGAGGGGGAGGAGAAAGAAAGGGGGAGAGGGAGAAAGAGAGAAGAGGGAAAGGAAGAAAAAAAGGAAGGGAGGGAGAGGGAGAGAGGAAGAAAGAGAGAAGAGGGAAGAAAAAAGGAAGGGAGGATGCAATAGTCATGGTTCAATATGAACAAGATTGCATGTGACTTTCGGGGGACACTCATGGTTTTATGACACGCGAGATTTATGAAATGTCCCATGAACATTAAAGTAATGTTGAATGTTTTTTTCTTCTAATTTTGATTATTTTCATTTTATCATGTCTTACTATACCGCACATCCTTATAATAGCATTTATAACACTTGCAAATTGGGTTAAATGTTACACATTTACTTATAATAATAGAATGATGTTTCATGTTAGCAATAATTGCAAAGTAGCTTCAGCATTTGCTTGGTGGACAGTTTATCATATACACAACTAATAATTATCAAAACTTCCCATGAAAGATAGCATAATTACATGTTGCAAAGAAGCTGCAGCAGGGATGTGTATGAGGAGTGGTGTTAACATCTTCATAAAGGAGGTCGGCGGTTCGATCCCCGGCCTCAACAACCCGCCACATGCCAGTTTAAGGGAAATCCGGTAAGCCAGGGTTAGGTGGACTGCACGCAGGTGTGGAGAGGGGTTGGAGCGGGTGGACTGCACACGGGTGTGGAGAGGGGTTGGAGCGGGTGGACTGCACTCCTGGATGTGGGCCGGCCGGGTAGCGCTATTTGAGTGGAGGCCGGCGCCGCTTTCTAACAAATGACCCTATTGACAAATTACAAAAGTTTACATCTTTTTCTCGCTAAAATAGAGACACGTGCTCAATTAATCCGCACATCGTACCCACATCTACCTTATTTTTCAACAACAATAGAAATATTGCATGGGAACTCAAAATGTCCCAAAATCTACATGCCTCCTTGAAGGAACAACAATTAATGTACACAAGCAAACCATACACCCTTAAAGATTCTACCTCAAAATCACTCTTTGACTTTTGATTAAGGAAGCCGAGCAATGAAGAACATGTTGTAGAAACTCATTCCGATGGATTTCATACCATATGCACCATCTTACAGTCATACTAGCCATTGATAGATTGGCTATCGAAGGCACAACACTCCATTGGATTGCCTACTCCACTGTAATTCTTCAATTTTTTGGTTAACTATAAGCGAGAGAGATACAATATACAATATTTCAAAACCCTATGAAAATACTTCAATAGATGGATGATGTGCCCAAAAAACTTCGTAAAAACAGAACAAATCCCTTAGACAAAAGAGCGTCTTTGCCTCAAGATAGACCGTAATAGAGAGCAAATATAAAAAATCTATTTTTCGGGGGGGGGGGGGGGGGGGGGGGGGAATTTGTGACTCCCGAACAAAACATCGATGCTCTCAAACAAATGAGAAACAAAACAATGAAGATACTTCTTCGAGATTCTCATATATTTCCCTCCATCTCAAACCCCAATTTTCGATCGCCGCTAACCGGAGTTCCTTCAACAAATACCGCTTCAAATGGCCAAAGCATACTTCTGGATCATATTGCTCTGTAAGGAAAATATCATTCACATAAGTCTGCCGAAAATCATTCTGGATTTTAAATAATTGTGGTTGGCGCCTAGACAGACGGTGAAGTCCGGTTACGGCGTATACGGGATGGAAAGGTGTCGCACCAAACGATGAGAAATGAAATTGTGGTTGGCGCCACTGTCGATCATAATGAGAATTGGGTGCCCCTGGATGAGGCCCGCTAACTTCACAGTTCATGGTCCAGTAAGGCCGCCTACCGAGAAACAGGACAGGTCTAAGCGGTTGAAGGTGGCTCCGTCGGATTCCGGTGGTTGCGGCTCGTCAGTGAGCTCGAGCGACTTAAAGTCTTCCACGGTGATTTCGGGCCCGAAATCCCCAATAAAGGCATGGAACTCTTTCACGGCGCACACATGAGTGGGAGAATACGGTTGTCGGCACCTGAAACAGATCCCTTTCCATCTGAGCTCGTTGTAGTCCCCGTTAGAGATCCTGTGGGGGGTCGGGGTGCGGCCTGGGCGAGGAACGCCGGGTGGAGGTGGTCGTGGACCGAAGTCCCGAGGTGGTGGTGGTCGTGGAAGCCCGGTTGTGACCGGCGGGCGCGCCCCAAGATCTGCTTCCACGGCGCGCGCGAGATCGAGCGCTTAAGAGACCGTCCTTGGTTGATGGGTGCAGAGGCGCGAGCGGATGGACGGCAGGAGGCCTTGCATGAAGAAGCCCAAATAGTGATCGGGCAGAAGGCCGGGGACATGAGTGACCAAGGCTACGAATTCGTTGATGTTGGAATCGAGGTCGGTCGTCTGGCGGATGATACAAAGGCGCTCGACGGCGAACCCGGCGTAGCGGTGGTCGTACCGTCGAATCATCTATTGTTTCATTTCGCCCCAGGAGATGATGGGTTGTGATTGGCGTAGCCATCGCACCCAATGGAGAGCGGATCCGTCAAGGCCGACCATGGTTGTGCCGACCTTGTCCGCTTCCGGCGTGAGATGGAGGTCGAAGTACTGTTCTGCCTTGGTGATCCACCCCATGGGATCGATGCCGGAAAAATATGGAATGTCAAGGGAGAGGGTCGAGCGACCTGAGAGCGGCACACGGTGGTTGCGAGATGGGGGGTACCGAGCAGTGAGCCCCCGTCGGCAGAAGAGGCGCAGCCGCCGTTGGCGGTGAGCGCGGGCGAGGCGAGGCGGGCTTCCAGTCGCGCAAGGATGGCCTGTAGCGTGGCCTGGATGGAGGCGAACTGGGAGTCGTGGCCGTCGAGACGACGTTGGATGGTGTCGTCGTGGCTGCAAGTCTCGGGATGCAATTGAGTCGTCGGAGGAGCCATGGAGGATGGAGAAGTCGCTGCGGTGCAACACGGCGCGGTCGAGATCGAGCGGCAAGATTGCTGCGGTGCGAGATCTAGCGGGGAGATTTGTAGGGCGAGACCGAGCGGGCAAGACGTCAGGCGCGGGGGTAGGTGATGGTCCGGCGGCTACAAGAGCGGAAGGACGGGCAGGTCGGACCAAATATTACCGCATGAAGAAGATCCGGCAAGGGGAGGGCCGGCGAAGAGGAAGAAAGAAGAAGGAGACTAGGGTTGAGAGGGAAGAAACAAGAGAGCAGCCCTTTTTAATTCAAATCCAAGACAAAAACAATACAAGGTCCGGTTACGGCGTATACGGGATGGAAAGGTGTCGCACCAAACGATGAGAAATGAAATTGTGGTTGGCGCCACTGTCGATCATAATGAGAATTGGGTGCCCCTGGACGAGGCCCGCTAACTTCACAGTTCATGGTCCAGTAAGGCCGCCTATCGAGAAACAGGACAGGTCTAAGCGGTTGAAGGTGGCTCCGTCGGATTCCGGTGGTTGCGGCTCGTCAGTGAGCTCGAGCGCCTCAAAGTCTTCCACGGTGATTTCGGGCCCGAAATCCCCAATAAAGGCATGGAACTCTTTCACGGCGCACACATGAGTGGGAGAATACGGTTGTCGGCACCTGAAACAGATCCCTTTCCATCTGAGCTCGTTGTAGTCCCCGTTAGAGATCCTGTGGGGGGTCGGGGTGCGGCCTGGGCGAGGAACGCCGGGTGAGGTGGTCGTGGACCGAAGTCCCGAGGTGGTGGTGGTCGTGGAAGCCCGGTTGTGACCGGCGGGCGCGCCCCAAGATCTGCTTCCACGGCGCGCGCGCGAGATCGAGCGCTTAAGAGACCGTCCTTGGTTGATGGGCGCAGAGGCGCGAGCGGATGGACGGCAGGAGGCCTTGCATAAAGAAGCCCAAATAGTGATCGGGCAGAAGGCCGGGGACATGAGTGACCAAGGCTACGAATTCGTTGATGTTGGAATCAAGGTCGGTCGTCTGGCGGATGATACAAAGGCGCTCGACGGCGAACCCGGCGTAGCGGTGGTCGTACCGTCGAATCATCTATTGTTTCATTTCGCCCCAGGAGATGATGGGTTGTGATTGGCATAGCCATCGCGCCCAATGGAGAGCGGATCCGTCAAGGCCGACCATGGTTGTGCCGACCTTGTCCGCTTCCGGCGTGAGATGGAGGTCGAAGTACTGTTCTGCCTTGGTGATCCACCCCATGGGATCGATGCCGGAAAAATATGGAATGTCAAGGGAGAGGGTCGAGCGACCTGAGAGCGGCACACGGTGGTTGCGAGATGGGGGGTACCGAGCAGTGAGCCCCCGTCGGCAGAAGAGGCGCAGCCGCCGTTGGCGGTGAGCGCGGGCGAGGCGAGGCGGGCTTCCAGTCGCGCAAGGATGGCCTGTAGCGTGGCCTGGATGGAGGCGAACTGGGAGTCGTGGCCGTCGAGACGACGTTGGATGGTGTCGTCGTGGCTGCAAGTCTCGGGATGCAATTGAGTCGTCGGAGGAGCCATGGAGGATGGAGAAGTCGCTGCGGTGCAACACGGCGCGGTCGAGATCGAGCGGCAAGATTGCTGCGGTGCGAGATCTAGCGGGGAGATTTGTAGGGCGAGACCGAGCGGGCAAGACGTCGGGCGCGGGGGTAGGTGATGGTCCGGCGGCTACAAGAGCGGAAGGACGGGCAGGTCGGACCAAATATTACCGCATGAAGAAGATCCGGCAAGGGGAGGGCCGGCGAAGAGGAAGAAAGAAGAAGGAGACTAGGGTTGAGAGGGAAGAAACAAGAGAGCAGCCCTTTTTAATTCAAATCCAAGACAAAAACAATACAAGGTCTGCATGCCCTCTTATAGTGGCGCGGAGCAAATACAAAAGGAAATAACGAAAATAGGAAATAACGGAAATAGAAAATAACTCAAATATAGTAACATATTTAAATAGGAAATAAACCAAACATAACAACATATTTAATATTAAATATCCTCGACGCTTGTATTAGTCGGCTTCTCTCCGTTACACCAACCGGGCCCGCCTTCTCTACCGACGTCAGTTCCCGCCGCTTGTAGACCCGCCATGTTTGCGCCTCGTCGTGCATATCCGTAACATTCCACCACCGAATTTTTGGCATCACTTTTGTCTTTCTCTTAAAATTATTATATTTAATTTGCACATCCAACACCACAAACTTATGTTGCGTTGTCAAACTCTCTCCTGGTATGACTTTACAATCCTTACAAATCTTTTTATCCATTTTGTGAGTTATAAAATAGTCAATTTGTGACTTATTTTGTCCTCTCTTGAACGTAATTAAGTGTTCTTCCCTCTTCATGTAGAACGTATTTGTCACAATTAGCTCATGTGCTATGGCAAAGTCTATAATGATTTTTCCTTCTTCATTTCTTTCTCCATACCCAAATCTTCCATGAACATCTGTATAATCCGTATTTTTCTTCCCTACATGTCCATTTAAGTCTCCTCTAATGAAATTTTCTCGCTTTGTGAAATTTCTCTTACCAAATCATCTAAGTCTTCCCAAAATTGTACTTTAATAGCTTCACTTAATCCTACTTGTGGCGCATATAGCACTAATTACATTAATAGTTTCCTTTCCTACGATTAATTTAAGAGCTAAGATTCTATCACCTTTTCTGCTTACCTCAGCAACTTCATCCCTCCAAGTAGTATCTACAATAATACCTACTTCATTGCTTGCTTTATTTTTTTTCCTGTGTACCATAATTTAAAATCTGAATTATCTAGAAATTTAGCTTTCTCACCTACCCATTTAGTCTCTTACAGACATAAAATATTTATCCTTCTCATAATCATTGTATCCACTACTTCCAGCGCTTTTCCTGTTAGCGTACCTATATTCCAACTTTCAAACCGTCAATCACAAATCCTACGATCTACTCTTCAAGAACGCCTAATATGTGGATGTCTAATATGTGAGAGCTCTTGCATATTTAACACAACACCCAAGTCCTCTTGGAGGTGCAGCGGTCCTTGCCAAGACGTCGCATTCGGACCATACGACGAGGACTCTTGCCTATTTAACACTACACCCAAATCCTGGAGATGTATCGGTCCTTGCCAAGACGCCACATTCGGGCCATACGACGCGTTCCTTATGGGGAACAACCTAACTTTAGCACAATTTCTCAAAAGATTCATATTCATAAGGGTGACTAAATTTTACGCTGACCGTCTACCTAACACAACACTCACCATTTTTCATCCGAGCTTGGAACCAACATCGGCTGTCAGATGACTAACAGACAGAAAATTAAAATGAGAGCTCGTAACATGAAGAACCGAGTGCAGAGAGAGGGAGGGATGAAGTGAGGGGCACGTCCCCAGAACCGAAGTGAGGGGCACGTCCCCAGAACCACAAATAGGGGTGTCTCCTCATTAGCCACCGTGATGAACTTAGGGCAGACGGAGTTCAAATATTGAGGCGGCTTTTGTGAAGTAATATGATTTGTGACCAGAGTCCAATATCCAAGCTGGGTTATTGGAAAAATAGAAGATATCTTCATTTGAAATAGACGCCACAGAGCCAGGAGAGCGACTGATAAACCCTGAAGATGCTGAAGTTGGGTGCGCAAGCTATCAATGTCAGCATGGGACTAGGAGGGAGTATCGGTCGCAATGAAGGCATGTTGTTGCGGAGGCCGCGGAGGTACAACATGCTTACGAAAGCAAGCAGACTCCAAATGACCACCCTGGCCACAATAGGTACACACACGAGTGTCGATACCCTTGGAGCGATTCAATCCGCCGCGACCCCGTCCACGAGAGCCGGTGCGACCCCCACGAGCCGATAGCGGGGTGGGACGGTGTTCAAAAGACTGTTGTAGAAGGGCCGGAGAAACAAGCCCTGGAGCATCGAGGGATGGTGTCACCTTCAACATCATGGAGCATATATCTGAGAGGGAAGGAACTGTAGAGGACAAGAGAATGTTTGAACGGACACTCTGGAGATATGGGAGGACGCGGCCCATCATCATGCAATGTCGACTTCTTCCTTCTGAGCACGTTGAGCGGCGAGATCCAATGTTGGAGGTTGATGTTGAAATCAGGCCTAGCCGAGAGTTTTGGATTTCGCAACAAAAGAGGTTAAGTCTCCGTCTGCTCCCGCAGTAAGAGATTAAAGGTCCGTGAAAATGTCAAACAAGTGTTGGAGACTGTGCTTGCCAGAATACGAGTGAAATTCTTCCTGCATTGCCTTTGCCGTCTCATGATACATTGTCATATGATATGGGTCAGCGTCCATCGAATTCAAAATCCAGGACTGAACGCGGTCATCATCACAAAGTAATTGCTCGTTGGGCTCAGCAGGCGGTGCCTTGGAGAGATGATGAAGCAACCCTTTTGTTTGTAGAACTCAGCGCGCTGAGTGCACCCACTCAACAAAAAATTTCTTGCCACTGAGAGAGATAGTAGTGATCCGCAGTCATCCCGTACATCAGAAACAGAAGCCGGAGCAAGAGCTAGAAGGGAGGAAGAGCCGACAAACGTGCCCATGACTGGTAAGGATGATGCGGCAGGCTACTGTGACATGGGGTACGTCTAGAGGGGTACGGTGCAAGAGGGGGCGACTGCAAGGGGGGGTGGTTGTAAAGCGGGGGGGGGGGGGGGGGGGGGGGGGGGGGGGGGGGGCAAAAGTAAAAAAGTAATATTTTGTGCGACTGCAAGGTGCGGGACACGCGGAAACAGACGTGCGGGACGCGCAGGCCTGGGGTGTGGCAAAGTGCTGACCTGGTTTGCGGCAGAGGGGTTGATGCGGTAGGAAATGGGAAGTGTGACGCGAGATCAAAGCGCAGGGACGCGCGGGATCAAAGTGCAGAGATGTGCGGGATCAAATGGGAGATGCGGCGAGCAGAGACGCGCGGGATCAAATGGAAGGTGCGGCGCGTAGATATGCGCGGGATCAAAGCGGACGCGGGATCGGCAACAGTGTGTGACGCATTGCGGGAGTGAGGCTTGCGGCAGTTTTGATTGCATACGAAAATTGGGATTGCAGACAGCGATTTGGGTCAAATTGCGTACTCGAGAGGCAGAATGCAAGGCGAGTTTGAGCCTTTGAAAGAAATCAAGTCGAGAGTAGATGCTCAATCGAAAAAAAAAAGAATCTGGTCCGTAGAAACCTGACTTTAATACCATGTAGGAAAAAAACAAAATTGGAGAGAAATATAATCAATGTTTTATTTATTCTCACAAAAACATTACATAAAAGACAAATATTATTACAAGTATAAATAGATGAGGTGAGTGGTGACAAAATCATCATCCAAGATGTGGGACTAATGCCTATGTAGCAATGGCTCAATTGTGGGCCTTTGTATGGGCCTTTTGTATAGATTGCTTTAACAACGATAATAATAATAGATTAGCCGTTGAACATGGTTTTTGGTAAACATAAGTAACAGGAAATATTTTAATAAAAATGTATACCTACTGTGAATGGTTCATTTGAGTTGTATCTAACAATTTAAAAGATACATGAGAAATAGTCTACACATTTTCGTATAAGATTAAGGCTAACAAAATAAATTAAAAATGAACACTTCAGGTTAGCTTGTTGAATGGATGGTTAACTCCCAAAACAAAGCCAACATCTAAACTTTTAACTGAAATATTATTTAAGGAACTTTTTCATTACTTCAACAATATCAAAATGTTAATACGAATAGCTCAAGACAATTCAATCATATCAATACTTTTTCAACTAACAGCAGTCAAACAATGGATGAGTGATCTAAAATAAAACAAAAATATGAACAAAAGACTGATTCGGGCTATATAAGATTGAAAGAGAGGAGAAATCACCAACACAAATACATAAACTGAACAATTAAAATAAAAATCAAAGCATCTAGTGCAAAGTATACAATAGCTCACAAAAGAAGTTCAGGTACCAACCAAAATGTACAAATAAATGCTGAAAAGGGTAAGAAAGCTCCTTCAACGAGGAAAGAAATAAAGAGTGCTAGAAGTTTGAACAACAAAACCATTGAAGTATCAAACCAACCATTAGGATCCATAGTCTAAACATATGTTAGTTTGAGCAAGAAAATAAGGAGAGGTCGTGGTTTGATACTAAATTTATGCAGTTTTGTTACAATAAATAATAGGATATAAAGTACTGTGATGATTTCATCCTCTTAAGGCAATGTTTGCTTAAACAGTTTTTTATGCAAAAGTTAATAACATACTTTATGATATGATGTTTGAATAGCAACGGATCAACTCAAGGCAGATTCAAACTACTTTATTAAGACAGTTTATAAAATAACATAATTGATATAATATGCATCTATGCCAATCCAAAAAAACTTATATTTACTACCTTCTCAGCTTCAATCACTGTCAAAAGACGGCCAAGGATCTCTTGATCCGATAATCTTGAGAAACGAACAAGGGCGCATCTGCTCTGGATGGGTTCAATTATTTTAGATGAAGTATTACATGCGAGAGCAAACCTGGTAGTGTTTGAGTATATCTCCATTGTTCTTCGCAAAGCTTGCTGAGCACCTGATGTCATGCTGGATTTGTTCAACAACAATGCACAAATCAATGAAAATGAATCAAGCAGAAGTGAAGAGTAAGATACCAAAAGATCCAGAGTGCGTTTCTCCTAAAGACTACCTGTCAGCCTCATCCAGAATAATTATCTTGTGACGACCAGATGGCAGAGTCACCTTTTTCTGGGCGAACATCTTGATCTTGTTCCTTACAACATCAATCCCCCTGCATAAAATGATCAAAATCAGGGGAAAAACTCACGAAAAACGATCTAATGAAGCAAAAAAAAGCGTCAAAATCAAACAATGCGCGGAACCTGTCGTCCGATGCATTCAGTTCGAGAACTGCCTCCTTCCACTGAGTTCCTAACAGCTCGTGAGCAAGGGCGAGTATGCACGTCGTCTTCCCGGTTCCAGGAGGTCCCTATAGATTCGATTATTGTTTTAATTAGATGGATCAAATATTGTGCAGCAATGAAGGTTAAAACCCTAATAATTGTGAGTTCTGAATGTGCGAGCAATTGTGGAGAAATCTCGATGGTTCATGCTAACTCTTCTTCTCTACTTAAGAACTCGTTTGTAATGGCCCTACCGATAGAATGATGTTGGGCAAGTTTCCGTCGCGAGCGATGACCTGGAGGCGGGAGACTGCTTCGGTGTTCCCGACCACGTCGGTGACTTTGGTCGGGCGGTACTTCTCGACCCATGGAATTTCGTAGTAGGAGTTCGACGAAGGGGATGAACGCGGCGGAGAAGTGGGAGGCGGAGCAGATGAAGAAGCCATTAGGAAGCTTGCTGAGAGACTGGCGAGGTATGGCGAAGAGAGGGAAAAGCGAGGACACACTGAATTCTGTTCTTGAACGCGGATTGCTACAAATGAATAGTATCTGTTTGGTGCGGCGGGTGGCGATCATGGAAGCTGTCGGTGGCGATCATGGAAGCTGTCGGTGGTTGTGGTCATGAATAGCGGTCTGTCACGGACTAGTCCCCCTGACTATGTCGCGCACGGCCTTAGCTCCTCTTGCCACCCCTCGCGGCTAGCTAAGTCAGCCTCGCTCTAAGAAAACTGTGGTGGAAATGGGAACGAGAACAAGAACGCAAGAGCACAAGTACACAAGAAGAAGTAAGCAAGAGAACTCAAATGCTTGTTCCCAAACTTGGATGAATACAAATGAGGGGGGCCTTCCCCTTTTATAGGCCCCAAAGAGGTTTCCCTCCAAACCAAAGAATATTCTAGACCCCTACTATTCTAGAGTATTCTATACAATTCCGGTATGTACAAGAGTCATGAATTCTCTAGATTGTTCTACCGCCTTCCTATGTACAAGACTCCAGATTTCTCTAGAATCTTCCCATCAATTAACCCCAAAACGGAGGGGATCGTAACATTCTCCCCCACCTAACCTGGCGTCGTCCTCGTCGCCTCATACTGCTGAATGAAGTCCTTGAACTGCCACAAGTCTTCTAACGTCTCCCAAGTAGCATCAGACTCTGGCAATCCCTTCCATCTGATTAAGTACTGAGTACTTGGCGGGACTCCACGTCGCCGTACCACCCTCTGGGATAGCACCCGATCAATCTCCTTCTCGAATGATTTGGTAATGATCGGAGGCGCTCTATGTGATTCTCCTCGCCTTGGGTCTTCCTGGTCTTCATGATAAGGCTTCAACATGCTTACGTGGAAGACCGGATGAATCTTCAACGAGTTAGGTAGATCAAGGCGATATGACACCTTTCCTACCTTGCCGATCACCTCGAACGGTCCTTCATACCTTCTTATCAACCCCTTATGCATGCTCCGCATTACTTTGAACTGTTGGGGTAGGAGTTTTACCATCACTTTGTCTCCTAGGCCAAACTCCTGCGGCCTTCTCTTCACGTCCGCCCATTTCTTCATGCGCTTCCTTGCTTTCTCTAGGCAGACTTTGGCCAAGTCATTCTGCTCCTCCCAAGACTTAGCCATTTGAAATGCTCTTGGGCTTTTTCCTTCTCCTGGATTGATGGCCAATGCGTGCGGTGTGAGTGGTTGACGCCCGGTCGCCAGCTCGAAGGGACTCCTTCCCGTAGACTCGCTCCTCTGCAAGTTGTAGGAAAATTGAGCAACATCCAAGATTTTTGCCCAATCCCGCTGGTTAGCACTCACAAAGTGCCGTAAGTAACACTCCAATAAGCCATTTACCCTCTCGGTCTGCCCGTCGGACTGCGGGTGGAAACTTGTGGAGAAGTTTAGTTGTGATCCCAACATTCTGAACAACTCCGTCCAAAGTTTCCCCGTGAAGCGAGGATCCCGATCGCTCACAATATTTTGTGGAAGCCCCCAATGCTTTACCACTTGCTTGAAGAATGCTTGGGCCGCTTCCTCCGCTGTGCAGTCCTTTGCGCATGGGATGAATGTCCCATACTTCGAGAATCTGTCTACGACCACCATGATCGATCCAAATCCCTCTGATTTGGGGAGAGCGCTAATGAAGTCCAACGTCACGGTGTGCCATGGATGATCTGGAACTGGAAGAGGCTCAAGCAATCCCGCTGGTTGCCGATTCTCCACTTTGTCTTGTTGGCACACAAGACATGTCCTCACATACAAATCCACGCTTTCCTTCATCTTCGGCCAGTAGTACAAGATCTCCACTAGCGTCATGGTCCTCTTTTGGCCAGGATGACCTGCCCATCGAGTGTCATGACACTCCTTGATCAACTCCCTCCGTAGGTTGTCCCACTTTGGGATGTACAGTCTCTTCCCCTTTGTGTAGAGGAGTTCATCCTCTACCCAAAAGTGTTTGGTCTTCCCTTCCCTTGCCGCCTTCATTAGCTCGATCGCCAACGGATCTTGTTGCAACCCCTCCTTGATCCTGGTCAGCAACTCCCCTTTCACCGTGGACATTACGGCAAGTTCGGCCTTGCGGCTTAAGGCATCTGCAACAACATTCGCCTTCCCGGGCTTGTACTCCATGGAATAGTCGAACTCCGCTAGGAAGTCCTGCCATCTCGCTTGTTTGGAAGACAACTTCTTTTGCGTCTGGAAGTAACTTGTGGCCACATTGTCCGTCTTGACCACAAACTTCGCCCCGAGCAAGTAGTGCCTCCATACCCGTAAGCAATGTATAATAGCAGACATTTCCATCTCTTGGACGGTGTATCGCCGCTCCGTCTCGTTCAGCTTTCGGCTTTCATATGCGATGGGATGCCCATCCTGCATCAAGACTCCACCAATGGCAAAGTCGGAAGCATCCGTCTGGACCTCGAACTCCTTTCCAAAGTCTGGCAATGATAACACGGGCTCAGTGCTCACTGCTCGCTTTAGATCTTCGAAGGCTTGTTGGCATCCCTTATCCCAAGCCCACGATCTCTCCTTCTTTAGTAAATCCGTCAATGGGGCTGCTCTCCTCGAATAGCCCTGGATAAACCGTCGATAGTAATTTGCAAGTCCAAGAAAAGATCTTAGCTCGGTTACCTTTGTAGGTGGCTCCCAATCTATGATCGCTTGGATCTTGGCTCCATCCATCTTCAGTTGGCCATGTCCAATTACATGTCCAAGGAATGAGACCTCCTCCGTGCCGAACGTACATTTGGACTTCTTCACATATAACTCGTTCTCCCGCAAGACTCGAAAGATAGTGCGGAGATGTTCCGCATGCTCCTTCATGGAATTGCTGTAGATCACGATGTCGTCCAGATAAACCACCACAAATTGGTCCAGGTAGGGATGGAATATCCTGTTCATCAAAGTGCAGAACGTGGCCGGAGCATTAGTCAAGCCAAATGGCATGACCAACCACTCGTAAGACCCATAACGAGTGATGCACGTCGTCTTCGGCTCAT
Source organism: Dactylorhiza incarnata (assembly GCA_033032865.1). Taxonomy (NCBI): domain Eukaryota; kingdom Viridiplantae; phylum Streptophyta; class Magnoliopsida; order Asparagales; family Orchidaceae; genus Dactylorhiza; species Dactylorhiza incarnata. The sequence continues at coordinate 1,244,334 of JAWHQI010000241.1, forward strand.
CTCCTTCAGCAATTCGAACTTGATAATAGCCTTTCTGCAAGTCCATCTTGGTGTAGACCTTGGCTTTCCCCATCCTATCAAACAAGTCAGCGATCAAAGGAATAGGATACTTATTCTTGACCGTTACCTTGTTGAGTGCCCGATAGTCTACACACATCCGCAAAGATCCGTCTTTCTTCTTCTGAAAGAGCACCGGTGCGCCATATGGTGCCTTCGATGGACGAATCTTTCCCGTGTCAAGTAGCTCCTTTAGCTGCTTGCGAAGTTCTTCCAATTCGGGCGGAGCCATGCGATATGCCGCCATCGCAGGTGGTTTCGCCCCTTGTTCCAGCTCAATCTCATGGTCCACCTCCCTCCGAGGCGGTAGCTTGTTCGGAAGCTCGGTTGGCATAACGTCTTGATTCTCCTCCAAGACTTGCACAATGAAAGGATGTACCTCCTCATCCTTTGCCGCAACTTCCTCCTTCAAGGTGGCTAAGTAAGTCACCTCTCCTTTCTTGACGCCTTTGGCTATTTGCATAGCCGATAGCTGCTTTCCCTTCGTTGGTGGCCCTTCCACCGCTTGGATCATGCATGGAGACCCTTTCTCCATAATGCACATGGATCTACAAAAAGGCATAGTGATAGCTCGTACCTTCTCAAAGAAATCCATGCCAAGTACAACTTGAAAGTCATCCATCGGCGCAATAGAGAAGTCCACTTGGCCCTTCCAAGTTCCCAACTGCAGCTCCACTCCGCGTGAAACTCCTTGCAGCGGTCTCGCCTTCCCATTCACCGTCTTCAACCAGCCTTCACCTTTAGAGATATTCAGGCCAAGTCTCTTAGCCTCTTGTTCGGTCATGAAGTTGTGCGTTGCCCCCGTATCGAGCAAGGCCTTGGTGGCCTTCCCGTTTGTCTTTGCCTCCACAAACATCAATCCTTTTGCTGATGGGGCTGGAGTAGGTCTAACATTCAAAGCATTAAGTAACTGTAATGAACCCATTTGAGTAGAAGTACCTTCTCCAGAATTTCCCGCATCGTTGCCTTCCATGATTGCAGAAAGCGATCCCATCTTTGGACAACTGCTCATTGCATGCGGTCCCTTGCATAAGAAACATCCTCCTTTCGGAATGAAGGCCTTCTTCTTCTCTTCATATTCCTTCCGAGTATCATGCCGTTGGAAGGTGGGCTTCTTGCCATCCCGCTTCTCTCCCCCACCTTTCCCGTAATCACCCTTGTCTTTCTTTGCCTTTGCTGCATCTGGGTGTCGTTGGTACTCAATAAGGGACTCCGCTGTGGCAATTGCTTCATCCAACGTCTTGACATCTCGCCTTTGTAATTCCTGCTTAGCCCAGTGTTGAAGACCATCCACGAAGAAGAATAGCAAGTCTTCATCCGACATGTTAGGAATTTGCAGCATCAAGGTGGTAAATTCTTTCACATACTCCGCAATGCTCCCCTTGTGCTTTAACTCCCTCAGCTTCTTCTTAGCTTCATAGACGACATTTTCCGGATAGAAATGCCGTTTGAGTTCACGTCGGAACTCCTCCCATGTATCAATACGATACAAGCCTTTCTCGACGTCGGCCTGCTTTCTTCGCCACCAAAGAGAAGCAACATCTGATAAGTAGTAAGAGGCTTGCCGTACCTTAGCGGCTTCGTCGACGAGGTTACACCCCTCGAAGAACTGCTCCATTTGCCAAATGAAGTTTTCTACCTCCTTTGCATCTCGCTTACCCACAAATGGCTTGGGCTTAGGAACCTCCATCCTTGGGTTGCCCATTGCCATATTGCCTCCACCATTAGCCACGGCTCGGCGACAAACGGTGACTTCCTCCTTCATATCCTCAAAGCCGATCCGCATCGCTTGAATGGCATCTTCCAACCTGGCAAGGCGTTCCTCCAACGCCGGCTGAGCATCAAGACAAGTCTGGGTAGACTCCTTGATGGACTCAAATTCTCCAAGGACATGGGCCTCAAGAGCTTCGAAGTTACCTTCCAACTTCTCAACTCGATCGGCCAGCATCATGACAGCCTGATCCACATGAGTTCCTTCACGCGTCTTGCTATGATCCCTCTTCTTCCTGCCTTGTTGATCTACGACCTCCCTGCCGCGCTCGTCAACAATGCTTGAGTTGTTTGTCTCATTCGCCATAGCAGCACCACAAATTGAACCTGAGTGAACCTGGGTCAACTTCGGTCAACCTGGCTCTGATACCAACTGTCACGGACTAGTCCCCCTGACTATGTCGCGCACGGCCTTAGCTCCTCTTGCCACCCCTCGCGGCTAGCTAAGTCAGCCTCGCTCTAAGAAAACTGTGGTGGAAATGGGAACGAGAACAAGAACGCAAGAGCACAAGTACACAAGAAGAAGTAAGCAAGAGAACTCAAATGCTTGTTCCCAAACTTGGATGAATACAAATGAGGGGGGCCTTCCCCTTTTATAGGCCCCAAAGAGGTTTCCCTCCAAACCAAAGAATATTCTAGACCCCTACTATTCTAGAGTATTCTATACAATTCCGGTATGTACAAGAGTCATGAATTCTCTAGATTGTTCTACCGCCTTCCTATGTACAAGACTCCAGATTTCTCTAGAATCTTCCCATCAATTAACCCCAAAACGGAGGGGATCGTAACAGGTCGGTGGGATCAGGATTCTCTCCACTTTGGGCTTAAAATGAAGGTCCATTTTATAGTACGAATGCATTCTCATTTGAACTAATGCTGCCAAAAAATTGATTAAAAGTAAAATACAAAAGGATGGGATCAGTGAACCAGTCGGATCAGGCATAAATAGATCTGGGATATGAAATGGATACTATCAATTTCACTCTAAATGGAGAAGATCGATCCTATTCTGTTGTCGGTGGTGGCGGTCATGAACATTGAAAATTGCGGTTACGAACATAGTTGCGTTGTTTGGAGAAACTGTATTTTTTATGCTATCGTGAATGTGAACACAATTTTATTTTATTTGGAAACACAGAACTTGGGTGACTCTTGGAGTGAAAAAACATGCATACAAAAATTTATCTTAAAAAAATAAAAATGTTGACTTAAATATTATAATAGTAAACACAATTACTAAAATATCCAAACGTGGTTACTAATAAAATGTTTGACATAAATATTTTTAGAATTAACAGTGATGAATAACTTCAAATCATTTGTCCTTCTATGTGCAAGAGCTTCACCTGAAAATTGAAATAATTAAAAAATATATTAGTAAAAAATAATTTTCATGATAATTCTCCAATTAAAAATGGAATCTGAAATAACATGAGTGTGTTCTGTAGCTGATTGGCTATTTGATCTCTTAAAATAGTCATTTCACCAACCTCTCTCCCTTCGACAAAGTCATTTTCAATGTCATCAGGTGTATTTGTCTCCTGATGTATATAATTTTTGTCGTCCTCACACTCGGCGAACTCTGAGTTCTCACTTGAAGGATGCCTATGAATATAGTTATGTATAGTCATTGTAGAAACCACGATTAAAATTTGTTTTTTTGAGTTAATACTGCCACATATCGCGAAGTATCCCCCGTCTCTTCTTCCATACATTGAACGTCCTTTCAATGACGTTGCGAAGTGATGAGTTTGCTCTATTGAAATGCTCACGTGATCCTTCGATTGGGCGATTTCCACGTACAAAATATGGTAAATGATATCTGGTGTCTAGGTATGATTTTAGAAAGCCTTTATGTAAAGGTTATCTGACATCTACCAAATAATATTTACTTGGGCATTAAAATCATCATTAATACTAGATAAAATTATTGCATTTATTAATATTGAGTTAGCATTTAAACCTGGTGGTGGATGTGAAAAATTGTCATGTTGATCTGTCAACGCATGATGTAATATGATGTTGTTGATCCCTTCCATCTTGGCACAACGAAAGTGAAGCACAAGTTAAAATCACAGATAGCAATGACATTTTGTGTTGATTTCCCCTGACGACCAATATATGTTACTTTTCTATCAACTGGAATGTGTGCATCCACATGAGTTCCATCAATCACACCAATGCAATCTTTAAAGAAATGAATGTAATGTTTGATGAGAAATCAGAATCGTTCATTTTATGAGGATCGATGATCGTGACATTGTTTATTCTTTTCATTTTTCATTTCGAGTTGCATTTTTATGTATTTTGAGTCGGGACGATCGATAAATTATAGATGTTCGTTGCCCACATAGAGTCTATAACTAGAGGGTGATGACTCTCATTTTAGACATTCAAGGTTGGAGTCTAGAAGCTCAATCCTTGATCATTTCGGTGTCAGAGCCGACTCCAGGTGTGAAGCCCTCCCCATTCCCTATTGAAAAAGTTGAAGTGGAAGTTTGTGAAGTTGGCGGTCTGGGGGGAGACCGCGCGCTCTGGTATGACCGCACGGTCTTGCGGTCTCCTCTAGCGGTCTGACCTCTCTGGTCTAGCCGCGGGCTTCTCGGCGTGACCGTCGTTCTTCTGTCTAAGGGTGCCGAGGTGTGGCCGCGCAGTCTGGTCGTGTGACCGCGTGGAGGAGCAAGTTTCTGCCTAGTTAGGGCGGCGCGCGGTCTGGTGCTTCTGACCGCGTGGTGCGGGCAGCCCGGTCTGGAGGCTGTCCGGGTTCTTTATGGTGCGCGCGGACTAAGGTCTTCTTAGTCGCGCGGTCTCCGGTTTGTGTTCGCATGGCTGGTCTTTCGGCGATCAGCTGGTATATGCGGCCACAGGTGGTTGATTGACTTGGCGGGCTGTGCTCTAGTCGGTCTGGTGTGTTCGCGGTCTCTGGAGGAGGTCGGGTAGCGAACACAGGTGGTGAGCGACATGACCGGGCGAGTTGTCATGATCGCTCAGCTTCTGTTGAAGTCGGCGAGCTTACTAAGCAGGAGGATCTTTTGCTGGTTGCGCGGTTTGACCGGTCTGGTCGCGCGGTCAAGTGGCGGTGACTCTATCTCATAGGGTGGTGACTGGATCATGTCTCACGCCTATAAATAGGAGTCACTGTAGCAGCAAAATAATCGCACCAAGTGTAAGCTGAGCTCGCGACCTGTTCTTGCGGTCTCTTTTTTGTGACCGCCCGGTTAGCTGATTGAACTTGTTTTGTGCAACTTCTGCGGATTGTGCGGGTAGCAGCGGTCACCTCCTCTTCTGAAGGTGTTCGGGCGGTCTCGCGGCTTGTAGTGCTGGTTGCTAAAGTTCGGGAGGATCAGTGGAGTCCGGGAGTTCGCGTGGTTCTCAGTTGGTGTTGTTCAAGGCGCAGGCAGGCAGTTCGGGCGGTCTTGTTTTCTCGGACTGTCAGGTCGAGCGGTCAGGCGGTCTCAGTTAGTCAGACCGCTGGTTTTCCTTTCTGCTGCTTTTCTCTTCTATTTTTGTGTACTGGCGAAATCATGTCTCGCCATGTATACCTCGTCCTGTAATGAAGAACTTTGCTTATCAATAAAGATTGTGTTTGCTTCATGTGCTTCTGGTTGTTTGGCTTGAACTTTTAGTTATACAATTCCTGCTCACTCCTAGATCTTCGGAAAAATTTCACATGGTATCAAAGCCAGGTTGGAGTGGATAGAGCAGTGAATAACTAAAAGTTGACATCGCTTTTGTGAAGAAGGAACCAGTGGTAGAGCCATGGAAGCAAGGGGTCTTGGAATTGAGATGCTTACATCGACTAACTTTAAGAAGTGGAAGTCGTGTATGCAAAGTTATCTTCTGGGTGAGGACCTCTGGGAGGTGGTTGGAGGAGAGAGCACGAAGGAAGTTATCCTGATTGGGGACAATGGTCACGAGGTGAGGAACTGGAGGCGGATTAATGCCAAAGTAGAGTTCGCCCTGAAGAGGGCAATATCACCTGACCTGTTTGATCACATCTTGGGGTGTGGATCAGCTGCAGAGATCTGGAGAGCCCTGGATAGGCTGTTTAATAAGAAAAATGTGGTAAGACTTCAATTCCTGGAGAATGAGCTGGCCAGATCGGCTCAAGGTGATCTTTCTATCTCTACGTTCTTCTTGAAGATGAAGAACTTGTGCGCCGAGATTTCAGCGATGGATCCTGATGAGCCAATTTCTGAGGTGAAGCTGAAGAGGCACATCATCCGTGGCTTGCGGAAGGAATATATTGCCTTTGTGATTTCGGTGCAGGGTTGGGCAAATCAGCCGTCTCTGCTGGAGCTGGAAAATCTGCTTGCTTCACAGGAGAGTCTGGCAAGGCATATGGCGGGGGTGTCAGTGTCTGGGGGAGATGGCGAAGTTCTCTTCACGGGGAAGAAGAAGAAGTGGGATAAGAAGAAGACCGCTGGAGGAGGCAATGGTCCTTTAACTTCTGGACAGCAGGAGAGGGGCTATGCTCCTAAGGCTGAAGGGAAGAAGAAGGGAGAAGGTCCCAAGTGCTTCAGGTGCAGAAAGGTTGGTCACATCAGGAAGGATTGCTGGGTGAATCTTCAGTCGGGGCATGCTGCTGCAGGAAAGGAGGAAGCTGAGGCCAGACAGACTAATGGAGGATGGGGAGGAGCCTTCTCGGCTTCTGTTGGAGCTGCGGTTCCTATCAACTATCAGGAGGACTGGATCGTGGTCTTGGGGTGTGGTCATCACCTCACCGAGGACGAGTCGAAGCTTTCTTCAGCTTAGCCATACTCAGGTAATGATGTCATTATTACTGCTGATAATACCGTGCATGCTGTCGAGAAGGTGGGGGTTGTTTCCTTGGGCAGTGATAGGGGGCCGCTAACTTTGAAGAGTGTCTATCATGTGCCTGGTATGAGGAAAAACCTTTTCTCCGTGACCAACGCTATAGACGCTGGGTATCACGTTCTGTTTGGCCCAACAGAAGTGAGGTTTCTTTGGAATGTTGAAGCAGTGAAGGCGGAGGTCGTTCATGTGGGGAGGAGAGCTAAAGACTTGTTCATTTTATCGACAAGTTCTTATGTTGAAAAGATGCGGACGAATGATAGTGCTGTCATATGGCACGAGAGGTTGAGGCACGTAGGGATGGATAATCTGAAAGCTATGGCGGTGAAAGGTCTGGTCAAGGGCCTGCCTAGTCTATCTTCCTACGGAGACGGTCATGTGTGCACAGGATGTCAGTTCGGCAAGTCTCATCGACTACCGTTTGACAAGTCATAGACAAGGTGTAGTGTGCTGTTGGAGTGCATCCACGGTGACTTGATGGGACCGACTGCTATCCCAAGCCTCGGAGGCAGCAGATATATGTTGGTGCTGATCGTTGATTACACCAGATATGTCTGGGTATATTTCTTGATGGAGAAGGAGGAGGCGTTTGCCAAGTTCGTGGAGTTCAAGGAGCTTGTGGAGGGTCAGCTTGGCATGCGGGTTAAGAAGCTGAGAACTGACAACAGAGAGGAGTTCACCTCTGGTGAGTTCTCTACTTTTTGCAGGAAGGCAGGCATCCGGAGGGAGATTACTTGTGCGCATACTCCACAGCAAAAACGGAGTTGCAGAGCGGAAGATCCATCATCTGACGGAGACCTGCAAGTGTTGGCTGCATGCCAAGAGTATCCCAAAGTCCTTCTGGGCGGAGGGAATGTCTTGTGCTGCCTACGTCATCAACCGAATGCCTCTTAGTCCAATCAATATGAAGACCCCGCATGAGTTGATGTTCAAGGAAAAGCCAAGCGTGACACACCTTCGGGTGTTTGGTTCCACCTGCTATGTGCACGTTCCAGATGCGCTTCGGACGAAGCTAGATGCGAAAGCAAGGAAGCTAGTCTTCGTGGGTTATGATGATCGGAAGAAGGGCTGGAAGTGCATGGACCCGGAGATGCGGAGATTTGTTGTATCTCGCGACGTCGTGTTCGACGAGATGACATCTTACAAGGGATGTTCTGGTGTTGAGCTACCAGAAAGCAGGGTGGAGGAGCCGGAGAAAGCTGTGGAAAATCTTCAGGTGGAGCTGCCTGTGTCACCAGGAGGTCCATCAATATATAGTTCTGAGGCAGAGGCTTCTGGATCAGGAAGCAGGGGGGAGCGATGCTCCGAGTACGTCTGGAAGGGGAGCTAGAGAAGAAGCAACTGAAGATACTGCGATTCAGGGGAAGGCGTTGCAGACATCGAAGCGAACCATCATTGCCCCTGATCGCTATACAGGAGGAAACATGGTGAGCTTTGTCTCGTGTTTCTTTGTTGGTCCCTTGGATGAGAGGGATCCGTCGAGCTTTGAAAAGGCCAAAGGCGTGGAACAGTGGGATTCAGCTATGCAGGAAGAGATGAGTGCTCTTGAGAAGAATGAGACTTGGTCTCTGGTGCCCAAGCCCAAGGGTATCACCCATGTGACATGCAAGTGGGTCTACAAGCTTAAGAAGAAGGCTGACGGCGGTATCGAGCGATACAAGGCTTGCCTTGTGGCTCGGGGGTTCTCGCAGTAATACGGTGAAGACTCTGAAGAGACATTCAGTCCGGTGGCAAAAATGACTTCAGTTTGGGTTGTGATTGCCTTGGCGGCATGTTGGGGATGGGAGATTTGGCAGCTCGACGTAAAGAATGTGTTCTTGTACGGCGATATTGACAAGGACATCTTCATGGTCCAGCCGCCAGGCTTCGTATCTGAAGATTTTCTGGAGCATGTCTGCAAGTTGAAGAAGGCCCTGTATGGGTTGAAGCAAGCGTCGAGGGCATGGTATGAAAAGATAGCAGAGTATCTTTTATTCTGCGAGTTTGGTGCTTCAGACTCAGACTCAAGCTCATTCGTCTAGAAGAGCGGGGAGCTTCAAGTCATCGTGCAGTTTTACGTCGATGATATGATCGTGACGGAGAATTCAAAGGAGGAGGTAGCAAGGCTGGGCTGAGCTATCTATCAGGTTCGAGATGAAGGACTTAGGTGAGCTTCACCATTTCCTTGGACTCGAACTGCAGAGGAAGGGAAGTGGAGTGCTGGTGTCCCAGGCTGGATATGCGGAGCGAATCGTGGAGCGGTTCGGCATGAAGGAAGGGAAGTGCATTTCCACACCTCTGGAGAAGGCCATGAAGCTTCGCAAGGATGAGGGGAGGATTCTGAAAGATCCGCTGATGTTTCGGGCTCTGGTTGGGAGTTTGATCTATCTGACGATTACCAGGCCAGATATTGCGTATGCAGTTGGCAGGGTGAGTCGTTATATAACGAAACCACGAATACCTCATCTACTAGCGGCCAAGAATATACTGAAGTATGTCAAGGCAACTTCGGATATGGGTCTTCTTTACAGAAGGGATGCGGGCTTCGAGGTGCATGGGTACATGGATGCTGATTACGTGGGAGATTCGGATGATCAGAAGTCGACGTCTGGATACGTCTTCATGGCGGGCCCCACGGCTATATCATGGTGCAGTAAGAAGCATGATTCCGTGTCTGTCTCAACCACGGAAGCGGAATACATGGCTTCGGCCTTGGCAGCTTAAGAAGCCATCTGGCTTAGGAGGTTGGTTGGAGACGTTCATAAGGAGGTTCGGGGTCCGACTCTGCTCCGCGGCGACAATGAGAGTGCTCTCAAACTGGTTACTAATCTAGTTTGTCACGCGAGGACTAAGCATATCGAGATCGAGCATCATTTCATTCGTAAGAAGGTGCTGGAGGGGTCTCTTTCGGTCGAGCATGTTCGGAGTCAGGACAACATTGCTGACATCTTCACAAAGGCGCTGGCGAAGGGGCCGTTTACTCGGCTAAGGAGTCTACTTGGGCTGTTTTCAACTTCCCACTTCAAGGCGGAGTGTTGAAAATGTTGAAGTGAAAGTTTGTGAAGTTGGCGGTCGGGGGGGGGGGGGGGGGGGGGGGGGGGAGGGGAGACCGCGCGGTCTGGTATGACCGCACGGTCTTGCGGTCTCCTCTGGCGGTCTGACCTCTATGGTCTAGCCGCGGGCTTCTCGGCGTGACCGTCGTTCTTCTGTCTAAGGGTGCCGAGGTGTGGTCGCGCGGTCTGGTCGTGTGATCGCGTGGAGGAGCAAGTTTCTGCCTGGTTAGGGCGGCGCACGGTCTGGTGCTTCTGACCTCGTGGTGCGGGCAGCCTAGTCTGGAGGCTGTCCGGGTTCTTTATGGTGCGCGCAGACTAAGGTCTTCTTAGTCGCGCGGTCTTCGGTTTGTGTTCGCATGGCTGGTCTTTCGGCGATCAGCTGGTATATGCGGCCACAGGTGGTTGATCGACTTGGCGGGCTGTGCCCTAGTCGGTCTGGTGTGTTCGCGGTCTCTGGAGGAGGTCGGGTAGCGAACACAGGTGGTGAGCGACATGACCGGGCGAGTTGTCATGATCGCGCGGCTTCTGTTGAAGTCGGCGAGCTCACTAAGCAAGAGGATCTTTTGTTGGTTGCGCAGTTTGACCGGTCTGGTCGCGCGGTCAAGTGGCGGTGACTCTATCTCATAGGGTGGTGACTGGATCAGGTCTCACGCCTATAAATAGGAGTCACTGTAGCAGCAAAATAATCGCACCAAGTGTAAGCTGAGCTCGCGACCTGTTCTTGCGGTCTCTTTTTTGTGACCGGCCGGTTAGCCGATTGAACTTATTTTGTGCAGCTTCTGCGGATTGTGCGGATAGCAGCGGTCACCTCCTCTTATGAAGGTGTTCCGGCGGTCTCGCGGCTTGCAGTGCGGGTTGCTAAAGTTCTGGAGGATCAGTGGAGTCTGGAAGTTCACGTGGTTCTCAGTTGGTGTTGTTTAAGGCGCAGACAGGCAGTTCAGGCGGTCTTGTTTTCTAGCCGGGCGGACTGTCAGGTCGAGCGGTCAGGCGGTCTCAGTTAGTCAGACCGCTGGTTTTCCTTTCTGCTGCTTTTCTCTTCTGTTTTTATGTACTGGCGAAATCATGCCTCGCCATGTATACCTCGCCCTGTAATGAAGAACTTTGCTTATCAATAAAGATTGTGTTTGCTTCATGTGCTTCTGGTTGTTTAACTTGAACTTTTAGTTATACAATTCCTGCTCACTCCTAGATCTACGGAAAATTTCACATTCCCCTCCTCCTCCAGAAGCCTCTGCTAAGCCCCCTACCCACCACCATGCGTAACAACAACTACCCTCTTATCATGTGAAATAGTCATTGCTCCAAGGGTTCACCTCCTCCCACATGTGCAGCAGCCGTTGCATACCTCCTTCCAAAAATAGCCAGCAAACCCCCTCTCCCAAAGCCTCTTCCCAGCCATCTACAAACCTCCATTCAACCACATTCCTCCTCCACCAACACAAGGAGCAGCTGGCCCCAACCTTCCCCACTCCATTGTAGTGGAGCCACCTTTCACCTCCCTTTCTCCATCACTAAAAACAACCCTCATACCCCATAAGTCATCTCCGGTGATCACCGGAGTTCGTCTCTGGCCACCTCCTATAACATCCCCCAAACAACTAGACCCCTGGGTTGGTTTTGTCATGACTAGGTCATGACAAAACCCTAGGAAGCACAAAAGACCATGTGAATTTAGACAAGGAGGAAAACCACAGTGGTCTACAAATATCAATTTCTAGTTACCAAGCTTAGGGTTGGACTTTAGGGTCTCACCTTGATCCTTTGACCCCACCATAACATCCCTAACCCATTAGAGGTCCCTTAGAGTACCAAGGACCCATTGGGGTCAACCAAAGAGGCCAAGTTGACCAAAGTCAACTCTAACCATAAATTGGTCAAAGTAGCTTAATTATGATCAATTGGCCTCCACCTTGTCAAATTGACCATGTCCTTACCCTTATAAGGATATTGGGGACCCAATGGACCAAAAAGCCTCATCAAGGGGCCACCAATTTGGCCAATTTGACCTAAGTCAACTCTAGCCCTGTTTTGGTCAAAGTGATCTGTAGAAGGTCAATTGACCTCCACCTTGCCAAATTGACCCTACCTAGACTTTCCTAACCCTTAAGAGAGGACAATCGTCACTACCCACCCATTGGGGGTCAACCCAAGTGGTCAATTTGACGAAAGTCAACTCAACCATAATTTTAGGTCAAAATGCCCTATTTTGCCCAAATCAAGCCCAACCCACTTGGGCTAGGCCCAATTGGAGTAGCCCATTAGCTTAGGATGCTGATAATTACCAGGAGTTGCCACTCAATTCCTGTAAATGATGACTAGGAGAGACAAATCTCATTTTCCCCAAAAATGGAGGAGAGAGAAAGAGAAGGAGAAATGACATTCATGGTTTAGGGAGACCAATAGCCACCAATTCCTCCTCTAATGTCTCTATTCAGTTTCCCCAATCAATTTGGAGGAGTTTAATGGCCATTCCCGGCCACATAGAGGGGGGAATTTGAGGAGTTTTCAGTTGACCGAAATTGGCCATTAATGGCCTTCATGGCAATTGTTGTCCTGTCCCTTCTTCTCCCCCAATTAGCCATCTTAAAATCCTCACTGGACTCAGAGGAGTTGTTTTCCACCATTCCCCCTGAAAAACCCGAGCCTTTGTGACAGAGATTAGCATGGCACTACAAAGCTTGAATCCGTCCATGGCCAACAGGAGATCGGCAAGGAATATCCCCTCCACACAGGTCCTCCCCTCCTCCTCCTCTCTCTGTGGGTAGTTCTACAATCTTTGGTGGCTTGATTCGGGGCCATTTGGCCATGGATCGGGCTCACCGAAAGCTTGTTTTGTAAGCTTTTTCTCCGACCAGAAAACCCTATTCCGGCCACCTCCGGCCGGCCAACCACCCCTAATCGCCGGCCACCACCTCAACGAAGGTGGCATTGGCATTGGCCGGCCGGGGTGGCGCTCGGGTGGCCGGGAAAATGGGGTTGATAGTGGCCCAAGCGCGGGCAATCGGGACCGTTACTCACCAAAGAAGACGACCTGATGTCGTCCATTCTTGCGCCAGGATTCGTGCAGGCCGATGTATGATTGGAATTAATAACATTTTAATGTTTGATATTTTGTCACATATTATGTTGAACCTTAGATTAATTATAGAAAATGCTTAGAGTTCTATTCTGGAAAAATGTTCTACATCAAACTTGTAGCCCCCTAAGTATACTTTAATTCAAAATTGATTCCATGCAATTTGGTTCAGTGATCTGACCACAACACTCAAAATGGAGCAACCTATACAAAGGGTTGACCAGAGATTAATTTGAGTGCCCCCATCAATCCAGCCATCCAAATGCATTGAAATTTGGAGCATACGCTAGTTATTTCCTCACCCTACACATACCCAAAAATGAGAATTTTTGGAGGAACGTTTTCTAAAGTTTTTGTAAACATTTAATAATTCATGCATTAATTAATTATAGGATCTAATGAAATTCAAACCCTGCCAAATTTTGGTGGGTGGTCCTTGGGGTCATGATATGACCCTGGTAAAAATTCCATCCCATTTGGGATTGATTTGATAGGGTAATTAATTAACCCAAGAGTGGTCAAATTAGGGGTTATTAGGTCAAAAGTGCACATGTTGAGTTTGAGTGGTCAACCCTCATCCAAAAGTGATGAAACATTGGACACTAATGCAATATCACATAAAACACCCCCACAAATTATTTTGGGTGATTTGGGGTGGATGTGCCCTAGAACCTTAGCTCAAACCTTAGGGTTGTATATTGACACTATTGAAGGACATGAGGTCATATATTCTTGGATTGACTTGAAACTTGGTAGGTAGTTTCATGGGGTGGGAATAAGCCTTGGGGAATTTTGCTAGATTTTTTAGTAACTGTGAATCCCACTGAATTGCTAATTATTTAGTTAGGTCACCTTCTTTCTAAATTAAATTACATGTCCATACCTTCTAGAATGGTTATGAAATTTTGTCAGTGAGTTTCTTTTGATGATATTAACCTCTGATAATTTTCTAGGAATTTTGAAGTGTTATATATTGCACTTCATTCACAACCCCCAATATTTTTCCTAGTTGTATAAAAATTAATTATGGAATTAACATTCATTGGAAAATCATGAAACTTGGTCAGAGAACTTCTCAGGGCAAGTATATTATCTGTTAATTTTTTCATGATGTTTGGAAGAATTTATATGTGGTTCCCTTCACAAGGTGCCCTTGGACTTGTTTATTTAAATAATGGAATTATATGATCAAATGAATTTAGAAAATTATGGAACTCCAGCAGTGAACTTTTCTGACCATCTTGGAAACCAGCTAATTTTCTTGTAATTTTTGAATAAGAGTTTCTAGTACTTCCTTTGTTAATCCTTGAATTTGATTAATTAGTTAATATTTTAATTGGAGGTCAAAACCTTTCTCGAAATTTATGAAATTCATATATGGCTGTTATTTTACTGTTATAAAGTTGTATAAAATTTAGTGAGGCCATAACTTATCAGAAAACTATACATGATGTACAAAATCATAGGTTCCCTAATTTTGGAGAAATTATAATAAATGCCAACTAAAGTAGGAAAATTATGAATTTATGGAGATGGTGTTAAAATATCATAACACACCCCCAATAATAATCTTGGATCTTTTGGATGATTGTTTGGAGTACCTCCTCTCATACACCTCATATAACTCATTTGGTCTGCGTATAGTAAAACTGTAAAACTTGAGTAACTTGTAGACCATTAGGTGGGAATGGGAGGTAGATGGGGTACTTAGTCTGGTTGAGGAGATTTGGGGTCACCAATAGGAGTCTATATGTTGAGTGTGCCTGATAAGCTAAGGGGCAAGGTTGTGCTCGGGATTGACGAAAGATCGTCTTTCCCTTGGAGAGTTATAAAACACTTAGGGTTAACTCAAGTGAAATGGTAAGAGGGGTATGTTCAAGGGTATACATCAATAAAAATAAGTGTCTTGGAAAGGGCGGTTTGGGCTATCATCCCATTGTACCTCCTAGTACCGCTGCGAGCCCCTCATAGGGTAGACCTCAGGAAGTCCAAGATTAACCCTAAATTGTAGGAGTAATTTGTTATGCAAGATTATCTCAATAATACACTCACCCACACCCCTTTGCTACGGGTGGTTAGCTGGTTTGGCATTACGAGCGGTAGGCTCGGTGGTTGCAGGCATGGACGGGTTGGTCGATGAGTCGGTGGCTCGGAAGGTTATGGTGACGAGTAGGTTAGCCCGGGGAGCTTATGGCTCAGAGGTATATAACAATCATATTGCATGTGCATAAAGGTGGCGGGTCTTCGGTATTGACGGTCGTTCACATCGACGTCGATACGCTGACTCGACAAGTGTGGATTTGCACTTAGCCAAGAAAGTCTGGTGGTCCAGCCATCAAGAGTACGCAGGCGCTCTGCGGTTTTGCGTTGAGGCGTACAATAGATCTAGGTTAGGTAGTGTGAATACCAACCTAGAGGAGACCCAACCCCCCGCTTCTCCTGGGAGTCTTGCTAGCTCCAAAAAGGGGGAGCTAAAGGTCTGTGCGCATAGAGTCGAAGTGTGTGAGTTGCACTTGTGTGATCATAACATTACCCAGCATAACTCTGCATGATAGCATAAGAATTGCATTTCAACCCCTACACCTATCGTATAAATTGGTTATGAGAATTTTTATACGAAAAGCCTTGCTAAACGACCCCTTGGTGTATAGATTTGTATGAGCATTCCTATAAATCAACAATTACTTTTCTATTTTATGCTTGCTCTTTACCATACTTTACTTACTGCACTTTACATACTGTTTTCCTTATATATATACACTTGTGTAGTGTAGATAATCATGTAGCTAGGTCATTCCATCTGCTTTGTTTTATACCTCTTGCTGTCCTCCGCTTCATCCCTCACGCACAGTGCCTAGGAGCCACTGGGGGATGGGTGGT
This sequence comes from Dactylorhiza incarnata, assembly GCA_033032865.1. Classification (NCBI taxonomy): domain Eukaryota; kingdom Viridiplantae; phylum Streptophyta; class Magnoliopsida; order Asparagales; family Orchidaceae; genus Dactylorhiza; species Dactylorhiza incarnata. Next base: position 1,259,964 of record JAWHQI010000241.1, read on the forward strand.
GGGAAATGAGGCTTAGTCTTTTTGACTATCGGTCGGTGGACCACATCATTTTAGGGGACCGAGGAGATGCAGCACCACCGGAGGCCGGTGCAGATGGAGGTGAGCCAGTCTAGCATGGGAGCACCAGGTTCAGGATATGTGAGTGACTATCTGTAGATTTGCTTCCGCGAGTGATTTGTAGTAAGGACATGATGTACTGGGCTTGAGCCCTTTATATTGCTATATTTTATTCAGTTATTATATGGTGGACTACTATTATGATCTATATATGGCATGTGATGTGGACTTGAGCATTTATATGTTCAAATATACTTTTCTTCTTCTGTGATCGATATGGCCAGTGGGATTGGCGTTTTGTAGTGGCGACCTTCCCGAGTGTTGGTGTCACCGCAAAGCGTTGGTTCTTGGCATAAGACTCAGTTTTGTAGCAAAAAAAGGTCTTACACCTCCGGTGGTCCTCCTATATATTTAGAGTTTTTTGGCGATCGTTGGAAAACATCTTCGGCAACCACCACCACCGACAACCACCTCCGGCCACCACCAGCCACCAACCACCTCCTCCACCACGCATAACCACCATAACCTACTTCATAACTAACCACTACCTAATAAACACCCATTATCCCCACCTTCTAAATTAAAGGAATTAATTCCTAACTTCATGCCTCAACTCCCTCCCACGTTCCCCTCATTACAGCAACCACCCCACTCCACAAATCTCTCATAGCTCTCATGTGGATCCACCTAAAACTACTCCTTATTATTAGCCTACTATCCCACTTCATCCTAGCAACTGAATACCTCCACCTTTCCCTAATCCAACCTCACGTGGAACCTCAATCCTTCATCCCATATAATTAAAAATCTAATTTCCTGAACCCATTAACAGATTCCTGCTCACGGTATTTCCTAAACCCCTCATTTCCGGAATCCATAATCCCCCTGCTTCCCAACTACAACCCCTCCATCTGAGCCGCACGTGGATCCACTTCATTTACTCACCTCCCTCTCTTCTCCCAAGCCAAATATCCCACGTGGAGCCACCATATAGACGACCTGTTTGCTGGAATTCGTTACTGACAACAACTTAATTGTTGATACAACCCAGAAATCTACATTGCTTTCCCCTCCACCAACCTCTTATTGTTGTAGGAACTACCAGATAGCAAAGCCCTGCATTCCCGCCCCTTTACAGCTACTGTCCAGGCCCCATTTCAGCCACAATACAGCTCCGCCAAGTCTCCAGCCCTCCCCTCTTTATAGTCATGATAATCAAGGCGTGTCATTTTATTTTGCATTGATACTAGTGTTTTTTTTACTTGATGTGATAGTTGTTTATAAGTCTTGTTGTAGTCGTTTCGTTCTTTGTAATTTCCTATTTAAATAGCATTTGCTTTCACGCACTCTCGCGCTCATACTCCTCTCTTGTTTCCTTGGTTTTTAAATGCTTTAATTCAATGGTGGAAAAATCTAGTTATATGGTTTATAAATATTATTTTGCAAGTTTGAATTCACCGGCTATTTGCATTTGCATCTAGTCCTAGGTTTCATTAGCGCCTTACCTTATGTCAGTTTGGTATCAAAGCAAGGTTTGTGCTTAGTTTAGAATATGCAAGACTAAAACCTATATTTTCACCATGTCATATCATAGTAGCAATTTCTACTCTAATCCTCTATTTGATAAACACGAGTCCACCCATTTCATTAATCCTCTATTTGAGGAACCAGATTCCACCATTGATCAAGCACATAGAGTTTCTTCTGGAGGACCCTCAAGTAACACCCTACCCGTTGCACAGTATATAACAGTAGGTCTGGCCAGGACCCCACGCCATATAAAGTGAACAAGCAAGAGGGTTACGTATTCAGTTACCCAACCAACAACATCTCAGAGTTACACATAAGCGGAAGCATAAATTATTAAATCCCGAAACAGAAGAGAAGTCCACAACACTAAGTAGAAATGTCTGATATATATATATATATATATATATCACAAAGTGTTTATCTGATTACATGTTTTACAAGCTTCGACACGCAGACCGACAATACATGAAGTAAAAACACTCAAAACACTTGGACTTTCGAGGGCCAGCAAAGCGCAGCAGCTGGGGTTCCAACCCGCTATTTCTCGCTCGTCTCGCCAGGACCTGTAAAGCACAATCCACCAAGCAGTGGGAAAATAGGTAAACGGTCAACTTTAGCTGACTAAGAATATAACGACCCGACCCCATGCCCGCGGTAGTGGTACTCCTCTGCAAGCAAGCAATAACTGCTTATAATTCACAGGCGCGTCTAAGCACTGCGTAGAAATAATAAACACATACGTCGACTCAAGGCCACACGTATCGTGCTCTAAAGGCACACTTCGGCGTACTCCCTGAGTCACACCAATAATCTAAGTCCTTTTTCAACTTAGATAATACCAAGTACTTTTTCAACTTAGCATACTATGAGCCACCGTCAAGGTTGTCCTGCCTTACCATTTTAATCCCAAAATGCCCGCAGTGAAACGGAGGTCGCAACCTCATCACTGGATGGCTAAGGGTCAGGTTTGGTTCAACTTTGTGCCAGTGCTAATATTGCAGAGCAAGTTAACTACCTGACACAGGTGTAGCTTCCCCTTATGCCCGCTATTGGCTCACAAGGCCAACGAAGGTTAGCACGACGACCCTTCCATTCCAAGCTGTTACACACCAAGTCCTTTTTGACTTAGGCTTCATAGTATCCACATTATTGCTCACTAGAGATACCGCCATCGGTAAGGCTACCTATAAGCTTCTTCATTCACTTCCTGTTCCTTAGCTCGTCCTATTCGTCGCTACACGGCTTGTTGCTCTCCTTCGCTTTCTTAGCCCTCTTCGTCGCAATGAGCTATCCAATCCTCGGCCGCTTACGGCTTTCCTGCGCTTCCTCTTCGCCTTGAGGCCTTAGGCTTGTTAGCCTCTTTCTATAAGTTCAACCTTCATTCGTCCTATTCTTCGCGTAGCGGCTCAGCTCGCTAGACTTGGTAGACTCAGTCAAGCTCTTCGCCTTCCTTATTTAGTCGGTTTTCTCTCAAATGGGAATCTTCGCCTCTTGGCTTCGCATAAGCTCCCTTCCCTATTAAGTCAGTACTCAACGTTCTCTTCGCCTTCCTTCGTTGCGCAGCTTCGTTCCTCACTTTACAGCCTTTGCTCGTTCGCCTATCGGTTCAGCGGTACTAAAGTTCATTAAGCCAATAACAAGCTAGGTAGCGGCAAAGAGGGCGAAGTCGGAGAAGAGGTACCAGAAGGGGAGCTGTAAGGCGAAGAGCTTGACTGGTTCGTATAGGTAAATGACTATCTCTCTCATCCAGTTGGAAATACCGCCTAGTGTTAATGATAGAACTCATTTCTGCCCTCTGCTAGGCTCAATAATTGCGATTCTATAGCTTTCTGGTGCTACACAACAAGTCTCCAGGACCTAGGCTTCACACCCACCACAAATGGCTCACTAGCACTAGTGCCAACGCTAGCACTAGCGACAACGCTAGCACTAGCGACAACGCTAGCACTAGCGCCGCGCACTAGCTAACAGAACGCGATTATGTCAGCTCTTTCAGGTATTTCCTGGAGGTCGCCTCCAGAACTCCCTGCAGTACATCACAACACCCAGAACCCGAAAACAAGCATACATACACAGAGTCTTCTCAGGAAAGCAATAAATCAATATCAACAACACCAATCCAGATTAACCTGTCCAGATGGGCTTCACACAGTATGTCTATGTCTGTACAACAATCCGGACTATATATGCAATTTCTATGGGGATATTCCATATCAACCCATCGGAAGAAACTTATCCACTAATTAGTGGAAAACTTCCTACTACTATGCAAATCAAAGGACTAGCATGTACAGAGATTAAGGAGGAGAATCGTCACCCTTGATGCTCGTTTCGGTGCCATAAGATCGAGATTGAACCGACTGGAATTTGTCAAAACACTTCCCTCTCCACGGATTCAAAGATGGCACAAGCATGCAAGAGATTTCCTACCCGGACTTGCCCTAGAAAAAAAGGACCTCCTTCCTCTTCTTGACCTCTGCCCTTGCCTTTGGAGAGAGAGTCCAAGTGAGAAACTAAGGAAAATCCACGATTTTGCTGGCTTTATACATAGAAGAGCCACCGTCGGCGCTACCTCTTAACGCAGACGCTAGCCCAAAGGCGGTATGGCTGAACCTATCCATAACCGCTTAAGGATTCGTCGAGAATGCTACCACCGACGCTATCTCTCATTGAATCAATACAACGAGTGCTCAACACGATTTGTCGGAACACATTCATCGTGACACAAATTCGTCGAGACATCTACAGCCGACGCTACCACTACCGACGACGCTACCACTACCACTGGCGCTAGCACTCGACGAATCGTTTTGATGTTTTTGATGACCCTCATAAGTCCTTTCGTCGACACTCAACCATTTCGACGATAAGAGCTACCGCCAGCGCTAGCCCTAGTGCTGACACTAGCTCCTTAGCTTAGAACATCACAAACTCTTTGCAATTGAAAACCGGGGACTTACAATCCTCCTCTCCTTATAAAGAATTTCGTCTCGAAATTCTAACATTGCAAATAACTACAAAGATACAAACGTTAACTTTGTACCTCAACGGAACATTTCAGGGAACTCCTCAAGCATGGTCTGCTCTCACTCCCAAGAAATCTCCTTACGACCGCAATTGTCCCAGCAGACTTTGACCATTCTGATCATTTTGTTCCGTATTTGCTTGATTTCCATGTCTTCAATCTGAATGGGCTTGACACTTGTCGTTAGCCCACCATCGATCGGTACTTGAACAACATCTACAAGTATTTGAGCAGGCTCTTGCAAACCACTCAACTATGTCGAAAGAGCGATCCGATAAGCAGCTTCACCAACACGCTCCAGTATCTCAAACGGTCCAAGGAATCTGTGACTCAAAATTTTTAAGCGTCGAATCCATGACACACCCTTGAAAGGTTTAATTTTGAGATAAACCCAGTCGCCCATGGAAAACTCGACGTTCCTGTATCTGGCATTATAGTACTTCGCTTGCCTATCTTGTGCAATTAACAACCTCTCCCGGATTGTCCGAATAGTCGAAGTAGCATCTTTGACTTCCTTTCACTTAAACAGCTTAGTCTCGCCCGTCTCCGCCCAAGACAAAGGAGTACGACACTTTTTACCATAAAGGGCTTCAAAGGGCACCATTTGTAAGCTTGTTTGATAACTGTTGTTATAAGCAAACTCGATCATAAAGAGATGATCTTCCCACCTCTTGCCAAAATCCAAAGCGCACATTCGGAGCATATCCTCCAATGTTCTATTGGTCTGTTTAGTCTGCCCATCAGTTTGAGGGTGAAAGGCAGTGCTAAACTTCAGCTTGGTACCCAATAGTTGGTGGATTATCCTCCAATCATTTGAAGTGAAGCGCCTATCTCGGTCACTTACGATGCTATGGGGCACACTGTCCAATCGTACTAAGTTATCAACATATAACTTTGCTAAATTTTCCACTGAATCGTCTCGCCGATTCAGAATGAATTGTTCGACTTTTGTTAATTGGTCCACAATCACCCAAATGACATTGTTCCCGGACCGCGATCTCGGCAAACCATGCACAAAATCCATCGATATGTCATCAAACTTCCATTCCGGAATCGGTAACGACTTCAGGAAACCACCAGGTTTTTGACATTCGGCCTTTACGAGCGCACAAGTGTGACACTTGGCTACGTATAGGGCTATGTCTTTCTTTAAACTCGGCCACCAGAATAACATCTTCATGTCCTGGTATATCTTTGTGCTCCCCTAGTGGATTGAGTACTTAGTCTAGTGTGCCTCGTACATCAACTCCTCCTGTAATTTACCAAAATTGGGGACACACAACCGACTGTACTTCCATAAAAGACCGTCTTCAAAGGAGAACTCGGTATTAGACCCATCTCTGGTCCTGCCACATACCATTTCATGCTTTCATCGAGTTCCAATGCCATTCAGATTCTGTCTGCAAAGTCATATTGCACCTCCGTCCAGTTCACACATGCTATGGCACTTGTTCTTTTGTCAATGCAAATGATATCTAAGGCCTCCAAGTCCCTGATTAGACGCTCATCATGCATCTGCATCCAGTTTGCTTATGCAGAAGCCCTCCGACTCAAGGCATCAACAACAACATTCCCCTTCCTGGGAGTGTAGTGAATCTTGAAAGTGTAGTCCCCAAGGAACTCCATCCACCTTCGATGTCGCATATTCAGCTCCTTCTGATCTACTAGGTACTTCGGGCTCTTATGGTTCGTAAAGATGTCAATCTTCACGCCATGTAAGTAATGCCGCCAAAGCTTAAGAGCGAATATCACGACCGCTAGTTTCAATTCATGGACCGGATAATTATTCTCATGCATTTTCAGTTGGCGAGAGCCATAAGGAATAACCTGACCATGCTGAAGAAGAACACAACCTAAGTCGCTCCCTGACGCGTCACCGTAGATTTCAAAGCCTTCCGTACCACATGGAGAACATAGAATTGGCGCCGTGGTTAGACGACTCTTCAATTCTTCAAAAGCTCGCGCGCACTCTCGCGACCAAATGAACTTTTGATCTTTCCTAGTCAATGTCGTGAGAGGCAAAGCTATCCTCGAGAAGTTCTTTACGAAGCGCCTATGATAGCCGACAAGTCCTAAGAAACTTCAGACTTCCACCACGGTAGACAACACATGCCACTCCAGTATCGCAACTATCTTCGCAGGATCCACTGCAATGCCCTCTCCCCTTACCACATGACCTAGGAATGCCAAAAAGGACATCCAAAACTCACACTTAGAGAACTTGTCATACAACTGACTTCGCCTCAGGGTATCCAGTACAATGCGCAAGTGAATCGCATGTTCTTCATCCGACTGAGAGTATGCCAGAATATCGTCTATAAAGACAATAACAAGACGGTCTAGACACTCTCGAAACGATCTGTTCATCAGATCCATAAATACCGATGGCGCATTCATCAAGCCAAACAACATCACTGTGAACTCAAAGTGCCCATAACGGGTACTGAACACCATTTTGGGAATGTCACATTCCCTAATCCGCAACTGGTAGTAGCCAGATTTCAAATCCAGCTTTGAGTACATATTCGATCCAACTAGCTGATCGAATAAGTCATCGATTCGCGGAATCAGACACTTATTTTTTTTATCAGCTTGTTCAGTTTGTGGTAGTCTATAAATAGACGCAAGCTTCCATCCTTCTTCTTCACAAAGAGGACCGGTGCACTCCAAGGGGATGAACTTGGACGTATATAACATTGCTCCAGTAACTCCTGCAACTGAACTTTCAATTCTGCCATCTCTTTTGGCGCAATTTGGTACGGTGAACGCACCACAGGTTTGGCACCTGGCAACAACTCAATAACAAAGTCAATTTCTCGCTGAGTTGGAGCCCTAGGAAGATCTTTTGGGAAAACATTCCGATACTCCGATATGATTGGGACATCACACAAACTGGGCTTTGGCTCAGAAGTCTCAAACAACGTGAATAACAACTCAGCGCCTTTCCGAACCGCCTTGACTACTTGGATAGGTGATATCAATGCATGTCTACTGCTCCGACAACCAGTCCATACCAAAGATTACATCCACTCTATCCTTTACTAAACACTCAGATTCGCACCCCAAAGTCCTTCGACAATAAGAAGTGCGATGCTCCTGTATCAAAAGAGCTTCTGTCGGATAGTTGAACATTAGGACAAAGTTTAAACACACACAAATACAAGATGTACGATGACCACACTTAAACGCCATCCACACATGGGACATAAGTCAAAGTAAGACATGATCATCCATACCTGTGGAGACATTGCTTTGTCTAATGATCTCTTCCTGGCCAGATGAGTTGCCTCTCGGCTGGGTCGGAGGATGCTGGGAAACAGAAATTTCCACAGCTTTGCCTTTGTACTCATACATTGGACCCACCGCTCAGGCCTCGTTCACTTCTCGGTTTCCTGTCTTCAGAGGACCACTTCGACATTCTCGAGCAATGTGCCCCACTTTTCCACATGTGAAACATCTTAGGGGAATCTATGTAGTTATAGCTCCCAACACACTTGAGGGAGCTAATTCTAGCCGCCTACACTTCCTCTTTTTCTTTCTGAACCCAGACGTCTTTACAATAAGGCTTTTCACGTACTGCACATGCTTCACTTTCATTTCCAGAGACCTAGCCGCTTTCACTAAGTCATGGAAGCCAAGTAACATTGGACCCGCAAGTGCTAGTCATAAGTCAGCTCGTAGACCGATGTAGAACTTGTTGACCTTGGTCTCCTCATCTTCCCACATAGACCTCGCATAACAGCACAGACGAAAAAACTAATTCAAGTATTCATCCACTGTGCGCTCTCCCTTTTCCAGGTGTATACACTGGTTCTGTAGTGGTCTTCCTGGTTGAGCATGTAGTGCTGCCATAAACACCTCTGAGACCACTCGAATTGTCTTAGCAGAAGGAGGGTTTGCATATACATGGGCGGACACACTACTCTCCACAACAGGCTCAACTGTGGCAACCGGCGCCGGGGACACCCCAAGGTTAGGAGTCTGCACAGGTCTTCCTGGTTGCACGTTGATCATGGTAAGCACAGCTTCAACAATCAACCGTATCATTTTAGTAGAAGGAGGAAGCATAGACATCTCAGCAGATGCACTACTCTCAGCAGTGTGTCAGGGTTGGGACTGCCCCACGCCACTTCTAGTCACCTATAATCATGTCAGACACAATTTAGTGACTAATCACATAACAAAATAGCAAGCAAGGAACACGCAGGTTCCACAACCATGCTAAAACATATATATAATGCATTCATAAGTGGACATTATGGTTATTTAAATGAGTTAAACGGCGATGCACACATGTGCTCACCACCCCATAAAAGAATTCGACCACGAATTTGCACGGAAAGGGAAAGAGACCCATAACTGATACCAAATTGTAACTCCCGACCCGTTGCACAGTATATAATAGTAGGTCCAGACGGGACCCCACGACATATAAAGTGAACAAGAAAGAGGGTTACGTATTCAGTTACCCAACCAATAACATCTCAGAGTTACACATAAGCGGAAGCATAAATTATTAAATCTTGAACCAGAAGAGAAGTCCACAACACTAAGTAGGAATGTCTGATATATATATATACAAAAGAGTTTGGCACTACGGCCATACATCACAAAGTGTTTATCTGATTACATGTTTTACAAGCATCGATACGCAGGCCGACAATACATGAAGTAAAACACTCAAAACACTTGGGCCTTCGAGGACCAGCAAAGCGCAACAGCTGGGGTTCCAACCCGCTATTTCCCGCTCGTCTCACCCGGACCTGTAAAGCACAATCCACCAAGTAGTGGGAAAATCGGTAATATAACGACCCCACCCCATGCCCGGGGTGGTGGTACTCCTTCCCTGCAAGCAAACAATATCAGCATATAATTCACAGGTGCGTCTAAACACTACATAGAAACAATCACCACATACATCGACTCAAGGCCACATGCATCGTGCTTTTAAGGCACACTTCAGCATACTCCCCGAGTTACACCAACAATCTAAGTACTTTTTCAACTTAGACAATACTAAGTACTTTTTCAACTTAGCATACTTTGAGCTACCGTCAAGGTTGTCCTGTCTTACGGTTCTAGTCCCAAAATGCCCGCAGTGAAATGGAGGTCACGACCTCATCACTGGATGACTAAGGGTCGGGTTCGTTTCATCTTTGTGCCCATGCTCATATTGCCGAGCAAGTTAACTACCCGATACGGGTGCAACTTCCCCTTATGCCCGCTATTGGCTCACAAGGCCAACGAAGGTTAGCACAACGGTCCTTCCTTTCCATGTTATTACACACAATCCTTTTCTTACTTAGGCTTCATAATCTCCACATTATTGCTCACTGGAGATACTGCCAGCGGTAAGGCCACCCTTGGTGTTAACGACAGAACTCATTTCTGCCCTCTACTAGGCTTAGCAATTGCGAGTCTATAACTTTCTAGTGCTACACAACAAGTACCCAGAACCTAGGCTTCACACCCACCACAAATGGCTCACTGGCACTAGCACCGACACTAGCACTAGTGTCGCTCGCTAGCTAACAGAACATAGTTCTGTCAGCTCTTTTGGGTATTTCCTGGAGGTCGCCTCCAGAACTCCCTGCAGCACATCACAACACCAAGAACCCAAAAACAAGCATACATACACAAAGTCTTCTCCGGAGCATAATAAAGCATTATCAACATCACCAATCCAGACCAACCTGTCCAGATGGGCTTCACACAGTAAGCCTGTATCCGTACAGCGATCCAGACTCTATATGCAATTACTACGGGGATATTCCATATCAACCCGTCGGAAGAAACCTATCCACTAATTAGTGGAAATCTTCCTGCTACTATGCAAATCAAAGGACTAGCATGCCCATAGATTAAGGAGGAGAATCGTTACCCTTGATGCTCGTTTCGGTGCCATAGGATCGAGATTGAACTGACTGGAATTTGTCGAAACACCTTCCTCTCTACGGATTCAAAGATGGCACAAACACGCAAGAGATATCCTACCCGGACTTGCCCTAGCCAAAAAGGACCTCCTTCCTCTTCCTGACCTCTATCCTTGCCTTTGGAGAGAGAGTCCAAGTGAGAAACTAAGGAAAATCCATGATTTTGCTGGCTTTATACATAGAAGATCTACCGCCGGCGCTACCCCTTAACGCATGTGCTAGACCAAAGGCGGTATGGCTGAACCTATCCATAACCGCTTAAGGATTCATCGAGAATGCTACCGCAGGTGCTAGCGCTATCGCTGATGCTATCTCTCATCGAATAAATACTACGAGTTCTCAACACAATTCGTCGGAACACATTCGTCGTGACATAAATTCGTCGAGACAGCTACCGCCCCCGCTACCACTACCGCTGGCGCTAGCACTCGATGAATCGTCTTGACATTTTCGATGACCCGCATAAGTCCTTTCGTCGACACTCAACCATTTCGACGATAAGAGCTACCGCTAGCGCTATCCCTAGCGCTGGCGCTAGCTCCTTAGCTTAGAACATCGCGAACTCTTTGCACATGAAAACTGGGGTCTTACACCTCATACTATCATGATTATCCTCATCCGTGACCCGTCACTCATATAAATTGTGCTAACCCTTTTCCACACTTTGATTCTTTTATAGGTAATTACCTTGAGGAATATCAAGATAGCATCACGTATATAGGCCACCATCATCAAGATAGCATCATATGTACTTTCTAGTGTTTCGAAAATGGTTATGTTGGTAGTCGAATTTCAATGATGAGTTAGTGATCAATTTGATCGCTTGTATGTTCATTTTGATGACATAAAAAATGCCTCAAAGAGAACCCGTAGGAAAAAACTCAAGGATTTAGGTCAAGCCACTGATGTGTCTAGTAGTGCTAGACTGACCCTGAAACTGCTGCTCCTGTACTAGACTAGCCCGCCTCCATCTGCACCGGCCTCTAGTGTTGCTACGTCTCCTCGATCCCCTAAAATGATATGGTCCACCGACCGTTAGTCAAAAGACTAAGCCTTATGTTCTCCACCCCTCCCCCAATGGCTCCTAGGCACCGAGCGAGAAGGATGAAGCGGAGGACAACAAGGGATATAAAACAAAGTAGATGACGACGGATCTAGTTTACAGGAAATGTCTACCACTACACAGTGTATAAATATAATCGAAGGAGTAATTAAAGCATGGTAAAGAGCATATAAAGAACAGTAAGTAAAGCAGTTATACAATAGAAAAATAACCATTAGTTTATAGGAATGCCCATACAAACCTATAGACCAAGGGGTCGTTTAGCAAGACCTATCGTATAAAAAGTCCCATAACCAATTTATACGATAGGGGTAGGGGTTGAAATGCAATGCTTATGCCATGACATGCAGAGTTATGCAATTTATTCTATGTTCACACAAGTGCAACTCACACACTTCGGCTCTATGCGCATAAACCTTTAGTTTCCCCTTTTTGGAGCTAGCAAGACTCCCAGGATACCCCCCGTAGTGGCAAACAGAAGCGGTGGGTTGGGCCTTGCCCACCTCTAGTTGGTATTCACACTACCTAACCTAGACCTATTGTACGCTTCAACGCAAAACCGCGGAGTTCTTGCGTACTCTTACTGGCTGGACCACCAGACTTTCTTGGCTAAGTGCAAATGCACACTTGCCGAGTCAGCGTATCGACGTCGGTGTGAACGACCGTCAATACTGAAGACCCACCACCTTTATGCACATGCAATTATGAATTACAATCTATCTCTGAGCCATAAGCTCCCCAGGCTAACCTGCCCGTCACCATAACCTTCCGAGCCGCCGGCTCGCCGGACCAACCCGTCCGTGCCTGCAACCACCGAGCCTACATCTCGTAAGGCCAAACCAACTAACCTCCCATAATCACGGGGTGTGGGTGTGTGTATTATTAAGTTAATCTTGCACAATAATTTATTCCTACAGTTTAGGGTTAATATTGGACTTCCCGAGGTCTACCCTGTGAGGGGCTCGCAGCGGTTATGAGGTACAATGGGATGATAGCCCAAACCTTTCTTTCTCAAGACACTTAATGTTATTGGTAACTACCCATAAGAATACCCTTCTTATCATTACACTTGGATTAGCCCTAAGTATTTTATGACTCTCTAAGGGAAAGACGATCTTTCGTCGATCCCGAGCACAAACTTCCCCCTTAGCTTATCAGGCACACTCAACATACAAGATCCTATTGATGACCTCAAATCTCCTCAACCAGGCTAAGTACACCATCTACCTTCCATTCCCACCTAATGGTCTACAATTTACTCAAGTTTTACAGTTTTACTATACGCAGACCAAATGAGCTACATGAGGTGCATGAGAGGAGGTACTCCAAATAATCATCCGAATGACCAAAGATTATTACTGAGAGTCTATCATAATATTTTAAGACTAAATCCAGAAGGTCATAATTTTCCTTATTTATTTGGCATTTACTATAATTTCTCCAAAATGGGCCAAGTATGAAATTGAACATGAAGTGTAAGATCTTCTTATTATATGACCTACACAAACTTATGAAAAAATCAATGATATCAAAATAACATCAAATACAGAATATTACAATTTTACAGTAAGGTATTGACCTCTAATTATAATATTGAATAATTATCCAAAATTGGAGGCTAATGAAAGAACCACCAAAAATACTTTTCCAAAAATCATGGTAAAATTATCAGACCTTTAGAATGCTAAAAAAAGTTTACGGACTGAGTTTTATAACTTTTCAAAACCATTTAGTCACATAAATAAATATTTCAAGAAAATCCAAACTAGGACACGTTGTGAAGTAACCTACTGATAAATACTTCCGAAAATCATACAAAAATTCATAAAGCTTTCTAATGCCCTAAAATGTCCTATTACCAAGTTACACAATTTTCCAGAGAATATTAGGCCCTTATTTATTTATCATAATCTTAGGGTAAAATAGTTGACTTGTGAATAAAGTACTAATCCAATCAATCCAAAATTCACACAAAAATTATCAGAGATTTATATCATGAAAATATGAGCACTACCAAACTTTCATTAACAATCAAGGTAAAATGAGCATGTAGATTCCTCTTATAAGAAAGTTCCCTAATTGATTCGTAACTAGTTCAGAGGGAAGAAAAGTGCCTAAAAATTCTCATAAAATTATCTTGGGCTATTCACCACCCTGAAAACTTATCCACCAAGTTCCAAGTCCATCCAAGGACATATGACCATATGTCCTTCATCAAGCCCAAGTGCAACCCTAGGGTTTGAACTAGGGTTTTAGGGCACAACTACTCCAAATCACCCCAAATCTTAGGAGGAGGGATTTTATGTGATATTAAGTTAGTGTCCAAGGTTTCATCACTTTTGGATGAGGTTTGACCATTCAACCCAACAAGTGTACTTTTGACCTTTTAACCCTTAGTTTGACCAATCTTGGGTTAATTAATTACCCAACCAAATCAATTCCAAATGGAATGAAATTTTTACCAGAGTCATGTCATGACCCTAAGAACCACCCACCAAAATTTGGAGGGGTTTGGAGGTTATTAGACCATATAATTAATTATTACATGGATTATTAAATGTTTGCAAAAACCTCAGAACAATGTCCTCCAAAAAATCTCATTTTTGGATATGTTAAGAATGTAAGTATAAACAGCCTATGTTTCAAATTTCAAGTCATTTAGGTGACTGGATCGATGGGGGCACACAAGTTAATCTCTGGTCAACCCTGTGTATATGTTGCACCATTTGGAGTGCTGTGGTCAGACCACTAACCCAAATGGTGTGAAACAAAGTTTAAAATAGAGTAGACCCCAAGGGATACAAGTTTGGTGTTGAACACTTTTCCATCAGGAGGCCCTAACTATTTTTAATAATTAATCCAAACTACTGCATGAAATTCATATAAAAATGAATAAGTAATTAATTAAAACGATTTGCCAGCACGAATCTTGGCGCATCCTTGGACGACATCAGGTCATCTTCAAGCTCGAGCCGACGGTCTCGGTTGACCATGCCTGGGCTTCATTCCGCCCTGTTTTCCCGGCCACCTGAGCACCGCGCCGGCCAATGCCACCACCACCTCCATTGAGGTGGTGGCTGACGATTAGGGGTGGTTGGCTGGCCGGAGGTGGCCGAAACAAGGGTATGGTGGCGAAATTAAAGCTCCAAAAATGGATCTTCCGGCCTACCCGATTGGGGACCAATTGGCCCCAATCCTTGCCGATGTTTGATGTGGATCTATCCACTGGAGTAGAGGAGAAGAACCAGACCTATGTGGAGCCTTGAAGCCTTGCCGATTGGGTGGTACTCCATGGCCGACCTCAAGCTTTTGGGTGCCATGTCAATTCCTGTCTTGGGGTCTCGATTTCTTCAGGTAAGGTGGGGAAACTCCTCCTCTCCATCCACTGAAGGAGTTATATAGCTTAATTGGGGAATGGGGAGAGTCATGGCTTCAATTGCCACGAAGGCCATTAGTGGCCATTTTCGGCCATGGTGAAAACCTCCCAATTCAGCCCCCATGTGGGATGGAAAACCCCATACACTTCTTGTAACACCCAGAGGAGATGAACCCCCATCAATGGGGAGATCAATTGGCCTCCCTTAGCCATGAATGCCATTAATCCCTCTCTTTCTCTCTCCTCCATTTTTGGGGAAAATGAGATTTCTCTATCCTAGTCATCATTTACAGAAATTAAGTGGCAAATCCTAGTAATTATCAGCCTCCTAAGCTAATGGGCTACTCCAATTAGGCCTAGCCCAAGTGGATTGGGCTTGATTTGGGCAACATAGCGAATTTTGACCTAAAATTAGGGTTGAGTTGACTTGGGTCAAATTGACTACTTGGGTTGACCCCAATGGGTGGTTAGTGACCCATTGGCTTCTCTTAAGGGTTAGGAAGGTCTAGGTAGGGTCAATTTGGCAAGGTGAGGGTGAATCGACCCGTAACAGGCCACTTTGACCAAAATAGGGCTAGAGTTGACTTGGGTCAAATTGGCCAAATTGGTGACCCCATGATGGGGCTTTTTGGTCCATTGGGTCCCTAATATCCTTATAAGAGTAGGGGCAAGGTCAATTTGGCTTGGTGGATGCCAAATTGACCCTAATTTGGCTACTTTGACCAATTTAGGGTTAATGTTGACTTTGGTCAACTTGACCTCTTTGGTTGACCCCAATGGGCCCTTAGTGCTCTAAGGGACCCCTAATGGGTTAGGGATGTTATGGTGGGGTCAAAGGGCCAAGGTGAGGCCCTATATTCCAACCCTAAGCTTGTTAACTAGAAATTGCTATTTGCAGACCACTGTGGTTTCCTTCTTCTTGCCCAAGGCCAAGTGGTCTCTTCAAGCTTCCTAGGGTTTTGTCATGACCTAGTCATGACAAAACCACCCTAGGGGTCTAGTTGTTTGGGGGATGTTACAATATGTGTTGAGAGGTTCCCCAAGAAACTGCACGAAAATTGAATTCTATGCGAATGGGTCCTTACACTGTGCTTAAACAAATTAGAGCAAATGCTTATGAGCTGGATATCCCGCCGAATATGGGGATTTCACTTGTATTCAATGTTAAGGATATGACTCCACTCTTTGAGTCGCATGACTACATGTACCCTTCGCCCCCTACCACCACATCCTCTTAGCCTCCATCTACATCTGCTACTCCACCACAGTCACAACTACCACCATTGTCTCCTTCCACTTCACTACATCAGCAGCAACCTTCGCCTACAACCTGACCTCCTCCTCAGCCAGAGTCCTCGGCCCCGATTGGTCATACAACTTCTTCCACAACAACACTATATTCTCCGACACAGGAATCATATCGACTTCATCCACAATAGTACCATATAATGTTCGACGTAGACGACAACAATAATACCTTCTTCAACATTGATGACCTGAACTCCATCCCCAACATCTTCGAAATTATCTCTTTAGCAGCAGCATCAGTTAGTACCATTGCGAGCTTCATCAGTACCATCTTCGGTTCCATCAGTAGTATTAGCTTCATCGACCTGCGAGTTCAGAGCTAAAGGGTTTCTTCTCACCTTCGGACGAGAGCATGCCCATCTTCATTCACGAAGATGAATGCTTTCAAGGCAAGGGAAATTGATGCTAAACCGTTTATTTATGCGGATCGACGATCGTGACATTGTTTGTTCTTTTCATTTTTCACTTCGAGTTGTATTTTTATGTATTTTTGAGTCGGGACGATCAACCAATAATAGCCGTTTGTTTCCCCCATAGAGTCTATAAATAAAGGGTGAGGACTCTCATTTTAGGCATTAAATATTGGACTCTATAAGCCCAATCCTTGATCATTTTAGTGCGTAACCGACTCCGGGTGCGAAGCCCGGGATTGTTTCCCCATTCCACTCATCCTGCACAGGCCTCTACTAAGCCCCCTACCCACCACCACACGTAACAGCAACCACCCTCCTATCTTGTGAAATAGCTTGTACTCCAAATGGTTCTCCTCGTCCTCCCACATGTGCAGTAGCTGTTACATCCCTCCTTCCAAAAATAGTCGACAAACCACCTCTCCCAAACCCTCTTCCCAGCCATCTTACAACCTCCATTCAACCACATTCCTCCTACACCAACACAGGGATCATCCGACCCCAACCTTCCCCACTACATTGCCGTGGAGCTACCTTCCACCTCACTTTCTCCTTCACTAAAACAACCCCCATACCTCATAAATCATCTCCGATGATCATCGAAGTTCGTCTCCGGCCACCTTCGGTGGTCCTCCTATATATCCCATGCTCGTTTTCATCTTTTAAAGTTTTTCGATGATCGCCGGAAAACATCTCTGATGACCGGCCACCACCACCATCGACAACCACCTCTTGCCACCACCAACCATCTCCTCCACCACTCATTACCACCATTGCCTCCTTCATAACTATCCACTACCTCATAATCACCCATTATCCCCACCACCTAAATTAAAGGAGTTAATTCCTAACTTCAAGCCTCAACTCCATCCCACATTCCCTCATTACAGCAGCCACCCCACTCCACAAATCTCTATTAGCCTTCACGTTGATCTACCTTAAACTACTCCTAATTGTTTGCCCACTATCCCACTTCATCCTAGCAACTGAATCCCTCCACCTTTCCCTAATACAACCTCACGTGAAAACTCAATCCCTCATCTCATATAGTTAAAACTCTTATTTCCTAAATCCATTAACAGATTCCTGCTCACGGTATTTCCTGAACCCCTCATTTCATGAACCCACAATCCCTCTGATACCCAACTACAACCCCTCCATCTGAGCCACACTTGGAGCCACTTCATTTACTCACCTCCCTCTCTTATCACAAGCCCTCTATCCCATGTGGAGCCACCATATAGTCAGCATGTTTGCTGGAATCTGTTACTGGGAGCAACTTCATTGTTGATACAACCCAAAATCTACATTACTGCCCTTCCACCAACCTCTTATTGTTGTAGGAACTTCCAGACATCAAAGCCCTGCATTCCTGCCCCTTTACAGATACTGTTCAGCCCCATTTCAGCCATCATACAATTCCGACAAGTCTTCAAAGAGCCTCCAACCCTCCCCTCTTTATTGTCATGATAATCGAGGTGTGACATTTTATTTTGCATTTGTGTTCTTTACTTGAAGTGATAGTTGTTTATAAGTCTTGTTGCAGTCATTCTGGTCTTTGTAATTTCCTATTTAAATAGCATTTGCTTTCACACACTCTCGTGCTCATACTCCTCTCTCGTTTCCTTGGTTTTTAAATGCTTTAATTCAAAGGTGGAAAATTTTAGTTATATGGTTTATACATATTATTTTGCATGTTTGAATTCGCCAGTCATTTGCATTTGGATATAGTCCTAGGTTTCATTTGCACCTTACCCCATGTCAATGTTCGTCATACTTTATCTTGGATGGAATCTCTCTAAACTGTATGTTTAGAGGCTGTATAATATCCATTGATAATAGGATTAGAGCCTTAAGACCTTGTGAGAAATACTGACTGATAGTCTTTGTGTATTGTTGAAAATGTTCTGCAACATTTTGTACTGATGCATTGTGTGCACCAATATATATTGTAATTGCTAGTATCTCTCTAGTGTTTGTTCGTCTTGGCCCTTTGAGGCCATGTGAACATTTTAAGGTGTGTAGTGGATCAATAAAAACATATTGTGACATTCTGAACATTTCATGAAACCTGCCTGGATGTCTAACTAATAACTCTCGCGACCATCTTTCATCTGTTTGTTTTGATGTCATGCATGAGGTCTTCACATAGGAACTAGAAATGTACTCACACGTGATACATATCACTGCCATGACCCTTTTGATAAATTGAGAATATCATCTTCGATAAACATAACTATTTGATGAATGCTCTAAATTTAAGGATGAGTTATCCGAGTTATAACTCGTGTTGGTGTCACTCATTTTTGGAGCTGGAACAACAACAACATATAAAATTGAAATAACATGACACATCATAACAACAATAATGACCTCATAAATGTTTATACTACTACATGCTAGGAAATTGAAAAAAACATACAACAACATATAGTTCTTATAAATGTTCAGAACTACTATATGCTAGAAAATTGAAATAACATACAACTACATAAGTAATCACTCCAAGGACTTCTCATTGCGAGACCTCAGCCACCAAACTTTCCTAACATCTGGAAAGTTCATGTAGCCCTCGTATTTTTATTGAGGATAAATTCCATTGCGAAGTTATAAAAATTTAGATTATGATATATTTCTGGAATATTCGCTAGCTCATCGTATGCTTCCTTGATTGTGGGCGACCTTGGAGGAGGTTGTTGGATCTTATGGCGACCTTGGGGGGGGGGGGGGGGGGGGGGTGAATAAGGGGTTTACAAAATTTTGAGTAAAACTAAGAGATTTATAGAAAATCGAAACTTTTTGATTCTGTTGCTAACGCTGGCGTTAAGAGTTAACGCTGGGCGTTAGCTCTCCAGAAAATTTGGCTTCACAGAATTATGTCAAAGTGATTTTACTTATGAAATCTAAAATGAAATACAATTCTAGAAAATTAGAGATAATAAAAATGAATATTATATTTCAAAGAGAATTACAAAGATAAAATTTCAATAACGCTTGAAATTAAAGGCGACAAGGTAAAAATTACTTTTTGTTCCTTCACTGGTCCTTCTCCCAAGGAATGATTGGCTATAGCCTATCTTTCCCCACATAAGGCCTCTAGTCACCCCTTAGATCTACCCTTGACCTAGTCGCCATGCACAAGGCAACGAATTTCCCCCTAAACTGAACCCAGCCTAGTCACCACACGCAAGGCGACGAATTCACTACCCTTACAAGAAAATAATGAAAAGATAAAAGTAAACTCAGAATAAAAGACTCCCTATTTTGAAGAGCGCTAAAGGAGAAGTTGAAGAAACGTAATGACCATCGTGAGAGTTGAAGCGAGCGTCCTTCAAATTTGACTTTTGAAAATCTCCTTCTCACTCTTGTTCCTCAATGGCGGTGTTGTGAGTGCTCTCTGAATTCGGGGATGAAATGCTCTCAAAGAAGATTGGAATGAAGGCTTGAAAGTTCAACATTTGAGCAACGAAATCAGCTCTTTAAATAGGCATGGGAGCTAACGTCAGGCGTTAAGAAGTTAACGACATCGCTAGTGATCATGTACGGTCGTTAATGAGATCGTGCAACCGTCGAGATCGTGGCAGATCATGGACTCAACGCGAGCATTAGCTCCAACGCTGGCGTTGTCTCTTTGTTCTCGACGATATTTATTCTCCATGTCAAGATCATTGAGACGTCATCCCTTCTCGACGATAAGGTAATGCTGAGCGTTAACTTCTAATGCGGGGCGTTAGCTCTCTTTTTAGAGAATCATCATAAATCAGCATCCAATTCATATGGTTATTTAACTATAGTACTTGCACACTATAAAAATAAGAAGATCAAATACATAATGTGATTTGTTATTCACAAACTAAGAGATGTGGAACACAAGCTCCAACAATCTCCCCCTTTTGATAATAACAAATCCACTAATAAGAAATAAAATTTAATTTGAGTAGTGTTTATAGTATATGATAAGCGTGATAAACATGCATACTCCTGTTGGATCTTGTGGCACCCTTAGATGGGGGGGGGGGGGGGTGAATAAGCGACTTTTTAAATTATGAATTTTTACTTAAGAATTTTCAAAACAAATTTTGCTTTTCTAAAAATCACTTATAAAAATTTACAAACTATGAAAATTTTAAATTAGTTCAAACACAAATTTCTAAGTTAAAGATTAAGCAACCAAATTTGCAATTAAAGAAAAGGCATAATATTTTAATCAAGAAATTCTCATACAATAAAAATGATCTTAACAATGCTTAAGATCAAGGCATAAATAAGATAATAAAATTTTGACAATTTTTGTTTACCAATCCTTCTCCCAAGGATCGGAAGGCTATCACTTGTCTTTCCCTAGACCAAGCCCAAGCCTATCCTCTAGATCTTCCCAAGATCTAGACGTAGCACACAAGGCTACGATTTCCTACCAAGCCACTCAAGGACTTGGACGCTCCGCACAAGAAAGCGATTTCCCCCTAAGCCACGCAAGGACTTAGACGTCGCACGCAAGACGACGATTTCTACAACGATTACAAGATGAATGTAAATATAAATGAAATACAAAATAAAAAACCCCCTTTAAAATTTCTGGACCAAAGCAGCGAAGAATCCTTGAGAAAATCTCCTTGAAACGCGTGTACAATCTTCGGCTTCGCTCTCTCTTTTCTTCTTCAAGGATGGGGATTTTCGTTCTCTAGAGCTCTCTGGACGATAACACACAGGAAGAAGGCTTGAAAGTCTGAAGGCTTGAAATCCACGAAGTTCTGAACCCTTTTAATAAAAAAGAGATGTCACCGTCCGTTAGCTAGGTATCGCCAGAATCCGATATCTCCAGAGGCTGCCACGTGTCCCACTAATTCAAAGTTTCTGCGCGAAGTGGAGGTCGTGGTTGAGACGTGGGCTGTCGGATATCCGATAGCACTATCGGATATCTGTTAGCTTGCATAACTGCTGCACGTCGTGGAGTTATGGGAAGATCGTGCACTGTCAGAAATCCATTACTGCTGTCGGAAATCCGATAGCTCTAAACCGTCGAGTAGAGATTGGAGAATGGAAGAAATCGTGCGCTGTCGGAAATCCGATACTGCTGTCGGAAATCCGATAGCTCCAATTTCTGGAAAATCGTTATTTTGCTCCAATTGAAAATATGTTATTCTTGCACTTGTTATCTGCACACCATTAATCAAATATAGGATCAAATACATTCGGGATTTGTTATTCTCAAACCGGACGAGTGCGGAATGCATGCTCCAATAATCTCCCCCTTTTGATAATAACAAATCCTTATAAAAAGAAATCAAATAAATCCTATAGAGATATTGAAAAGTATATTATGTGTCTACAGGTGTGAACATATGATCTCCATGATCTCCACCTTAATATGATCTCCCCCTTAATATTAGCTCCTTCTAAAAATATTCTCCCCCGACATATTAACTCCCCCTACATGTATGCTCCGTGAATTAATTAAGTATTTTAAGTGATTTCTTATTATCTTCTCCCCATTTGAGATTATCAAAAGTTATGAATAGAGACGAGGAAAGAGTATTATAGAGATATGGTAGAAAATAAAAAAGAATATAGGGAAAGTTGGAGTACACTAGCGGAAGCTTTGGAAGTGATATGATATTGAGATTGGAAACCTTAGAGATTAGGCTAAGCATTCTAGTAATGTGTTATAATGTATAGAAGCAAATATACTTAACCATTAGGAGATTCAATTTCAATTATGAGAGAAAGACACATGAGAATATAGAATATTGAATTATTTCGGTCTAATTCTCATAAGAAGAAATTTTATAAATAACAATGAAGTGTAGTAGTGATACTTTGAGAAAGAATACATATGAATATATTTAAAATATACATAATCATGGAATTGTTAAACATAACATAAATATACATAAAGCCCAAACTTATGAACTTATAGAAACTTTGCAAGTATACATAAAAGGACCATTTTGTTTTTGCAAGACACTTTACAATTCTTTCCAAGGTTCTTAACCTCACAATGCTCATTAAGACTTATCAGGAGGCTAAGTAGTGCTTGGTGGAGGATCCTTTTCAATTTTTTATTTATTTCTTACAAATTTTTTTGGCAAAATGTATGTTTTGCATTTGAATTTGCCTCCTTTTTTTTGAATATTCATATATGTTAAGGATCTCCGAATTCACTTGCATGCAAAAATGGTATAATTTTAATAAGTGCAAAGTAGCAAAGTTGAAGGTGGCATTTATGAAATGTATTTTGTTATGTTCGATCAATCATGATGTATGTATAAAATAAATTTTATTAACATGTATTACTAAAGTTAGTGTTTGTGATTGCTCATTGTCATAGATAAAAGATTTCTTATACTTAGAGACATGCGAAAATAATTCTTAATTACTGTATGAAAGTGTCATTTTTGATAACTGAAGATTGAACATCATAAGCATGTGTTAAGCTATTTTTATGAAAAATAACACATGAAGAATCATTTATGCAAGATTAAAAAGAAATTTCCATATGAACATTTATAGAAACAGGTAATGAAAAAGTTAGTGAAGAATGGAAATTTAATTTTTGGGAGCTGTCGGAAATCCGACAGCTGGATGTCGCCATCCGATACCTCGAAACAGATAAAAAGGCGCGTTTCGTCTTTCCACCGACACCTCACTTCAGTTTTGGAAAATTTTCGAGATCTAGAGCTCCAGGTCGCCGAAAAACTTTAGATCTAAGGTGAAAATTTTGGATTTTGTAAGTTTTGTTTAAAATTTCTTAAGTAGTTTTGTGATTTTGATATTCCTCTTGGTTTTCATGGAGTTTTGTGAAAAAAAAATGTAGAAGTTTTAGGAGATCTAGACATTTTAGATCTTGGTGTTTAAAAGAAGGTTTAGATCTTGTGATTTTGAGATAGAGAATAAAAATTAAAACTTTTTATTTTTGAAACATGATTTTCCTATTTTTTTATTTTGTAGATCTAGAAGTTTATAGGAAGAAGGTTTATAGGAAGAAGATGATGAATAGTGTTTTTCACCAAAGTTTTGATTTTTCAAAAATTATATAGATGTTGAAGAACATTTTCTGTGTGAAAAATTTGTGAATTTGTGAGAGTAAGAATGTTTGTGAAATGATTTTTTTGGAAGCATAATTTTTAGCTATCGGATATCCGACAGAGGGGTATCGGATGTCCGACAGGTCCATTTTTTTATAAATTTTCTTATCTCTCATGCAGATATGTCATCCAGTTGGAGATCGCGAAGGAGTGAGTCAGGAGACGCTCACTCGTCTTATCAAAGTTATCCGGGCATAGAGAAAGCCCAAATCGGAATTTCAAAAGTTGTGGAATTTGATCTCCCCCAACATGAACGTGTCTATTATATGCTTGCTGAGGCAGGTATACTTTCGGTCATTATCCAAGATATCTTCTCCTCCTTTTTAGTACGAGAATTTTATAATCATCTTGAGGACCCTTTATATACTGATTTGAATGGAGGAGTTAGATCCAAAATTCAAGGCCAATATGTGGAGATCACTCCCATTGATTTAAGAAGTGAATTTGGAATAATGGAAAGTGAGAATGTTTTGGACATAGTGGAGAATTATAGACTAGAGAGAGATTGGACCTTAATGAACATGTCTTTGCATGGAAATTCTACAAAAAACTTTATAACCACTATGAAGACATTGACAGACGATGCTCATCTTGTTCAAGATATACTAAGGCACACGATTATGTTGAAGTCCGGTGATACTCATAGTATTACGACTCAACTTAGTCTTGTGACTTATTATATAGTGGAGAACGAATTATTTGATGTGGCCGATCTTCTTTTGTCTATGATTCGTTATACATTCCGCCTCAAAAATCCTGAGTGGAAAAAGGCACACACCCTCCCGTTGGGTGCGATTATCCAGCATATTCTATTCAAGAAATACACATGGATAGATCAAAGCATTTATGTTGGAGATTGTGTTCCGGATATATATCAAACGACGTGTATAAAGAGTAAGAAAAATCAACGGAAGACGCCTACTACGGAAATGAGAGAGACTCCTATTTCACGTGGAGGGTCTATGCGGGAGGCACTCGACTCTTTCCAAACAAAGTTGGATAGACATATAGATGATTTTCAAGAGCATAGAAGGTCTTTTGAGGAACACAAAGTGGAGGCGAAGAAGGATCGGGCACGGATGCAGAAGTTCATGAAGTTCCTTGTTAAGGGACTAAAATTAAAACCTACGCCTGTTGAAGCCGCAGAATGGGAAGTGCCTACGGAGGAGGAGCCGCGTCGCTAATCAGTTAGTCAGGCTCGACGGAAGAAGACAGTGGTAAGGAGATCAGATTATGATCTTCCAGAAAGCAGTGGAGCAGGCAGTCGAAATGAGGAGGATTCGGATTGAAAAAGACTTCTGGGAGCTATCGCCATCCGACATCCTACTGTCGCCATCCGACAGCTGCCCAGCCCAGATCTCTCTCTAATTTTGTGAATTTCTTTTATGAGACATTTTAAGTACCATTTTATTAAAGTTCTGTAATAATTTTTGATATTTGGACATGTTATATGTTGGTGAATGTCTATGTTAAGATTTAGTTTTTTTTTCTTGTAAAATGTAAGGCTATTGTGATGTTTTTAATTTTATAGATAATAAGTAGTGATATAATCAGTGTGAAATGTCTAGGATTCCCAATTCTAGCCTAAGCATAGAAAAACGGGAATCCAGTAACGGTTTAGTGAATATATCAGCTAGTTGATTATCCGTGCCTATAAATGAAATTTTAATGTGGTTATTCTTAATATGATCTCTAATAAAATGATGTCTCACATCAATGTGCTTAGATCTTGAATGAAATACGGGATTATTAGTTAAGTCTATAGCACTTTTATTATCACACTTTAATTCTACACTACTTTGTTGCATGCCAAAGTCTTGTAATGTTTGTGACATCCAAAGAGCTTGGGCACAACAACTACCTAGTGCAATATATTCGGCCTCGGTAGTAGAGAGGGCAACAGAATTCTGTTTCCTACTCGACCATGAAATAAGTGAAGGGACGATAAAATGATAAGTGCCACTAGTGCTTTTTCTATCTAAAGAACATCCCGCATAATCTGAATCCGAAAAGCCATGTAAAATAAAGGAATCATTATGAGGATACCATAATCCTAATTTAGATGTTCCTATAAGATATCAAAAGATGCGTTTCACTGCTTTTAAATGTGACTCTTTAGGATTAGCCTGAAATCTAGCACATAAATAAACGGCAAACATAATGTCAGGTCTAGATGCGGTTAAATATAATAAAGATCCTATCATGCTTCTATAAAGGGTTTGGTCAATTGAAACTCCACTTTCATCTTTTCCTAATTTTAGTGAAGCACTCATAGGAGTGTTTGCATGCTTAAGATTTTCAAATCCAAATCTTTTTAACATATCATGAATATATTTGGATTGACATATAAAAATACCATCATGTTTTTGTGTAATTTGAAAACCTAGAAAATATGAAAGTTCTCCTACCATGCTCATTTCAAATTCATTTTTCATAATTTGAACTACTTCATTACACAACTCTTCATTAGTGGCTCCAAAAATAATATCATCAACATAAATTTGCAAAATAACTAAATCATGATCAATTTGCTTAATGAAGAGTGTAGAATCGGCACTTCCAATTTTATAATCGTGCTTTAACAAATATTGAGTTAATCGATCATACCAAGCACGAGGCGTTTGTTTTAATCCATAAAGCGCTTTATCTAATTTATAAACATAATTTGGATATTTCTCATTTATAAAGCCAGGGGGTTGTTCTACATAAACCTCTTCTTTTATATACCCGTTTACAAATGCGGTTTTGACATTCATTTGATATAATTTAAAGCTTTTAAAAGAAGCAAATGCAAGAAATATCCTCACCGCTTCTAATCTTGCTACGGGTGCAATCGTTTCATCAAAATCTACCCCTTCAATTTGTGCATAACCTTTTGCAACTAATCTGGCTTTATTTCTAACAATTCTAGATTCACTATCCAGTTTATTTTTAAAAATCCACTTAACTCCAACTACAGGATGATTTTTGGGTCGTTCTACAAGATTCCAAACCTTATTACGTTCAAATTGATTAAGTTCTTCATTCATAGCTAAAAACCAAAATTCATCATTTAAAGCGGTGGAAACATCTTTTGGTTCTATTTCAGAGACAAAGCAAAGGTTTGAAAATAAAACATGTAACGATGAACGAGTACCAACCCCTTTACGCGGATCTCCAATGATAAACTCCTTTGGATGATCCTTTGAAAATCTCAATTCACTTGGAGGCACATATTCTTCTCTTTCTTCTTCTTCTCTGTCTTCTTCTCTTTCTCCTTCTCTCTCTTCTTCTTTTTCTTTTTCATTTTCTCCAAGTTCTTCATCATCATTCTCCACCGAAGGAAGGGGTTCATCTTCTTTTCCTGTGATTTTCTTTTCTACACATAAAACAAACTCATCAAACCTAACATGAATAGATTCTTCAATTTTTTTAGTTCTTTTATTAAAGATCCTATAAGCTTTACTACTTAAAGAATAGCCAATAAAAATACCTTCATCACATTTTTCATCAAATTTTTCTAAGGAATCTTTAGAATTCAAAATAAAACATTTACAACCAAAAACTTTGAAATAAGAAAAATTTGGTTTTTTACTAAAAATTAATTCATAAGGAGTTAATTTTAAAATAGGACGAAGCATTACTCTATTAATTACATAAAATGCCGTACTAACCGCTTCAACCCAAAAGGATTTTGGTAATTTAAACTCAGATAGCATCATACAGGCTAACTCTTGAAGAGTTCTATTTTTCCTCTCAACTACACCATTTTGCTGTGGTGTGCGTGGAGCGGAAAATTCATGTTTAATTCCTAACTCCGTACAAAAAGAAATAAACTTTTCATTTTCAAATTCTCCTCCATGATCCGATCGTATGCGTTTAATTTTTAACTCAAATTCATTTTGAATATGCAAACATAATTTTGAAAATTCTGAAAATGCATCGGCGGTTAGAAATAAAGTCCAACAAAAATGAGAATAATCATCAACCAATACAAATGTATATTTTCTACCTCCTAAGCTAGAAATTCCAATTGGCCCAAATAAATCCATATGTATTAATTGAAGTGGCCTAGTGGTAGAAATAATATTCTTACTTTTGAAAGATGATTTTGAAAATTTTCCTTTTTGGCAAGGCACACATAATGAAGAAGATAAATTTCCATTTAACAATGGTAAATCTTTAATTAATTTATCTTTTGAAAGTTTTGTAATTAACTTGGCACTAGTGTGTCCAAGTCGCCTATGCCATAATTCTAATTCATCATTTTTTGATAAAAAACATTTTAAAGTAGAATTTGAAAAATCAAAAAATTTAATCATATATACATTATGACATCTAGGTGCGGTAAAAACAATTTCATTTGTTTTAGAATTAATAATTTTGCACAAATTTGTAGATGATTCAAATAAAACATCTAAACCCTTATCACATAATTGACTAATAGAAATCAAATTATGCTTTAATCCTTCTACAAATAAAACATTTGAAATTGAAAATTTTTTGTTACCCACAACTCCGATGTCGATGATTTTTCCTTTTCCATTATCTCCGAATGTAACAACTCCTCCTTTTTTTATCTCCAGGCTAAGGAACTTTTCTTTATTGCCCGTCATGTGCTTTGAACAACCCGAGTCCAAGTACCACACGTCTTCTTTGTCCTTAACCTGCCAACACACCTAGAAAGAAGAGGTGAGTAAAGATCTGGTTACCCAAGTGGTTCCACCCATAGTATAGGTAGAAGCCTCAGGCACCCAGATTTGTTTAATTTACTTTTTCCTTTCCTCCAGCAAGAGTTCGTAGTGTGACCAAATCTATTGCATTTGGCACATGTAATGTATTGAGAAGAGTATAACTTTTCTGGACTTTTACTGGATGAGGATGCAGTATTAGACAATTTATTAACTTCAGAATTTTTAAAAGTAGATTTTCTGGACTTTTCATTGTCGCCGGCGACAGTGGTTATCGCTGGGCGATAGCTTCCTGACGTGTATCCGAGTCCTGACCTTCCAGATCCATGACATTGGTATCCTAAGATCATATCCAGTGATCTTTGGCCCATTCCAAATTTTTTCATGGCTAGCGTTAAGTCATGAATCTGGTTTCTCATTTCTATATTCTCGGATACTAGATTTACACATCTACGTTCAAAAGATTTCTTTCCCTTATGAACTTTGGAAATTGAAGATTTCGGATCTCTCTCTAAAATCTCATTCTTTTTAGTAAGAATTTTTATTGTAGAATGAGATTTGGAAAGAGATTCTTCAAGTTCTTTAATTCTTCCCAAAAAGTGATCACACTCTTGGCAAGAAATTTTTCCTTTTCCAAAAGTCTTAATTTCATTTACCAATTTTTTATTTTCTTTAAGCAAAATTTCATTTTCAGATTTAAGAAGATCATTATCTTTTAAACTCTTTTCAAAAAATTTGCAAGTCTTTAAAAATTCAGAAAATAATTCATCGTAGGTTGGAGGAGTTACCTCAGTGTCACTTTGGACACTGCATTCGTCATCAGATATGACGCTCTTTCCCATTAAGCACATGTTGGCCTCCTCTTCTTTACTTGAGCTTGAACTACTTGCATCCTCAGAAGTAGTATCATCCCATGTTTCCGCCTTCAACACCTTCTTCTTCCCTTTGTGCTTCTTTTCTTTAAGTTCTTTCAAGTAATTTGGACACTTGCTTCGGATGTGTCCTAACTTCTTGCAGTGATAGCACTCCGGTGGCGGTCTCTCTTCCTCCTCATCGTCTTCCTTTCCTTTTTCTTCCTAAACGTCTCCTTCTTAAAAAACTTCTTAATTGAATTCCTCATTTCTGGATTTCTCATAAATTTTCTAAAATTCCTAACAAATAAACCTTCCTCATCTTCTTCTTCCTCCTCAGAATCACTACTTTCTTCCTTCTTAGATCATAGAGCCAATCCCTTCTTCTTTGGCTCCATATACTCTTGTTGTTGAATTTTTAATTCAACTTCATGAGTTTTCAGGTTTCCAATCAGGCTTTCAATATTAAGAGCTTTAAGATCATGAGATTCAGAAATAGCCGTCACTTTGGGATTGAATTTAGGGGGGAGAGATCTAAGAAGTTTTCTCACCAAATCACCATTTGAAAATTTTTTTCCTAAAACTTTTGAGTCATTTACTATCTTAGTGAATCTTGTGTACATGGTATCCACATCCTCATCTACCTCCATCCCGAACTTTTCGAATTCTGACTCCAGTTGGAAAAGCTTTGAGTCCTTTACCTACGAGGTACCTTCATGAGTAATTTCCAATAAATTCCAAATTTCATATGCAGCTTGACATGCGCAGGTTCTATTAAATTCAGTTTTATCAAGAGCACAAAATAATGCGTTCATTGCTTTTGCATTATTTTTGCATTATTTTTGCATTTTAATTTGTCCTGGTCATCCCATTTATCTTTGGGTTTCTCCATGACAATATCACCAATTGTAAAAGTAGGATGAGTATAATTTGTTTCTACATATTCCATACTTCAATATCTAATGATATTAAAAAACACCTCATCCTAGTTTTCCAATAATTATAATCGGAACCCGTAAATAATGGTGGTCTAGTTATTTCTTGCCCCTCGAAAAATGCATGATCATGGTGCGCCATAATTCTAGGTGGTTAAACCTTATAAGGAATTAACCTACCTCTGATACCACTTGTTGGATCTTGTGGAGCCCTTAGAGGGGGGGGGGGGGTGAATAAGGGCCTTTTTAAATTATGAATTTTTACTTAAGTATTTTCAAAACAAATTTTGCTTTTCTAAAAATCACTTATAAAAATTTACAAACTATGAAATTTTTAAATTAGTTCAAACACAAATTTCTAAGTTAAAGATTAAGCAACCAAATTTGCAATTAAAGAAAAGGCATAATATTTTAATCATGAAATTCTCATACAATAAAAATGATCTTAACAATGCTTAAGATCAAGGCATAAATAAGATAATAAACTTTTGACAATTTTTGTTTACCAATCCTTCTCCCAAGGATCAGAAGGCTATCACTTGTCTTTCCCTAGACCAAGCCCAAGCCTATCCTCTAGATCTTCCCAAGATCTAGACGTAACATACAAGGCCACGATTTCCTACCAAGCCACGCAAGTGTTGGATCGTGTGACGCCCTTAGAGGGGGGGGGGGGGGGGGGGGTGAATAAGGGTGTGTTTAAAATATAAAATTTACTTAATAATTTTTTAAACAAATTTTACTTTTCCAAAAAAAATTACTTATAAACAATTTCAAACCAATGCAATTTTTGTATTAAACCAAACACAAATTTCTAAGTTAAAGATTAAGCAACCAAATTTCCAATTAATGAAAGAAACATAATTATATTAATCATGAAATTTACATACAATAAAATGATCTTAACAATGCTTAAGATCAATGCACAAATATGATAATATAAATTTCAACAATTTTGATTTTACCAATCCTTCTCCCAAGGATCGGAAGGCTATCACTTATCTCTCCCAAGACCAAGCCCAAGACTATCCTCTAGATCTTCCCAAGATCTAGACGTAGCACACAAGGCCACGATTTCCTACCAAGCCACGCAAGGACTTGGACGCTCCGCACAAGGAAGCGATTTTCCCCCTAAGCCACGCAAGGACTTAGACGCCGCACGCAAGACGACGATTTCTCCAACGATTACAAAATGAAAAGTGAATGTGAATGAAATACAAAATGAAAAGAACAACTCCCTAGAAATTCAGATCTCTGAAAGGATGGTTGAAGCCTCGAGATGATCGTTGATGTAGAAGCGCGCCCGATCTCGTATTCAATCTCAATCCTTCTTTGCACAAATGGGAGTTGAAGAGGTTCTGGAGCTCTCTGGTTCGTATGCACTCAGGAAGGGAGTTGGAATTCTCAATGCTTGGAATGCACGAACAAAAGGAGCCAATTTATAGAAATTCGCTATCGCCTGGGCGACATCAGCTGTCGGAAATTTCCGACAGCGCTAAACTGCCGCTCGTAGTGCTGTCGTGCGGGCAGTTGCTGTAACCTCCGAGCTGTCGCCTGGGCGACATCACTGTCGGATTTCCGACAGCGCAAAACTGCCGCTCGTGGTGCTGTCGTGGGCAGTTGTTGTAACCTCCGAGCTGTCGCCTGGGCGACATCACTGTCGGATTTCCGACAGCTCAAAACTGCCGTTCGTCATGCTGCCGTGGGGGAAGTAGTTGTAACTTCTCTGCTGTCGCCTGGACGACATCAGCTGTCGAAAAATTCCGACAGTGAAATTTTCATACACTCAAATTTAGCTCCAGCAGAATTGTGAACACCTCATACCTGTTACCTGCACACCATTAATAAAAATAGAATCAAATACAAACGGGACTTTGTTATTATCAAACCGGAAGAGTGCGAAACGCATGCTCCAACAATCTCCCCCTTTTGATAATAACAAATCCGTATAAAAAGAAATCATGTCTATTTAGGTTGTTGATTTTTAACATATGGTGTGTGCACAAAAATAACATGATATATTCCTCTTAAAATAAATAATCTCCCCCTAGATGAATGCTTCTCCTAAAGCGCAAAAATAACATGATATATTCCTCTTAAAATAAATAATCTCCCCCTAGATGAATGCTTCTCCTAAATGAATGCTCCCCCTAAATTAATGCTGCCCCTAAATGTTAAAGTAAGTTGAAATGATGTATTGTTTAGGTGGAATATTTAGGTGTAATGGTTTTTTGATTTCTTGAATATACTTATAATTCTCCCCCTTTTGGTATTAGCAAAAGATAATATGAGATAAATGAGTAGTTCTTAAGGGAAGAGATAGAATGTAGAAAATAAGAGTAAGCGGAAGCACTTGCTGGGAAAATGATTGAAGGTCTCGAAGTAATAGTAATATGCCATAGTATTGAATAAACTCATGAAGAGACGGTATAGCCATATGAAGTAATAAAATAAAATAACTTAAACATGATTAAGGTCATTTTAAAGTATCATAGAAAGACACAATTGTGTATAGAAATTTGGAATATTTTCGGTCCAATTCTCATGAGATGAATGTTTATATAACATAATGATGTGTACAAGTGATACTTAGATTAAACATATGAAGTTATTTAATGTACATGATCATTGGAATTGAGAACATAATATAAGCATATAAAGACAACTTTGACCTTGAAGATATAGCATAATAAGAATAGAATACCATTTTCTTTTGCACAAGACACTTTACAATTCTTTCCAAGGTGCTTAACCTCACAATGCTTATTAAGACTTATCAGGAGGGTAAGTAGTGCTTGGTGGAGTATCCTGGTGTTTAATTTAAACTCTTTGTTTTTTTTATCACAGATTTTGTGATATCTTAACTTCGAGATATTTATTATTTTTTAATTGACCAAGGATCTCCGAATTCACTTGAATCGCAAAAGATGGTGTATATTTTGTTGTGCTAACAAATCAAGGTTAAAAGTAGTATTTATGAAGTGCTATTGTATTATGTTAAAGCAAATATGATTCATGTATATATTAAATAGAAAGACATATGTATAGATCAAAAGAAGTGAACGTGATAGTTCATTATGATATATAAACAATTTCTCATACCTAGAGGCATGTGAAAACAATTTCCAATGGTCTAAACAACTAAGTAGGAGTGCCAATACGATGATAGCTTGGAACTGAAATCATATAATCATGTAAGAGCCATTAAAAAAAAAGCACATGGATTGGCATCAATTCATGAGTTGTAGCATTAATAAAGACATATAACTATTGGAAAACATCAAAGGGACCAAAAACTGAAGATTAAGCAAATCAGGAGCTGTCGGAAATTTCCGACAGTCACTGTCGCCTGGGCGACAGCTAAAAATATAAATACGGCTTTAAACCGAGTCAAACCCTATTGTGCATCATTTCCTGGACTTAAGGGCGAGAGGAAGCTGTCGGATTTCGGCGACAACCCTAGATATAAGGTATGGGGTTTTTGATTTTGAAGTTTTTGACTTAAAACCTTTAGAGATTTGTGATTTTGGAAAGGAGAGAAGATGAAAAATGTTTTTTTTTTCATTTTACCTTTGATTAATGTTTAGATCTTTGAG
The DNA here is from genome assembly GCA_033032865.1 of Dactylorhiza incarnata. Classification (NCBI taxonomy): domain Eukaryota; kingdom Viridiplantae; phylum Streptophyta; class Magnoliopsida; order Asparagales; family Orchidaceae; genus Dactylorhiza; species Dactylorhiza incarnata. The sequence continues at coordinate 1,293,800 of JAWHQI010000241.1, forward strand.
GTTTTGTGTATAAAAGGTGTAGATCTAGTATAAATCAAGTGGATCTTGGTGGATCTTGTTTGGATTTTGTGATTTTTGTGTTTAAGTGTTGTATTTTTGGGGTGTAAGTGTTTTACATGGTTTAATTTCAAAAATGGAAGATTTATCTTTTGTAGAAGGTTGAAGAAGATGAATAGTAAGGATATGAGAGAAGATGTAGTTTTGTTCTAGAAGAAATTTTTTTTAACATAAATATAGCTTGAGTTTGAGTAGATCTGGAAGTGTAGTTGAGAATTTTAAAGAAAAGTTCACTGGAGTACTGTCGGAATTTTCCGACAGCCAATGTCGCCTGGGCGACATCGTTCCAGTGCACAGAACTTGTTTAATTCATTTTTGTTATGTTATGTTTGCAGAATGGCTTCCAGTTCGAATGCACGAAGGAGTATGTCTGAAGATGCGCATAGTTCGTATCAAGTTTACCCTGGGATTGAGAAAGCTATAATTGGAGTAGCAAAATATGTAGAATTTGATTCTCCGAAGCACGATCATATCTATGATCGTCTTGCTAATGCATGTATAATTTCAGTAATCACAGCAGATACATTCTCATCCTTTTTGATTCGAGAATTTTATAATCATTTGGAAGACCCGAGTTACACTGAATTGGACGGGGGAGTGAGATCAAGAATCCAAGTTCAACAAGTGGAAATAACACATGTTGATCTTAGAGAGGAATTCGGTCTTCTTATGAGTGAAAATATGCCGGATATAGTGGAGAGTTATAGAAAGGATAGAGATTGGACCCTTGTTAACATGAGTTTACATGGAAGTCAAAAGAAGACCTTAATTACTGAAGTTTCTTCACTCACTCCGGATGCATATTTAGTCCAAGATATACTAAGGAACTCAGTTATGTTAAAAAGTGGAGATACAAGGAGTATCACGGCACAGTTGACGCTGATTACATACTTTATTATGGAGGAAGAATCTTTTGATGTAGCGGACTTCATCCTTTCCCAGATCCGATATGCTTTTAGATTAAAACATTCAAAATGGGTGAAGATTCATACTCTGCCAATGGGGGCTATAATTCAACGTATACTATATAAGAAGTATGGATGGATAGTTCAAGATTCATACTATGATGATTGTTTTCCTGAGATATACTATACAGGTACTATGAAAGTGAAGAAGACGCATAAAAAGCCTCATCCTGGAGTAGAGATTAGAGAGCCTACAATTTCTAGGGGAGGATCACTACGGGAGTCCATAGATGATCTGCGTGATTCCTTTGAGGAGCACAAAAAAGAAGTAAAGAAGGATCGCAGTAGAATGCAAAAGTTTATGAAATTTCTGGTGAAAGGTCTGAAGTTAAAGCCCACTCCGAAAGAAGCGGCCGAATGGCAAGTTCCAGATGAAGAACCGCCATGCCAATCGGTGAGGCGGACTCGACGTGGTAAGGCCGTAAGACGAGGACCTCCAGAAGACTGTCCAGAGAGCAGCGGGGCTGGTTATGAGGATTCTGAGTAGTTTTCATCAGGGTGCTGCTTCTGACTGATGTCGGAAATTTTCGACATCTACCGTCGCCTGGGCGACAGTGAATTTGCCCAGATTTCATTTTCTGTTATCTGAACTTGATCCTATGTTGATTTCTACTATTTTTTGTGGAACAATTTTATGTAATATTAATTATGTGAGAATTTTTCTTAAGTAATTCAAATTCTATGGTTTGATTTAAAATTTAGTCTTTTCTTTTTAAAATGTATAGGTTTTGTGATATTTTTTTTAATTTTATAGGTCATAAGTAGTGATATAATCATCGTGAAATGTCTAGGATTCCCAATTCTAGCCTAAGCATAGAAAAACGGGAATCTGGTAACGGTTTAGTGAATATATCTGCTAGTTGATTTTCCGTGCCTATAAAGTTAATTTTTATATTACCCTTCTTAATATGATCCCTTATAAAATGATGTTGGACATCTATATGCTTAGATCTAGAGTGTAATACAGGATTGTTAGTTAAGTCTATAGCACTTTTATTATCACACTTTAATTCTACACTACTTTGTTGCATGCCAAAGTCTTCTAATGTTTGTGACATCCAAAGAGCTTGGGCACAACAACTACCTAGTGCAATATATTCGGCCTCGGTAGTAGAGAGAGCAACAGAATTTTGTTTCCTACTCAACCATGAAATAAGTAAAGGGCCGATAAAATGACAAGTGCCACTAGTGCTTTTCCTATCTAAAGAACATCCCGCATAATCTGAATCCGAAAAACCATGCAAAATAAAGGAATCATAAGGAGGATATCATAATCCTAATTTAGATGTTCCTATAAGGTATCTAAAGATGCATTTCACCGCTTTTAAATGTGACTCTTTAGGATTAGCTTGAAATCTAGCACATAAACAAACGACAAACATAATGTCAGGTCTAGATGCGGTTAAATACAATAAAGATCCTATCATACTTCTATAAAGGGTTTGCTCAATTGAAACACCACTTTCAACTTTTCCTAATTTTAATGAAGTACTCATAGGAGTGTTTGCATGCTTAAGATTTTCAAATCCAAATCTTTTTAACATATCATGAATATATTTGGTTTGACATATAAAAATACCATTATGTTTTTGTGTAATTTGAAAACCTAGAAAATATGAAAGTTCTCCAACCATGCTCATTTCAAATTCATTTTTCATAATTTGAACTACTTCATTACACAACTCTTCATTAGTGGCTCCAAAAATAATATCATCAACATAAATTTGCAAAATAACTAAATCATGATCAATTTGCTTAATGAAGAGTGTAGAATCAGCACTTCCTATTTTATAATCATGCTTTAACAAATATTGAGTTAATCGATCATACCAAGCATGAGGCGCTTGTTTTAATCCATAAAGCGCTTTATCTAATTTATAAACATAATTTGGATATTTCTCATTTATAAAGACAGGGGGTTGTTCTACATAAACCTCTTCTTTTATATACCCGTTTAAAAATGCGGTTTTGACATCCATTTGATATAATTTAAATCTTTTAAAACAAGCAAATGCAAGAAATATCCTAACCGCTTCTAATCTTGCTACGGGTGCAAAAGTTTCATCAAAATCTACCCCTTCAATTTGTGCATAACCTTTTGCAACTAATCTGGCTTTATTTCTAACAATTCTAGATTCATTATCCATTTTATTTTTAAAAATCCACTTAACTCCAACTACAGGATGATTTTTGGGTCGTTCTACAAGATTCCAAACCTTATTACATCCAAATTGATTAAGTTCCTCATTCATAGCTAAAAACCAAAATTCATCATTTAAAGCATTGGAAACATCTTTTGGATCTATTTCAGAGACAAAGCAAAGGTTTGAAAATAAAACATGTAGCGATGAACGAGTACTAACCCCTTTTTGCGGATTTCCAATGATAAGCTCCTTTGGATGATCCTTTGAAAACCTCAATTCACTTGGAGGCACATATTCTTCTCTTTCTTCTACTTCTCTATCTCCTTCTTCTCTTTCTCCTTCTCTTTCTTCTTCTTTTCCTTCTTCATTTTCTCCAAGTTCTTCATCATCATTCTCCACCGAAGGAAGGGGTTCATCTTCTTTTCCTGTAATTTTCTTTTCTACACATGAAGCAAACTCATCAAACCTAACGTGAATAGATTCTTCAACTATTTTTGTTCTTTTATTAAAAATCCTATAAGCTTTACTAGTTGAAGAATAGCCAATAAAAATACCTTCATCACATTTTTCATCAAATTTTCCTAAGGAATCTTTAGAATTCAAAATAAAACATTTACAACCAAAAACTTTGAAATAAGAAACATTTGGTTGTTTATTAAAAATTAATTCATAAGGAGTTAATTTTAAAATAGGGCGAAGCATTACTCTATTAATTACATAACATGCCGTACTAACCGCTTCAGCCCAAAAAGATTTTGGTAATTTAAATTCAGATAGCATCGTACAGGCTAACTCTTGAAGAGTTCTATTTTTCCTCTCCACTACACCATTTTGCTGTGGTGTGCGTGGATCGGAAAATTCATGTTTAATTCCTAACTCCGTACAAAAAGAAATAAACTTTTCATTTTCAAATTCTCCTCCATGATCCGATCGTATGCATTTAATTTTTAACTCAAATTCATTTTGAATACGCAAACATAATTTTGAAAATTCTGAAAATGCATCGGATTTGGAGGTTAGAAATAAAGTCCAACAAAAACGAGAATAATCATCAATCAATACAAATGTGTATTTTCTACCTCCTAAGCTAGAAATTCCTATTGGCCCAAATAAATCCATATGTATTAATTGAAGTGGCCTAGTGGTAGAAATAATGTTTTTACTTTTGAAAGATGATTTTGAAAATTTTCCTTTTTGGCAAGGCTCACATAATGAAGAAGATAAATTTCCATTTAACAATGGTAAACCTTTAATTAATTTATCTTTTGAAAGTTTTGTAATTAACTTGGCACTAGTATGTCCAAGTCGCCTATGCCATAAATCTAATTCTTCATTTTTTGATAAAAAACATTTTAAGGTAGAATTTGAAAAATCAAGAAATTTAATCATATATACATTATGACATCTAGGTGCGGTAAAAACAATTTCATTTGTTTTGGAATTAATAATTTTGCACAAATTTGTAGAAGATTCAAATAAAACATTTAAACCCTTATCACATAATTGACTAATAGAAATCAAATTATGCTTTAATCCTTCTACAAATAAAACATTTGAAATTGAAAAATTTTCGTTACCCACAACTCCGATGCCGATGATTTTTCCTTTTCCATTGTCTCCGAATGTAACAACTCCTCCTTTCTTCATCTCCAGGCTAAGGAACTTCTCTTTATTGCCCGTCATGTGCTTTGAACAACCCGAGTCCAAGTACCACACGTCTTCTTTGTCCTTAGCCTGCCAACACACCTAAAAAGAAGAGGTGAGTAAAGATCTGGTTACCCAAGTGGTTCCACCCATAGTATAGGTAGAAGCCTTAGGCACCCAGATTTGTTTAATTTTACTTTTTCCTTCCTTCCAGCAAGAGTCTGTAGTGTGACCAAATCTATTGCATTTGGCACATGTAATGTATTTAGAAGAGTATAACTTTTCTGGACTTTTACTGGATGAGGATGCAGTATTTGACAATTCATTAACTTTAGAATTTTAAAAAATGGATTTTCTGGACTTTTCACTGTCGCCAGCGATAGTGGTTGTCGTCGGGCGACAGCTTCCTGACGTGTATCCGAGTCCAAATCTTTCAGATCCATGGCGTTGGTATCCTAAGATCATATTCAGTGATCTTCGGCCCATTCCAAATTTTTTCATGGCTAGTGTTTAGTCATGAATCTGGTTTCTCATTTCTGTATTCTCGGATACTAGATTTACGCATCTACGTTCAAAAGATTTCTTTCCCTCATGGACTTTGGAAATTGAAGATTTTTGATATCTCTCTAAAATCTCATTCCTTTTAGTAAGAATTTTTATTGTAGAATGAGATTTGGAAAGAGATTCTTCAAGTTCTTTAATTCTTCCCAAAAAGTGATCACACTCTTGGCAAGAAATATCTCTTTTTCCAATAGTCTTAATTTCATTTAACACTTTTTTGTTTTCTTTAAGCAAAATTTCATTTTCAGATTTAAGAAGATCATTATCTTTTAAACTTTTTTCAAAAAATTTGCAAGTCTTTAAAAATTCAGAAAATAATTCATCATAGGTTGGAGGAGTTACCTCAGTGTCGCTTTGGACACTGCATTCGTCATCAGATATGACGCTCTTTCCCATTAAGCACATGTTGGCCTCCTCTTCTTTACTTGAGTCTGAACTGCTTGCATCCTCAGAAGTAGTATCATCCCATGTTTCCGCCTTCAACACCTTCTTCGACCCTTTGTGCTTCTTTTCTTTAAGTTCTTTCAAGTACTTTGGACACTTGCTTCAGATGTGTCCTAACTTCTTGCAGCGATAGCACTCCGGTGGCGGTCTCTCTTCCTCCTCATCGCCTTCCTTTCCTTTTTTCTTCCTAAAAGTCTCCTTCTTAAAATACTTCTTAAACGAATTCCTCCTCTCTGGATTTTTCATAAATTTTCTAAATTTTCTAACAAATAAACTTTCCTCATATTCTTCTTCCTCCTCAGAATCACTAGTTTCTTCCTTCTTAGATCTTAGAGCCAATCCCTTCTTCCTTGGCTCCATATACTCTTGTTGTTGAATTTTCAATTCAACTTCATGAGTTTTCAAGTTCCCAATGAGGCTCTCCAATTGTAAGGTCTTAAGATCATGTGACTCAGAAATTGCAGTCACTTTAGGATTGAACTTCGGGGGAAGTGATCTTAAGATTTTCCTTACAAAGTCTCCATTTGAGAACACCTTTCCTAGCACCTTTGAGTCGTTCACGATTTTTGTGAATCGTGTGTACATCGTATCAATCTCTTCATCTACCTCCATTTTGAACCTTTCAAATTCAGACTCCAGTTGAAATAGCTTTGAATCCTTTACCTGCGAGGTACCTTCATGAGTGATTTCTAACAGATTCCAAATTTCAAATGCAGTATTACAAGCACAAACTCTATTAAATTCAGTGCGATCTAGTGCGCAAAATATGGCATTCATGGCTTTTGCATTGTTCTTACATTTTAATTTATCATTGTCATCCCACTTGTCTTTGGGCTTATCCATAGTTACATATCCTACAACAAATATTGGAGAAGTGTAATTAGATTCTACTATATTCCAAACTTCTATGTCTAGCGCAATTAGAAAACAACGCATACGTGTTTTCCAATAATTATAGTCTGTGCCCGTGAATAAAGGTGGTCTACTTATGCCTTGCCCCTCAACGAACGCATGATCGTTGTGCGCCATTACTCCCGGTGGTAAAAACCGTTTTGGAGTAACCTCGCTCTGATACCACTTGTTGGATCGTGTGATGCCCTTAGAGGGGGGGGGGGGGGGGGGTGAATAAGGGTGTGTTTAAAATATAAAATTTACTTAATAATTTTTTAAACAGATTTTACTTTTCCAAAAAAAATTACTTATAAACAATTTCAAACCAATGCAATTTTTGTATTAAACCAAACACAAATTTCAAAGTTAAAGATTAAGCAACCAAATTTCCAATTAATGAAAGAAACATAATTATATTAATCATGAAATTTACATACAATAAAATGATCTTAACAATGCTTAAGATCAATGCACAAATATGATAATATAAATTTCAACAATTTTGATTTTACCAATCCTTCTCCCAAGGATCGGAAGGCTATCACTTGTCTCTCCCAAGACCAAGCCCAAGCCTATCCTCTAGATCTTCCCAAGATCTAGACGTAGCACACAAGGCCACGATTTTCTACCATGCCATGCAAGGACTTGGACGCTCCGCACAAGGAAGCGATTTTCCCTTAAGCCACGCAAGGACTTAGACGCACGCAAGACGACGATTTCTCCAACGATTACAAAATGAAAAGTGAATGTGAATGAAGTACAAAATGAAAAGAATAACTCCCTAGAAATTTAGATCTCTGAAAGGATGGTTGAAGCCTCGAGATGATCGTTGATGTAGAAGCGCGCCCGATCTCATCTTCAATCTCAATCCTTCTTTGCACAAATGGGAGTTGAAGAGGTTCTGGATCTCTCTGGTTCGTATGCACTCAGGAAGGGACTTGGAATTCTCAATGCTTGGAATGCACGAACAAAAGGAGCCAATTTATAGAAATTCGCTGTCGCCTGGGCAACATCAGCTGTCGGAAATTTCCGACAGCGCTAAACTGCCGCTCGTAGTGCTGTCGTGCGGGCAGTTGCTGTAACCTCCGAGCTGTCGCCTGGGCGACATCACTGTCGGATTTTCGACAGCGCAAAACTGTCGCTCGTGGTGCTGTCGTGGGCAGTTGTTGTAACCTCTGAGTTGTCGCCTGGGCGACATCACTGTCGGATTTCCGACAGCTCAAAAACTGCCGTTCGTCGTGCTGCCGTGGGGGAAGTAGTTGTAACTTCTCTGCTGTCGCCTGGGCGACATCAGCTGTCGGAAAATTCTGACAGTGAAATTTTCATACACTCAAATTTAGCTCCAGCAGAATTGTGAACACCTCATACCTGTTACCTGCACACCATTAATAAAAATAGAATCAAATGCAAACGAGACTTTGTTATTATCAAACCGGAAGAGAGCGAAATGCATGCTCCAACAGCAAGGACTTGGACGCTCCGCACAAGGAAGCGATTTTCCCCTAAGCCACGCAAGGACTTAGACGTCGCACGCAAGATGACGATTTCTACAACGATTACAAGATGAATGTAAATATAAATGAAATACAAAATAAAAAACCCCCTTTAAAATTTCTGGACCAAAGCAGCGAAGAATCCTTGAGAAAATCTCCTTGGAACACGTGTACAATCTTCGGCTTCGCTCGCTCTTTTCTTCTTCAAGGATGGGGAATTTTCATTCTCTGGAGCTCTCTGGACGATAACACACAGGAAGAAGGCTTGAAAGTCTGAAGGCTTGAAATCCACGAAGTTCTGAACCCTTTTAATAAAAAAGAGTTGTCGTCGTCCGTTAGCTAGGTATCGGCAGTATCCGATATCTCCAGAGGCTGCCATGTGTCCCACTAATTCGAAGTTTCTGCGCGAAGTGGAGGTCATGGTTGAGACGTGGGCTGTCGGATATCCGATAGCACTATCAGATATCTATTAGCTTGCATAACTGCTGCACGTCATGGAGTTATAGGAAGATCGTGTACAGTTGGAAATCCGTTACTGCTGTCGGAAATCCGATAGCTCTAAACCGTCAAGTAGAGATCTGAGAATGGAAGAAATCGTGCGCTGTCGGAAATCCGATCTGCTGTCGGAAATCCGATAGCTCCAATTTCTGGAAAATCATTATTTTGCTCCAATTGAAAATATGTTATTCTTGCACCTATTATCTGCACACCATTAATCAAATATAGGATCAAATACATTCGGGATTTGTTATTCTCAAACCGGACGAGTGCGGAACGCATGCTCCAACAACTCCCACTATATGGATACTCCCCCTACATGACTGCATTTTCTATTTTACTCCCCCTAAATAATAGATATCTTTAATTTATATCTACAATTTATTTCTTCAATTTATTCTCCCCCTTTTGTTATAATCAAAAGGGAGGTAGGTTAGAGTAGTCGCAATATGAAATGATATACACCATATAGATACAATAACAACTTTTTGAAAAATAGTGAACACAACGAAAACAATATTGAACATCTTTAAGAATTTGTAAGTACAAAATATAATAAACGTTTAAAGCAATTAAGTAGATGTTTTTAATTTAGATACACAAGTTGCAAGTATATTTGATATTGGTAGTAGAAAATTAGCAAAAAAGATTACAAATATTAAGAAAATACATTCTTTACAATGTAAATAAATTTGCAGTTCAAGTATGCATAAACATTGTAAAGATCATGCTTTGCTATCAAGTGCATTTACTCAAGATTATAGAGAATAGTGTAGATAAGCTTTAGGTCCAATTCTCATGAGTGGAAGTGTTACAAATGATAATGATGTGTTCAATAAAAGTTTTTTGATAAATTATACAAGTGTATTAATCAAATTACATGAAATTTTGTATTTTAAGAACATAACTTTAAATAAACATTAACAACTTTACTTCCACAAATTTCAATGCATATAAAGATTTTTATTTTTAAAGAGAAGTGGCCAAAAATTTGTTTGCACAAGACACTTTATAATTTTTGGTGGAGTTTTCCTTATTCTTTTTTTTATTTTGTTTTTTTGACAAAGGACTCCAAATTCACTTGTTGCAAACATAGAATTTTTTACTTGAAATACCACATTTCTCTAATCACAAGTGCATGAAAAACAAAGAATTGCAAGAATAAATTCAATGTTCTGTAGGTAAAATATTTATGAAATTCAAAAATGATATGTTCTTATGCTACATAATCACGCAAAAATAAGATTTAAAATAAATGTATGTTAACAAAAAGGTGTAAGTGAGAAGATCATTATCAAAGATAAATTTTTACTCACATGTAATCTATAACCAAATTCATTGCACATTTTAAGATAATATTCAAGGCATGACAAAAACAAAACAATATTTTTTAAGAAACTTGAAAGATAAAATCAAACATTGTAAATAATCTTTAAGTAATAATTATAATCATCCTTGATTTAAGCATTTATGCATAATTTTTTTTATCATTTAAAAAAAAATAAAGAATAGAAAACTTTTAAAACAGAGAAATAAAAATAAAACACTTCATTAAAATAATACCAGAAATTTTTCAAAAAGACAGAAAAAGTTTGGAGCAAAGGGGATAACGCCAGGCGTTAGCTTCTTAATGCCAAAATAGAACTGCAAATCTTGATTTTTTTGAAAAATGTTTTTCATAATTCCTTTGTATTATAAAGAGGTCTTCTTAATGTTAAAATTTCAGAGATTTTAGAGTTGATTTGAAGTCTCTTTTAGCACATTTTTGGTGTTTTTATAAAAGTGGTTTTACATTTTTATTGGTTTTTGTTTTTTTTAAATGCAAACAAATATAAATAGAGACAAAAAAAATTTGATAGCATTTTATAGGGATTAATGAGATATTTCTAAGACGCCCAATTTAAAAAAAAAAATTAAATGCAAAAAAATTTGTTAAAACGTGCATCAGGTAGAGATTTGGTGAAAATATCAGCAAGTTGTGAGTCAGTCCCTATAAAGCTAATTCTAACATGTTTCTTCTTGATATGATCCCTAATAAAATGATGTCGGACATCTATATGTTTAGATCTAGAATGATGTACGTGATTGCTTGTAAGATCGATAATGCTCTTGTTGTCACATTTTAATTCTATGTTATTTAGATAAACACCAAAATCTTCTAAAGTTTGGGTCATCCATAAGGCTTGTGCATAACTACCTAGTGCGATATATTCAGCCTCGGTGGTGGAGAGGGCAACAGAATTCTATTTCACACTCGACCATGATATGAGTGAAGGGCCTATAAAATAACACGTGTCTCTAGTGCTCTTACGATCTAATGAACATCTCGCATAGTCCGAATCAGAAAAACCGTGTAAAATTAAACAATCATTATGAGGATACCATAAGCCTAATCTATATGTTCTGATTAGATATCTAAAAATATGTTTAACCACTTTTAAATGTGATTCTTTTGGGTTAGCTTGAAATCTAGCACATAAATAAACAGAAAACATAATATCGGGTCTAGATGCGCTTAAATATAGCAATGAGTCTATCATTCCTCTATATAATGTTTGATCAATAGAAATACCGGCTTCATCTTTTCCTAACTTTAGTGATGCGCTCATTGGTGTATTAGCTTGTTTTAGGTTTTCAAATCCAAATCTTTTAAGAATATCATGAACATATATAGTTTGATAAATAAAAATATCATCTTGTCTTTGTGAGATTTGAAATCCTAGAAAATAAGTGAGTTCTCCTACCAAGCTCATTTCAAATTTATTTTTCATCACTAAAACCACTTCATTACATAACCCTTCATTAGTGGCTCCAAATATAATGTCATCAACATAAATTTACAATATAATCAGATCATTATATATCTAAATGTTTAATGAATAGTGTATTATCAGCAATTCCCATTTTATAACCCTGCTTTGTCAAAAATAATGTCAATCTATCATACCAAGCACGTGACGCTTGCTTCAATCCATAAAGTACTTTCTCTAACTTACGCATGATTTGGAAAATTTTCACTCACAAAATCGGAGGGTTGTTCTACATAAACTTCTTCTTTTATAATCCCTTTTAAAAATGCACTTTTAACATCCAATTGAAATAATTTAAATCTTTTAAAACTCGCAAATGCAAGAAATATTCTAATTGATTCTAGGCGAGCACTGAGTGCAAAAGTTTCATTAAAATCTACCCCTTCGATTTGTGAATATCCTTGTGCAACTAGTCTATCTTTATTCCTTGTAATCCTAGAGTCACCATCTAGTTTATTTTTAAAAATCCATTTGACACCTATAATAAGATGATTAGATGGTCTCTCTACTAAATTCCAAACCTTATTACGTTCAAATTGATTTAATTCATCATTCATAGCTAAAAACCAAAATTCATCATTTAAAGCGGTTGAAATATTTTTCGGTTCTATTTCGGATACAAAAAAGGTTTGAAAAAGACTCATGTAAAGAAGAATGAGTACTTACCCCTTTTGACGGTTCTCCAATAACAAGCTCCCTTAGATGATCTTTTGAAAACTGTAGCACACTTGGAGGAACATATTCTACTATCTCTTCTTCTTTCTCCTCCTTTTCTTCTTCTTTTTCTCTAAGCGATTCATCATCGTCATGTTCCAAAGGGGAAAGGGGTTCATCTTCATTTCTTGTATGATTAGTATCTACACAGGGAACAAACTCATAAAATCTTACATGAATAGACTCTTCAACTATTTTAGTTATTTTATTATAAATTCTATAAGCCTTACTAGTTGAAGAGTAATCAGTGAAACTTCCCTCATCACATTTTTCATCAAATTTTCCTAATGCATCTGTAGTATTTAAAATAAAACATTTACAACAAAAAACATGAAAAATAAGATATATTAGGTTTTCTTTTAAAATAAAACTAATAAGGTGTTAATTTTAAAATAGGACGAAGCATGACACGATTAATAATATAACATGAAGTATTAACTGCATCAGACCAAAATGATTTAGGCAACCCATATTCACAAAGCATAGTGCGTGCAAGCTTTTGAAGGGTTCTATTTTTCCTCTCCACTACACCATTTTGTTGTGGGTGCGAGAAGCCGAAAATTCATGTTTAATTCCTAAATCATTACAAAAAGAAGAAAACTTATCATTTTTAAATTCTTCTCAATGATCCGAGCGTATGCATTTAATTTTTAAATCAAGTTCGTTTTGAATACGAACGCACAGTTTAGTAAATTCAATAAATGCATCGGATTTGGAAGATAGAAATAAAGTCCAACAAAATCTAGAATAATCATCAATTATTACAAAAGTATATTTTCTACCTCCTAGACTAGAAGTGCTAATCGGTCCAAATAAATCCATATGAATTAATTGAAGAGGTCTAGAAGTAGAAATTACATTTTTTGCTTTTAACAGAAATTTTTGAAAACTTTCCTTTTTGGCAAGGCATACAAAGAGAAGATAAATTACCATTAAGCACAGGTAGACCTTTAATTAATTTATCTTTTGATAATTTCAAAATAAGCTTGGTGCTAGAGTGACCAAGATGCCTTTGCCAAAGTTCCAATTCGTCATTTTTAGAAATAAAGCATTTTAAAGATGATTGTGAAAGATCATTAAAGATAATCATATAAACATTTTGAATTCTAGGTGCGGTGAGTAGGACATCATTTGTTTTAGAATTTATAATTTTACAAAGATTTGTAGATGATTCAAATAATATATTTAAACCTTTATCACATAATTAACTAATTGATATTAATTATGTTTCAAGCCATCTACAAATAAAACATTAGAGATTGAGAAAGAATCGTTACCCACAGTGCCGATGCCCATGATCCTTCCTTTTCCATTATCTCCAAATTTCACCAACCCTCCTTTCTTCATCTCAAGGCTAAGGAACTTTTCTTTGTTGCCCATCATGTGTTTGGAGCAACCCGAGTCCAAATACCACACATCCATTTTATTCTTAGCCTGCCAACATACCTAAAAAGGAGATGAGAGTAAAGATCCAAATACCCAAGAGGTTCCTCCCATTGAATAGGTGGAAACCTTAGACACCTAGATTTGCTTTATAACACTACGACCCTTCTTCCTACATGAGTCCGAGGTGTGTCCAAATATATGACATTTGGCACATGATATAAAAGGGGATGAAACCCTTTTCAGAGTTTTGGATAAACTCTTGCAAGAAGATGAGATAACATTTGAATATTGAAATGATTTTTTATTAACAGAAATAAAATTTCTGGAATTATTGCTAACGCCAGCGTTAAGAGTTAAGGTTGGGCGATAGCTCCCAGTAACATTCCCAATTCCATATTTGGCACTACCATGACATTGGTTGGCTAAGATCATGTCTAGAGATCTTTGCCCAACTCTGAATTTTTTAATAGACATATTTAAGTCATGAATACGAGCTTTGAGAGCGGCGTTTTTTGTTACTAACATAACGCACCGATTCACAAAACTTTTCTTTCCTTCTTCTTTTTGAGAAAGAGAGGTTTTTAAAGTTCTTTCTAAATTCCCCTTCTCCTTAGTAAGAATTTCGATATTGGAGTGGGACTTAGAAAGAGCTTCTTCGAGTCCTTTCACTCTTGCCAAGGAGTGATTGCACTCTTGGCAAGATACTTTCTCTTTCCCTAATAATTTAGATAATTTATTATTTTCTTTTAACAAAAGTTTATTTTCAGAATTTAGAATCTCAATATCATTTAAACTTTTATCAAAAAATTTGCATGTTTGTAAATACTCAATATATAAACCATCATAAGTAGTAGGAAGAGTTACCCCAGTGTCGCTTTGGACACTGCTTTCATCATCCGATAGTGTGTTGCTCTTTGTCATGAGGCACACATTGTCTTCTTCTTCACTGCTGGAGGATGAGCTGCTTGATTCGTCGGAGGAGTCATCCTATGTAGCCGCTTTTAGGACCTTCTTCTTCTCTTTTCCCATATGCCGCTTTTCTTAACGCTCTTTCAGATATTTTGAGCACTGGCTCCGGATGTGCCCGATCTTTCTATAATGGTAGCACTCCGGTGGTGGTCATTCATCATCGTTCTCTTTGATACCTCTTCCCTTCTTTGATGAGGATCCCTTCTTGATGAAATATTTCTGGAAGGTGTTTCTCCTTTTCGGATTCTTCACGAACCTTTTGAACTTTTTCACAAAAAGGCTCTCCTCGTCCTCTTCATCGTCTTCTCCGTCAGCCTCCTTCTTTGATTTTATGGCCAAAGCCTTCTTCTTTGGCTCCATGTTGTACTCTTCTTGTTGAATTTTGAGTTCAACCTCATGGGTCTTGAGGTTCCCAATGAGGCTCTCAATTTGGAGCTTCTTCAAATCATGCGACTCCGAGATAGCCGTCACCTTTGGATTGAACTTTGGAGGGAGAGACCTTAGAATTTTTCTCACCAAGTCGTCGTTGGAGAATACCTTTCCAAGTACTTTTGAGTCATTGACGATCTTGGTGAACCTTGTGTACATTGAATCTATGTCTTCATCTGCCTTCATCCAGAATTTCTCGTATTCGGATTCAAGTTGGAAAAGCTTTGAATCCTTGACCTGCGAAGTACCTTCATGAGTGATTTCTAATAAATTCTATATATCATAAGC
Organism: Dactylorhiza incarnata; assembly: GCA_033032865.1. Taxonomy (NCBI): domain Eukaryota; kingdom Viridiplantae; phylum Streptophyta; class Magnoliopsida; order Asparagales; family Orchidaceae; genus Dactylorhiza; species Dactylorhiza incarnata. Next base: position 1,309,093 of record JAWHQI010000241.1, read on the forward strand.
AGTTTCGCAAGAACAAGTTCTATTAAATTCCATTCTATCCAAAGCACAAAATAAAGCATTCATAACTTTAACGTTATTCTTGCGTCTTAACTTGTCGTTATCATTCCATTTGTCTCTCAATTTTTCCATAGTAACTTGTCCAACAACAAATGTCGGTGGAGAGTAGCATTGTTCTACCATACCCCACACATCATTATCTAAAGTAATTAAAAAAAACAACGCATTCTTATTTTCCAATAATTATAATTAGTACTGGTAAATAGTGGAGGTCTACTAATCCCTTGACCCTCAACGAAAGCATGATCATGATGCGCCATTATTCCCGGTTGTGAAACCATTTTGGAATAACCTATCTTTGATACCACTTGTTGGATCTTATGGCGCCTTAGAGGGGGGGGGGGGGGGGGGGGATAAGGTGTTTACAAAATTTTGAGTAAAACTGAGAGATTTATAGAAAATTGAAACTTTTGATTCTATTTCTAACGCTGACATTAAGAGTTAACGCTGGGAGTTAGCTGTCTAGAAAATTTGGTTTCAAAGAATTATGTCAAATTGATTTTACTTATGAAATCTTAAATGAAATACAATTCCAGAAAATCAGAGATAATAAAAATTGAATATTATATTTCAAAGAGAATTACAAAGATAAAATTTCAATAACGCTTGAAATTAAAGGCGACAAAGTAAAAATCACTTTTTATTCCTTCACCGGTCCTTCTCCCAAGGACCGGTTGGCTATAGTCTATCTTTCCCCAGATAAGGCCTCTAGCCAACCCCTAGATCTACCCTTGACCTAGTCGCCACGCACATGGCGATGAATTTCCCCCATAAACCGAACCCGGCCTAGTCACCACACGCAAGGCGGCGAATTCACTCTCGTTACAAGAAAATAATGAAAAGCTAAAGTAAAATTTGAATAAAAGACTCCCTATATTGAAGAGCGTTGAAGGAGATGTTGAAGAAACGCAATGACCATCGTCGGAGTTGAAGCGAGCGTCCTTATTCAAATTTGACTGTTGGAAATCTCCTTCTCACTCTTATTCCTCAATGGTGGTGTTGGGAGTGCTCTCTGATTCCGGGGATGAAATGATATCACAGAAGATTGGAATGAAGGCTTGAAAGTTCAACATTTGAGCAACGAAATCATCTCTTTAAATAGGCATGGGATCTAACGCCGGCCGTTAAGAAGTTAACGCCAATGTTAGTGATTGTGTACGGTCGTGACTGAGATCGTGCAACCATCAAGATCGTGGCAGATCATGGACTCAACGCGAGCGTTAGCTCCAACACTGGCGTTGTATCTTTGTTCTCGACGATATATCTTCTCCACGTCAAGATCATTGAGACGCCATCCCTTCTCTACGATAAGATAACGCTAGGCGTTAACTTCTAATGCGGGGCGTTAGCTCTCTTTTCAGAGAATCGTCATTAATTAGAATCCAGTTCATAGGGTTATTTAACTATAGTACCTGCACACTATAAACACAAGCAAGATCAAATACATAGTGTGATTTGTTATTCTCAAACTAAGAGTTGTGAAACACAAGCTCCAACAGAGGTGATCTCTCTCATGCACTGCCCACTAACTCCTCCACATAGCCAATAAATTGAGATTTACCCTATCCTTTATTCCTACCACTATGGATTCTTTTGGTTTGTTGTGTGGAGAATTCACCTTGTGATTGCTTGCCCCCAGGACACCCTACTCCACCTGATCTACTACCAAGAGTGACAGTGTCTATGACCATATTATCATCATCATCAAAGAAATTGTGCTCCGACAGTCCTTCTGAAGGCAACACCCCAGAGCTTGACATCCATACATCATCACCAGTGACAATCACCGAACTAAACATGTTGTCCAACTTTTCCTCCAACTCTGGTGGAATGCTCGCATAATGAAACTTCTTAGTCGTAGGTAAGGCCTAAAATAAATAAAGTAATATTAACAACATAACATATAATTGTGAATGAAAATTAAAATAGGGTATCTCCTTACAAAAAAATTCCACTCCACCACTCATCTGATGCATCAATTGTCTTTTTTATGGGGTTCCAGCCTAAACCTGTCTCACCTCGCTTGAGCTCCCTCCATAGTTTCCACTCTTTTTTTCAGCTGATCCCATTTATTTTTTATTTGTGCATGATAATAAACTTTTCATGTACGCTCTTTGAAATTAGCTATCAAATTCCTCCAACCGTCTTTATTGAATTGGGTCGTGGGTTTGTTGCCTAAATGTATTTCTTTAATACAAATATCAAGAAATATCATAACATCGTTTACTTCCCACAAAGTTGATACTTCTCACTCTCTCTCTCTCTCTCCGATTACTTATTTATTTATAACAATAATATAAACCTATATAAATTAAAATATTCTTTTAAATGACTACAACTAATTTTTCCAACAAGCCAACAAAATTTATAATCGGAAAACAACTAATTTTTTTAATGAAAACATTTCACATTTATTCCACAAATTAAAGAATTACAATGAACAAATTACTATTACATCCTTGCAATCACATTAATGATCTACAATATGAAATCGAACAAGAAATTTGAAATGTATATTTTACAATACATTTATGATCACAATAATAGTCTACAATCTGAAATCGAATAAGAAATCTGGAATCTGCAATCACATCAATGATCTAGGAAGCAAACAATTCGAAAAAAACTACTATACAATCTGTTATCGACCATACCCAGGAAGAAAAAAAAACTGAAAATGGTGGAGAAAGCCAGATCCAGTGAACATAAACTGAAAATCAAAACATAAATCTTGATCCTGCAAGCATTTTACTTTAAGAAGGCTGGATCAAGGCAATTATCGATTGATGAGACAAAAAATGAGATCTAAAAATGTAGGAGAATATGAGCGTGCAACGAAGGACCATGGCGACGTGCTGTTTGAGGAAGAAGATCCTTCAATGGCTATGCGAGGAAGAAGTTCAACCATAGGCGACGTGAGGAAGAAGATTATTCAGCGAGCACGATATGTCGTCCGACAGGGAGAGGGTTACGCAAAAGAGAGAAAGGTATCTAGAAAGATTTTAGTAGCCGCTCATAAAAGGGAGAAACACGGATTTGAGACGCAGAAATGGAATCCAACTCGCGATTGTGTATATAACAAAAAACACCATATTTTGTGTTTATGAACGCTATAACCAAACAACCATAAAATAGTGGTGGCATTTATTTAAAAATGCCACCACTGCAAAAACGCACCCCTCCCCCCAAAACAGACCATAAATGGATAGTATCTGTTTGGTGGTAAAGATCCTTTTCTTACTTATCTAAGGGTGTACATTTTTTTGAATATATGAAAAAAATATAAAATGATGGAATTAGTTAACTCATTGGATCCCCTAAGAAAGAATCTTGGCCATCAAATGGATACAATCAATTTGGTCCCAAATAGAGAGGATCCTGGCACCTTGAACATGGTGGTTATGAACCATCGTTCGTGAACGCATGACCTTACCTAAGGAACTTCATTCACTGTTATGTTCAAAATAGTTTTCTTTTCTTTGTGGCGATCATAACAGTTCATGCCAAACAAACATTATTTGACGATGCTTTTTGTATCCAAACTCACCTGAGCAAAAACGCCACACCAAACAGAGTCATAATCTATTACGTGGTGCATATTTATTCTTGCTTCAGATTCAGTAATTTTATCTTCTTTTTTCATAGTCTCTAACTGAACAACTTACATCAGAACGTTATTTAACCTCAAATGCATTTTTGGAGTTGTTTATTTGAACAACTCTACGAATAGAAAGGATCATAAAAGGCATTTTTTGGCTTTCTGTAGATTTGAGGGAGCCCTCAAGTTTCTATGCAAATCCACGCGCTTGAGAGCCAAAATACATGAAACATGTCATACGCGAGCTCGTGCACTAACCCTTCTCCTTCTTTCATCCTCCTTCAATATTCCCCTTCTATCTATGTGCCTCGTGTGATGGAGATTCCCGACGACGAGTCACTGCCGGTGTCGATATCCCTCGTTGTTTCCCTCTCTGCATTTCGTTGTCATTCAACAAATCCAAAGGACCGTAGGAACAAGCCCCTTTCCTCCAAATTTCTCGATGCCCTAGCTCCAAAGGGGAAGACCCGAATCGAAGGATATATGCTCATAATTTTGACGCTTCCTTCCCTCGAGTTCGGTTACCAGTGTAAGCTTTCTATATGTTGCATTTATTGCATATGTTCGGTGGTTTTGGCATTTCTGTTGCATTCTCTGCATTCCGTTGGATTGATTTTGTGGTTCTTTGCATCTCTTCATTCTATGCATTCATTGCATTAGAAATGAGGAGTTGTTGTTTTTTACATTTATACATTTGTATGTTAGGAGTTCAAAAATCTAAGATATTCAAATTTATGTATGTTTGTAGTTATGCAATTCAACGTAAAGATTTCTATATAATGATGTTTTGGTGTTTATCAAAGAAATTAATAAGTTGATCTCATTTTTTCGTCGATTTCTTCTTATTTTCCGCATGCTTGTTCATTTATCCATTACAATATCTACATGGTTGGAGGAGTTTTATATATTGTATGATATTTTGTGTTGGAACCGGGAAACCAGTTCACAAGAGTTCAGAACTAAGGGGTAGCTTGAGGTTACTTATCTTATGATCTAACACCATAGATATGATGGCAAGAACAAGAGAGAGAAATTTGATTGCCTATAAAAAAGACTCGCGTGCTGCAACGAGGAGGTCTCGCCACACACCCAGAAGTTTATAGGAACTTTCCCTCCCTAAGCCAAGAGCTGAGCTAGGAACAAGGAAGGTACGGACTTGGTAAATAAGAAGCTTGGGGGGGGGGGGGGGGGGGTTAACGTGCCTTTTTTTGTACCCATGTGGTCCTATTTATAGACAATCCAGACAGGGGGTCTGGCCTACAAATAGTTGCCCCTGCAAAATACCTAACCCTCCTAGTGGGTTGTTGGATCTTGGCGAGGCGATACAGAATGCCTGGTAGAACCTCACAAGTGTGAAATTGGTCCCGTGAGCTTCTTTGTCGATATGAAAAAATTCTCAACTACGAGCGAGGACAAGAGGGACCTCGCCTGTGGGCGAGATTAAGAGGATCGCGCCTATGGGCGGGATCGAAAAAGGTCTCATTTGTGGGGGAGATTAAGAGGATCTCGCCCCCATATTTTGACTTATGATCTTCTTTGCTGTGGTTATTCTCTGCCTCCTCTAAGCACATTGGACGACTGTTTGCTGACATGGGCCTATGACTCGGTTGGGCCTAACCTCAATGAATATGGATTGTACATAAGCCCCACTCTTTGTGAGTTCTTAGAGAACTTAGAAAGAAACATCTAACCCTTATTCGGAGAGTTGCGACCCTAGGGTTTGTTGAAGCCTGGAAAATCTCGCCTCCAAATATTCGAATCTAGGCAGTCTGAGGTTACTGGTCCGGCGATCTAACTCCATGATCGAAGGGAAAAGGAAAAGAGACTAAGAGAACTCGAAAAGGACCCCTGGTGCTTCAGCGGGGAGGTCCCACCACGTACCCAGAAGTTTAGGAGAAACTTTCCCTCCACAACTAAAATGGCCGAGCAGGGTACGAGGAAGACACCTACTTGGCGAGTATCTAAAATGATGACCAAGGGGGATGATCAAGATCTCACGATCCAAGCATTTGAAAATGGGCTTCAAAAGCTCAGCCAAAGGTGCAATTCCTAATACCCATGGGGTCCTATTTATAGGCAAATCTTGGGGGGATCTATTTATAACCCGTCCCAACCCAATGAGATTGCCTCTCTAGACTCGACTACTATGTGACTATAAGAGGATCTCATGCGGCTTTGGGCGAGTTGCTCCTATAGTCACCCACCTGGCGAGTATGGGAGGATGCTCGCTCATACTCACTCAGGCCTTCAACTGCTCCTGCTGCCTAGTCTAACTTTGATCTTTGACTTTGACTTATTATTTGAACTTTGACTTATGTTTTGACCTTTGACTTTTGCCAATGTGGCCTGAATGGGTCCACCCTCGATGAATTTTGGTTCTACAAAATTCCTGCTCTTTGCGAGCTATAAAGGAGCTCGGAAAGAAACATCCAACCATCCATTCGGTGAACTACTACTGGCGAGTATCTAGCATACTAGGCACCGACTTGCTAACTCCTGACATCTATAAATACGGGGTGGCTCTCTCATTGAGCACCTTCTCTGAACTCGCTCGGGATGTCGCCCACTGTCGAGAAAGAACTTCAGGCTAGCATGGCCGAGTTAGAGAAATTCTTGAAGCCGAACACCCCAAAACATCATCGCTAGGGCGACGATGTCGCCGAGCTTCTCATACCGAAGAAGAAGAAAATGAAGGTCGCAAAGAAGAAGATCCAGAAACCCACTCCTGAGAATGTCTCCACGCTAGCCGCTAACCAGCCTGAGACTCCCGCGAGTACCCGGGAGATGCTCGAACAAATGGGCCTTGGTATGGTTGTCGAGCAACCTGCTCCTGATGCATTATGCCTTCCCGCACAGCAGGTCGATCATGTTGTGTACATTAGCGGGTTCCAGACCCAGACACAATCAGAGCTCACCTCGCGAGGTTATGGCTTCATTCTTACACTTTAGATCATCGCCAAATTTGATATACTCACGCTGATGGTGTTCCTTATCTTTACAATGTCGCCGACTACTGGAACTCCTCGTGAGCATATGGTGGTATCTCCTCTGCGATCAGTTCCGTTGATCACTCCTAAATCTCAGCAGAGACCACGAACTAGTCAATCAGTCCGGCTCAACCTCGGCGGCGGGAAGACGCCCTTCAGATTGTCTTCCTTGATGTCTTTTGAAAACCAGGTTCCTACTGCGAGCAATAAACAACCTCCCCCGACTAAGACAATGCAGCCAGAGACAAGCAAGAAACCTCCACTGCCTGCGAGTGACAAAGACGCTCCCCCACCGAGTTACCGACCACTGCCGCCTGCGAACACCTTGCAACCAACGTCCGCGAGCACATTGCAACTACCGACGAGCAATCTTTCATTGCCGCCTCCTGTGCCGACAAAGACTTTTGCTCCAACCAATGTCCACCCCTCCTTGGCCTCCACTCCCGGGGTTCTTCCTGTGGTATTGTCACAGAGCAGGGGGAATGGGAGATCCTCACACTTCTTTACGCCTAGCAGGGGAGGATGAGCATCTGATGGTTGTGACATGGGACATGCCGCCGACCCTTCCATACGACCTAGATCGTCTCCACAGTGCTCTGTCTAAACATACATGGACCATCGTAGGGGCTCCTCGTCAGGGCGGAGAGATTCTACTCATCGCAACCCTTCTCCTCATAGGGCACGCACTCCTCACCGGGATCGATCTCGTAGTCTTTGTCGCGAGGCGATCACTCACACTTCACGGCCTGGTAATTCCTTGCTTCTGGATAGTCGATGCTTCTCTGTAGTGATCCTCACTAAATGGATGATTATATTCTTTTTGACGGGTCGCTCTTCAACTCCAGGAGGCGCGTTGATCGACTCCGTTGGGCTTCCGCTCCACGAGTATCAGGAAAAGAATGCTCGTGCCTACCACGAGTTGGAGCCACAAGTTGGAGGCCAAATTTGACCAACTGGCCATTTGCGTGCCCCATCACCGCATCTCCATGCTAGAGGTGCGAGTAGCTAAAACTGAAGAATTCGAGGAGCAGATGGTCAGCGCAAAGTCTCGATTCCACCTAATCAACGAGTTGGAACAGCGGGTGGCGATGATAGAACACCTTCATGAGCTTCATCATGAAGAGTTGGTCAGTATGCGTGCGAGTATGGGCTTGGTGGGCGGCTGGTGAGGATGGAGGATCAGATTTGCAGAGGCGAGGATGAGATGGCCACGACTATTGAACACTTCAGGCGCGCACATGATATGGGGTGGGTCAGGCAACATTTTCAACCTTCTGACCAATGCGGGAACCTCCCAAGACCTCATACATTTTCTTCAATCTATGCTCCTTCTTCTTGATGTACTCGCCGTGGGAGATAATATTCAATTTATAATTTTTATTTGGCGAACATTAATCTCGCTTTTGCATTTATTGTATTTGATTCTACGATGATTGCGATGCTGATTGTGTTTTGTTTTCTTCAATTTGGCGAGTATAGATGCTATGTCGGCGCGTAGACTCATCGAGCTTCTCCAATGCTATTATGCAGGTCATCGCGAGATTAGGTCGGCGACTTCCTAGGTGCAATAATTTTGATGACGACTTCCCAAGCTGCTCGCTAAACACCTTCTGCCTGCATGCTTATCGCGGCGTGCTTATCCATACACTCCCCTCTTGCCTTCGCCTATAAATAGGGGGGAGGTATTTATTACGTTATCAACGACCTACTCCTTCCTCTTGTGAGTATCTTTCATCGATTTCCTTCTCACCAATTGCTACTCACATTCTCCATACTTACATGTTACAAAGATGGCTGGTCATGATGATGCTACTGCTCGACGGGTGGGCCATGCGAGGAACTTCATCGCCGCGACTTTCAAGAAGTCCTCCGCTGACCAAAAGGAATTGGTAGATTTCATGGAGAGGATACTGCTGGAGGGATACTCGACCAGGCTTCCTCGCCAAGGTGAATGAATCAACACCTTCCTGGAGGATGAGCTCATCCTCCCTATTTGCCACTTCAAAGTCGGCCTGCGATTTCCTCTGTGGCCGGAGTATTGCCAGATACTTCTCTACTTCGGGATAATCACCACCAGATCAATCCAGCGGGGTGGCGATGATCATCGACTTCCTCTTCTTCCTGTGACCTGAGAAGATCGCCTTCGATCTATCCATCTTCAGGAAGATATTCGCGTTTGGGGCAACTAATGAAGGCGTCGTCTTCCTGTGCAGCCACATATGCACCTTGGTTGGCATGGCGAACAAGGATCATCACTGGGATGAGCGACTAGTCATCGTCAGTGGTGACTTTGAGGGGGTTCCTCACCAATCCCAGCAGCGTCTGAGGCCGCCTTTCTCCCCTCTGCTGGAAGGACCGATGAAGCAACTGTTCAAAGCTTTACGAGGTCGCAAATTTGTCATTTTCTTCTAACGACAACGCGTCAATGACCTGGAGTGGATCTTCCCCGGTGAAGGTAACAGTTGGGCGAGCATCTGTCATACTCACATTCACTTTAGTTTGGTGACTAACCTTATCTTCTCACCTTCTGCAACTTCTCGCATTCTTTCGCGTGAGCCTCTCCCGACGACGAAGGAGGCCGCTCCTTCTCGACAAGGTGCGAAGAGTTGCACGCGCGATGATGAGGAGCCACTGGAATCCTCGATAGACCTATCATCGCTTCCTGACAACATCATAGTGGAGGCCGACATCTCGTCACCTGTAGTGGAGACTAATCGCCAAGAGAGGGGTGATTCCTCTCAGAAGAAGAAAGACAAAGGAAAGGGTAAGACCAAAGGCAAGGCCAATGAGAAGGTCAAGGAACCTGCGAGGAAGAGAAAGAAACTCACGCGTAGGGACCTTGGCAAAGATGCGGACCCATCGGATCCTGGCAAGCCCCACCTACATCCTAACTTCAGCGAAGGGGGTTGCAGCGCGGATGCCTATGTTCACCCACTGGTTACCTGGGCTGACGACGAGAATGAGGTGATTCTTTGCACCAACCTGCCCTCTGGTCGGAGGACTGGGAGGATAATGATGAGGCATATGACATCACATTCACCCTGTATGGCCGTGAGGATGCATACTCGCTCCTGGATGTCACCTCGGAGTATATCACACATAAATCCTCACGATCGATCCGACAATCTCTATAGCTTACCCACCAGACAATGAGGAACTTACTCACTGCTAAGGTGAGGATCAAGGCGTAGGACACGATTATCCACAAGCTTGGGGAGAAAGCCGCCAAGTGCAAGACTTATGAGGAAACTTCGGTTTGATTGAAAAACTTACACATCGTCACTTCTTGATACTCGCCAACCACCTTACTGACTACTTATTTCCTTGCTCGTAGGATGTCGAGCTCGATACTGCGAAGAAGGTGAAGCTAGAGATGGACCTAGCGGGCTGTCGAGCAGCTCTGGAGGCCGCTCAAGTAAGATTTGTCGAGTTAGAAATTCGCCTGGTCGAATAGCAGCCATCATTGGCGGACCCCTCTAGGGAAGGCAAGAAGATCAAGATAATCAACGATGAGATGTCGCATATTCGACGCAGAATCACATGAGCAACTAATAATGTCATCCTAAATAAGTTGAAAGTCGACGACTACCTTTTACCGAAGGAGAGCAGATTGACAGTGATGGACCTCATCCCGGGACTACTCGTCGAATGGCCTTATTGCTTACCTCCCAGGTCAAATGATGATGATGAGGTTGATACTGAGGATGACGACGAGGACTTCAATGAGGATGATGATGAAGAAGCTGATGATGATGAGGTTGCTGAGGATGATGCAAACGACAATGATGCCTAGTCGGCAGGAATATTTTTGACAATTGTTAGACTTGTACAGATTTTTGGACAGACCTTATACAAGGTGTGATTATGGGTTTTGAATGTAATGCTCACCTCACTGAAAGGAAAAGAGATTTTTTTGCTCGCATGCTTATTCTATGCTCGCATGTTTATGAGTCTCATTAGGCTCATAGGCTCAAACTTGACGAGTGCTCGCTAGGCTCATAGGCTCGAGAAAAGTTCGAGTGATCGCTGCCTTGGATGTTGCGACTTTCAAAGATGCTCGCCATGCTCGCATATTCCTTGAACTGCAGGTACTTAGACAGAGAAATGACAATCAGGGAGTCCCGTAGGACGCACACTCTCTAAGCTTCTATTATACCTGGAGTTGAGAAGAATCTATAAATGGAACGACACTCGGGGGGTCCCGCAGGACGCACACTCTCCGGGCCTCCATCCTATTTCATAATAATAAGCTGAGAGAACATTCAGATAGGGAATGACAGTCGAGGGGTCCCACAGGACACACACTCTCGAGGCCTCCATCTTATTTCATGATAAGAAGCTGAGACAACATTCAGATAAAGAATGGCAGTCGGGGGGTCCTGCAGGACACACACTCTCGATGCCTCCATCCTATTTCAGTTCTTCTCTCTTCTTAGAAGGTCTTCGCCCTGCCACTCAACAATCAAAGGGGTTAACCACATCAATTCTTATGAATGGAAGAAATGACAGTAAGCTTTGCATGAGAGATGGTTTGATTTTGTAATGAGGTTCCAGCTCTTTGAGGTTAATGACACCTTTATAAAGAGTCCCTTTGTCAATAAAATCGACCATCTCTTCGTCGAGTTGGGAGGTTCGCTTCTAGAATCTCTCCTGATAACCTCTCCAGTCAGATGAGAAGTGCGATCGGGGGTGGGTGGGGGGGGGGGGGGGTGGTGAGTAGCTCGGCCAACATGCAAGAGGGGAGCTGGTCTCGACCGTCAGTGCAGATGATTGGTCTTAAGGGAATGCCTTAAGAACCTGACACACCGTCCTATCATCCATTCTGGGTTTTATGAGAGTCAAGTCAGAGGCTCGTTTCCCAGCCCAATCATGGAGATCGATCTCACCTACTCTGCCTTTGAGATATTCTTCAGAAGAAAGACCATAAATTGCCATGTTTCAGGATGTGAGGAACCATTTATGTACAAAAAATGAGATACCCATCCCTGCTAGGAAGGGTAGAACCTTTTTAGGTTATCACCGCTCTAGGTGTTTCCAAGTAATTCTATGTCCTGGTTTTGTAGGCGATATCCTCCAGTCGCTAATGGCTCGTGGATGATGAATGACCTTCCCAGTTCAGGTTTAGCTTCCCGTCAGCTTCCGATCTTCATGCCGTATCCCCCTTCTTCAAGACGAGATCCCCTGCCTAGAACTATTTGATGCGGACATGCATGTCGAAGTGCTTGGCCATTCTCTTCTTGATCTTTTCCTGCTAAGCTGATGAAAGGTCTCAAAGTTCTTCGATGTAGTTGAGGTAAAGCCTCTAAGCTTCTTCGTTTTCCAAGCGCCACTCCTCATCTCATTCCTCTACAGTAACCACTCTTGGACTTGTGACCTCGAACTCCACTGGGATGAGAGCTTCAAACCCGTGGGATAACTTGAAAGGAGTCTCCCAGTGGCAGAGTTAGGAGTGGTCCTCAAGGCCCATAGGATGGAAGGAAGCTGCTCTGCCCATCTCCCCTTAAGATTCTTAACTTTTTTCTTCAAGAGGTTGATGACTATCTTGTTGCTGGCCTCCACTTACCCATTGCTCCGAGGATGGTGTACTGAGGCAAATTAAAGATCTGTTTCCAGCTGATGGCAGAAGTTTATCAACTCCATGCTGACAAACTGCGAACCGTTGTTTGTGACAATGATGAGAGGAATCTCGAACATGCAAGTGATCTCTCCCCATATAAAGTTCTTCACGACTTGAGATGTGGTCTTGGCAAGAACTTTAGCTTCGATCCACATGGAGAAATAGTCGATCATGATGAGAATGATCTTCCTCTGACTACTAGCTTGGGGGAAGGGTCCTATCAAAACCATTGCCCAGATGGTGAACGACCAAAGGGTCGTGATCGAACGAAGCTGTTGGGCTGGCTGCAACTGAAGAGGAGCTAAGAGCTGGCACTTCTTCGAGAAGGCTTCGGCATCCTTTCGGATGGTTGGCCAGAAGTAACCTTGCCTCAAGATTCTTTGCTCCAGAGTGCGAGTCCCATAATGACTTCCACACTTTCAGGAGTGGATATCTTCCAGAACTCGGGGTACTTCGATCTCTGCCACACATCTGGCCAAGGGACCCTATATGGTCTTGCGATACAACTCCCCACCATACAGCAGATAGTAAGTGGCCCTGTTTCTGAATTTTCTTTGATCTCCAACCTCCGTTGGGAGATGACATATAGCTAGGAATGCTACGAACACATCCATCCAAGAAGTTAGCTGCTCAATCTCCATCACCTCCCCTTCTTCGATGGATGGTTAAAATAACTCGATGATCGTTAATCTGAGCCTCGGGCCATACATGGCCAAACAATCCGTTGCCGAGTTCTCTTCCCTAGGAACATGCTCGATGAAGAAGGATTGAAAGCCTCCAATCAACCCCTTTACTTTTGTAACACCCTCCCAACATAAACAATATAACAATAGGTCCGACCGGGACCCACGCCATATTGAACACACTAGCTAGATGTTAATAAAATGATAAACAGAAAAGAACTACACGAGAGTATAAACAAGGCGTAAGTGGAAGCTTTCAATAAACATTAAATTCAGAATGTCCACCTACTTAGGAATGCCAAGCAACGAGTTATTGCTTTAAGGCCTTACATTCAACAAATGTAACAAAAATCTAAACATACATCAGCACGTAGGCTGATAATACATGAAAAACAGTAAAAATAGGCTAGCCTTCAAGGGCCAACTCAACAGTGGGCTTCAACCCGCTATTTCCCGCTTGGCTCACCAACACATGCACCATCCACAAATAAGAGGTAAATGAGGGCCAACTATGAGCTAACCACAAACCACGTAACGATCACACTCCCCGTCCAATCTAGCCAGCTCAGGGGCGGGGCACCACTAACCTGCAATCAAGTCATACATGCAACATATAATATAATAGAGAAAGTGTGTCTACTCTACACAAGGTGAGGTTTCAAGCACAATCAATCTTCTAGGTTGAGCATCAAAGAAAGGGGAACCTAGGTATGCACATGATGTTGGTAGGGTTCACCTAGAGGATCCGCACAACCGCACCACCAACCGCATGGGGCTAACATAACATCAATTCATTGCAACACAAATGTGGGTACTCACGACCACCATTTCATGCACACAAGGCATGCTCCCAAAACTACTCTTTCATGAGCACCAACATCACCCTAAGTTATACAACCTTAAGTTGTAAAAGAGCTTTTGGCTGGTGTAGGTGAACACCTTCCAAGGACTCTCCCATTATCGTACGTCATACAAGAGGTTAAGACCTCTCACTGATCCGCATGGAAATGGGTTCGGTTCAGCTTTGCCTATGCGCTAGTCATCGTGATCCAACTGCACGACGTGGGTATGGCTTCGCCTCAACTCTTAAAGGTTTAACACATATAAGTGCTACTCAACAAACAAGTTGTGGACCTAATCCTTACAAGAGGATGTATGATTCACAAATATAACCAACGAAGGAGGTCCAAGACAACTCTACTTCAAAATTTATGGTGAAGGTTTGCGTTCAACCACAACCCAAGTATGGGGCTTCCGTTAGGCTCTCCAAAAGACACCTAAGATTCAAGTCTCACATTTAAAATGACATAACTCACAGAGTCATTCTCCGACAAGCATTCTAGGCTAATCTAAATGCACGTCACAAATCAAGCATCATCGATCCGGGCTAACTGCCACGGGTAGGCTTCACACAAAATGCCTAAATTTGTATGACTACCGGATTTCTACATGCAATAAATGTTGGGGACGAACACAATCGACCAGGAGTTCTGAAGAACTAAAGGGAGTCCTACACTTTGCTAATTAGCGAAAGAGACAACCTTATGCAAGTATAGAAAAATGGATGAAAGGACCAAGACATATCCTAAGACTGGGAGGAAGGATCGTTACCCTTGCCGGTCTCCTTGGCGCCATGAGAATCCAAGATTTCAGTCGGATAGAAAGAACCACAGTGGGCTGCTTTCTGTGGATCTGGAAACGGTTCTCGATTTGGAGCTCTGGAGCTCCAGTAATGGCCGAAAGAGCTCTTCTCGTCTTCCCCATTTTCCTTCTTTCTCGAGCTTCGAGAGAGAGAGAGAGAGAGAGAGAGAGAGAGAGAGAGAGAGAGAGAGTCAGATGAAAAATGTTCTAAGCCTTTTCTCCAAGTGTCTTTATATAGCATGGACCAAGAGCCCAACATTAAGTTTAAAGCCCACGTGAAGATAGACGGCCGCTATCCGTCAAATCGAAACAAACAAAAGACCGTCTGTGACTGTGTTGCCGAGTCCTCTCAACGAAAGGCTTTTAAGCTTGTATCATTGAGTGGTCTGAACGACATGCTAATCCAAGCTGCATTGTCGAGACCACTCGACAACACAGAGCATATGTCATCGAGAGCTCTCGATGACACTACACTTCAGCTTGTGTCGTCGAGACCACTCGACGACACACCACTTCAACTTGTGTCATCAATACCACTCGACGAGACACAACCTGAAGTTGAGCAGTGGCAGTGCACTTCCTCTGGTAGCCCATAAATATGGACTCTCACCATTTTGAAAAATGGGGTATTACAACTTTCACCAAGTATCTTTGCAGGGTGGCGTCGCTTCGAACTATCCTCAGATTTACGATGCGACCACCATCGAATCTGTGAAAGATCTGATGTCTTGGATCCCCAACTCCTTCGCAAGATGCAAACTTGCAACTATGGCCTCATACTCTTCTTGATTGTTCATGACGGGGAAGAGGATCTCGAATGCTTGCTCGATCCTAATTCTCCGTGGGCTGACAAGCATGACACCCACTTCCACAGAGATTTTGGTTGAAGCTCCGTCCACGAACATATTCCAGGAAACCAAGCTTGATGAGTTTTATTCCTTACTGCTTTCGGTCGAGAAATCTACAAGGAAGTTTGATACAGCTTGCGCCTTGATCGCCACCCTGGGCGAGAAAAAAATGTTGAACTGACTGAGTTCCACCTACCATTTTGTCAGCCTTCCTGAGTGCTCCACCCCATCCAAGATACTTTAGAGAGGATGATCAGTCATGACTCAGATGGTGTGATCTTGAAAATAAGGGTGAAGCTTCCTAGCCGACACCACCATGGCGATAGCTAGCTTCTCGAGGATGGGATACCACGTTTCCGCTTTCCTGAGCACCCGACTCACATAGTAGATGGGTATCTGCCACTTCCCTTCTTCTCTGACAAGCACCGAGCTTATCACTTCTGCTTTTACTCATATATAGAGGAGTAGGTCTTCACCCTCTTTTGGGCGTTGGAGTAGAGGTGTCTGGGTTAGCAGCTGCTTGAGGTTTTCGAAGCCTTCTCACACTCCTTAGTCCACTCGAACTGCTGGTTGCTTCAGAGAGTTTTGAAGAAAGGAGTGCACTTCTCTCTGACCTTTGACATGAAGTGATTAAGGCCTGCCAATATTCCTGTCAGCCTCTAGACTAGACAATAACTAGCTTCTCGAGGATGAGATACCACATCTCTACTTTCCTGTCAGCCTCTAGCACCCGGCTCACGTAGTAGATGGGTATCTCCCCCTTCCCTTCTTCTCTAACAAGCACCGATCTTATCACTTCAGCTTTTACTCATAGATTGAGGAGTAGGTCTTCACCCTCTTCTGGGCGTTGGAGTAGAGGTACCCGGGTTAGCTGCTGCCTGAGGTTTTCGAAGGCCTTCTCACACTCCTTAGTCCACTCAAACCGCTGGTTGCTTCAGAGAGTTTTGAAGAAAGGAGTGCACTTCTCTCTGACCTTTGACATGAAGCGACTAAGGCCTGCCAATATTCCTGACAGCCTCTGGACTTCTTTGGCGTTCTTTGGGGTTGTCATCTCCAAGATAGCTTTAACCTTGTCAAGATTGGGCTCCACTCCCCTTGGGGTGAGAAGATGTCCCAAGAACTTCACTCTTCCTACCCTGAATACGTACTTTGCCAGGTTGAGCCTCATTTTGAACTTTTGAAGCATCGCAAAAAGGTCTTCACCAGATCGATGACTTGCTCCTGGATGTCCTTGCTCTTAACCAAGAGGTCATCCAAGTACACCTCTAGATTCAGCTCCTTGAAGACTTGATTCATCATCCACTGGTAAGTAACCCCCGCATTCTTTAACCCATAAGGTATCTTCTTATAACTATATTAGCCATCACTGGTGAAGAAGGAGATGTTGCGATGAGGGGGGGGGGGGGGGGGTGTATCCAGATCTGGTGGTATCCTAAAAAGGCATCAAGGAAGCTAATCACATAAAAACTAACAATGGAATCTGTTGGATCTGTAGGCGCTCTTAGAGGGGGGGGGGGGGGGGTGAATAAGGGTTTTAAAAACTTTTGTTATATTTTGAATTACATGTAAAAGGTAAGAGATAAAAGTAGAGAAAAACAAACAAATCAAGTGAAATAAAATAGAAACATGATTTTATTAATATGAAATATAAGATTACAAAACTTGACTTCTTATAACGCCAGAAATCGAAGGCAAATAGTAAAAAGACTTTTTCATTTACTATCACGAATCGTATCACCATGAACCGATGGCTTTAGCCTATCCTCCCCCGGATACGGCCTCAAGAAGCTCTAGCCAATCCTCCCCCGGATACGACCTCGAGCAACCCCTAGATCTACACCCTAGACCTAGTCGCCAACACGAGGCGAATTTCTGCCCTAAGTCCTACCCAGACCTAGTCTCCAACACGAGGCAAATTTACTACACGAGTACACAAGAGTAATGAAATGAAACAACAATAATATAAAAACTCCATATGTGGATCTCTTGAAGAAGTAAACGAAGTCCCGCAGAGTATGATCGTAGTCGATGCGGTCTTTCGTTATGATGATGACGCATGTTGAAATCTTCTCCACGGATCTCCTTAAGCCTTCATAGATTTGTGGGAGTATCTCTCTACAACATCCTCTATATGATGTGGCACGATGCTCTAGAATTTAGGGGTGTGAGAGGATGAAGAATACAGAGCCAAGGGGTCCTTTTTATAGCCTTGGAGCTAGCGCCTACACTATCGCTACCGCCGACGCTATACCAGTTTAGGAAATATCCTGTGTGTGCGTATCTTTCATTCCAAGGAAATCTTGCCCACATTACTCATGTGCATTGAGATAGAGCCCGTGCTAGCCACTAGCACCTGTGCTAGCGCCTTCTATACTTGCCTCTTGAAATTGTTATAATCAAAGCTAGCGCCTGCGCTAGTGGCTAGCGCCGACGCTAGTGGGCATGCTGGAATTTTGTCTTCAAACTTGGGGGCAACCTTCTTATGTTATACTTGAGTCATATGGCTTTGTTTCCTACACACTTAAACACACAAGATCAAATACACATAGAATTTGTTATTCTCAAACCTAGGAGATGCGGAAGACCATGTTCCAACATAATCAACCAGCGCGTCGATTCGAGGCAAGAGATAACAATCCTTCAGGAAGATTTATTAAGAAGTGAGAAATCAACACACATCCTCCACCCCTCCAACTTTCTTCACCATTACAACATTCGAGACGCAGCCTGGATACTGGATCTCTGACACAAACCCTGTCTCAAGAAGCTTCTTCACTTCCTCTCTTCTCGACTCCTCCCTCCTGGACTCTTCCCTCCTGGGCTCTTCCCTCCTTGGCTCCTCTCTCCTTCCTTCCACTTGTTTCTTCCCTTCCTGCTTCTGAGACTCCTCCTTCTTCCTACGAATCGGAACTTCCCCTCTTACTCCTCTTCTTCCCTGGTTAGCCTTGTGAGCTTTGCCAAGAATCCATAGTTCAATGACTCCCCCTGAATGAACTTATTGGCTCTCTCGATAATCTCTTCATAGGACACGGGGGATCCCTGTTGATATCCAGCTTAAAGAGTCCTTCTCTCAGTTCGAACGCCAAGGCTAGCTGTAGGGTGAAGCCATCAACCTCTTGGATGTCCAGAACCTCTTCCTGGAAGAGGTCGATATAATTCAACAATGTCTCGTGCACTCATTACACTAGATAGTTGCCTTCTTCTTCCTCTTATTTATTATGGTGTATCTCATCATCACCCCCTCGACGCAGGTCCTCAAAGCAATAGATGGAGCTCCCCGACAGCTGATGGAACCAATCTATGTCCTTCTCCTGGAAGGTGAAGACAAAGAGCCTGCACTTAAATGCATCTGACAAGTTCTTGATGGAAACAACATCCTCAAACCATTGGAGGTGATAAATGAGATCATCCCTTCCAGAGTAATAACTCAAAACGGGTTCCTTGAACCCCTCCGGAACTGGGACGGAAAGCACCTCATCACAGACTGGGCTCCTTCTTCCTTGCTGGCAATGATCTTCGAGTTGGCGAGAAACACCGCCATACTCGCCACCCGCGCGAGTAACCTAGAACCTCGTCGGGTTCTTTGTATCTCGGAACCTGATTCTCTAAGAGCTCACCGGGTAGAACTTCAATTATAATAGTTGCTCTGGCTCTTCCATCACCACCTCCTTTCCTGGTCACATGGATGGTCCACTATCCTTCGATGGAGTCACGCGATGAGGTGAGGTCATCGTGACCTCCGTGCGAGGAAGCAACACTGCTCACAAGGTCCCCTCTATCTTCCGCGTGAAGTCATCAAAATCCGCCCTAGTCATATACTCGCCTCCACCTGCCGAGTTGCCCGACTATCCCTTCTTGCTCGCCTCCTTCTACCATCTCACTTTCTCGGTAGACTTTCCTCCTCTAGATGCGATCCACGCTCACCGCACCAAAGTGTTGAATCTTGGAAAATCCTGGCTTTAAATATTCGGATCTATGATGTCTAAGGTTACTGGTCCGGTGATCCAACTCCATGGATCAAAGTGCAAGGGAAAATGGACTAAGAGAACTCGAAAAGGACCCAGGTGTTGCGGCGGGTAGGTACCACCGCGTACCCAAAAGTTTATAAGAAACTTCCCCTCCAGAACCAAAATGGCCGAGCAGGGTACGAGGAAGTAACCTACTTGGTGAGTATCTAAAATGGTGACCATGGGGGATGGTTAAGATCTTACGGTCCAAGTCTTCGAAAATGGGTTTCAAAAGCTCAGCCAAAGGTGTAACTCTTGGTACCCATGATGTCATATTTATAGGCAAATCCTGGGGGGGGGGGGGTCTATTTATAACCCGGCCCAACCCGACGAGATTGCCTCTCTGGATTCGGCAACTATGCAATTATAATTGGATCTCGTGCGGCTTTGGGCGAGTAGCTCCTATAGATGCCCACCTGGAGTGTATGGAAGAATGCTCGCTCATACTCGACCAGGCCTTCAACTGCTCCTACTGGCTGGTCTGGCTTTGATCTTTGACTTTTGCTTTGACCTTTGATGTAACACCACATTTACCAATGGTAAGAAAGTCTGTGCATATCGACTAGAAGTAATCAATATGTCGACTAGTGTATGTCAGCTTGAAGGAAACCAGCCATGCCAACTGGAGCTCTAGTCGATATAAGATGCAAGTCGACTAGAGCTCTAGGAGACATAAGTAGTTATTGGCTAGAAGAAGAAAATCGGCTTGTCGACTAGAGGCCTAGCTGACATAAGTTGTATGCCGACTAGTGCTCTAGTCGACATACCTGGCAGACAGACGACATTTTGTTTTGTTGTTTTGCGATTTCTTCCGTCAAATCTTCTTGGAACTCGTGCCTATTGGATATGACTTGTCCCCAATGTTACATACGGCTGAGGATAAGACTTTAGGTCATTTTGTCTTAGCTTTTCTCTCTCCAAGCTCGAGAAAGAGGAAATCTGAGGAAAAGGAAGAGAGTCCATTCCTCCATTATTGGAGCTTCAGAGCTCTGAATCGCGAGCCGAGTCCAGATCCACGGAGAGGAACCCGCATCGGTCATTTCCATCCGAATCAAATCTTGGATTCATGGCTCCAAAGAGATCGGCAAGGGTAATGATCCTTCTTCCCGATCTTAGGGCACTTTTATATGCTTGTATAGGGTTGTCTTCTCCTCTACTTAGTGGCATGCAAGACTCCCTTTGGTTCTATGAAACCCCGGGTAGATTGTACCCATCCCCGATATTTATTGCATATAGAAATCCAGTAAACATACAGATTTAGGCATTTTATCTGAAGCCTACCCATGATCGTTAGCCCGGATCAGTGATGCTTGATTGTGACATTGCATTTAGGTTAAGCCTAGAATGCGTGCCGGAGAATGACTCCGTGAAATATGTCATCGTATTACAAAACTTGAGATTTAGGTGTCTCTTGGAGTACCTAATAGAAGCCCCATGATTGTGATGTGGTTGAATGCAAATCTTCACCACAGATTTGTAGTATAGTTGACTTGGACGTCCTACATCGGTTGTGCTTGCGAAGTCTATGTCCCCTTGTATGGATTAGGTGCGTAGCTAGATACTTTGTAGCACTTGTATGTTTTAAATACTTATTAAACAAGGGTGAAGTCGTACACGCATCGTTGCTAGTTGATCACGATGACCTGAGCACGGGCAAAGCCGATCCAAACCCATTTCCATGCAGATCGGTGTGAGGTCTTAACCTCCTGTACGCTGTGTGATCATGGGAGAGTTCTTGGAAGGTATGTTAGCTTAGACCGACAAAAGATCATATCCCAACTAAGTTTGCATAACTTAGGGTGGTGTTGGCACTCATGAGAGAGTACATCTGAAGCATTCCTTGAGTTCATACAACATGTGCTAGTGAGTACCCACATTTGTGATGTGATGAATTGATGTTATGTTAGCCTCATGCGCGTTTTCTTAGGCTGTTGTGGGGAACCTCCAGGTGAACCCAACTGACATAATTTGCATACCTGGGTTCTCCTTTCTTTGATGCTTAACCTAGAAGATTGATTGTGCTTGAAACCTCACATTGTGTAGAGTAGATGCACTTTCTTTATTATATTACATATTGCATGTGCAGCTTGCTTGGAGGTGAGCTGTGCCCCACCCTAGAGCCATCTAGAATGGCTGGAGGGTGGAATCGTTACATGGTTTGTGGTCAGCTCATAGCTGACCCTCGTTTACCTCTTATTTGTGGATGGTGCAGGTGCTGGTGAGCCGCGCAGAAAATAGTGGGCTGAAGCACAAAAGCTGTGCTGGACCTCGAAGGCCATACTATTTAATGTTTTTTCATGTATTGCCGACCTACATGTTGATGTATGCTTGTTATGTTTAGTGTTTGAGACATTTTATGAATATAAGTTCTTAAGGCCATAACTCTATTTGGTTAACATTCCTGAGTAGGTGAATATTCTATTATACTTGCTTTTAAAACAAGCTTTTGTTGTGGCGTCTTTTATTTTGATTAGAGCGTGTTTATGTTTATCATTTTACTAACGTCTAGCTTATGTGTTCAATATGGCGTGGGGTCCCGGCCGAACCTATTGTTATATTGTTTGTACATGCATGGTGTCACAATTTGGTATCAGACATTAGGAGTCGATCCATAGTTTTTAGAATTCGATGCTGAATTCTTTTTAAGGGGTGGAGTGCACGTGATGTGCATCCCTCTGAAATGTCAAAAAATGATAAGAATGTCCACTTAGGAATGAAAAATATGCTTGTTTGCGGAACCTGTGTGTTCCTCCCTGATTGATGTTTTGATATGTTTTGGTCACTAAAATGTGCATTGCGTGATTATAAGTGACTAGGGGTGGTGTGGGCAGTCCCAACCCCGCAACACTATGTAAAGTAGTGCATCTGCTGAAGTGCCAGCAACCACTCCTCGGCTGAAATGATCTGATTGGTCACAGAAGTGGTCTTTGCCTTGATCAATGCATGACCAGAAAGGCTTGCACAACCTACTACTCATAATCCTGATGTGGCCCCACTACTGGTTACAGTGGAGCCTTGAGTTGAGCCTTGGGTGGAGCATGTAGCTGTGAGGCGAGCGCGTGACCAATAATTGAAGCACTTTCTTAGCTTCAATCCTCCAACTTTCTCGGGGACCGAATCCCCAAAGGAAGCAGAGGAATGGTTGTCGAGGATAAGGAGAATCTTGACGGCAATATCCACTGAAGAAGCGATGGAGGTCACCTTTTCCACCTTTTTATTGAACAGAGAGGCAGTGCTCTGGTGGGAAGAAGTGGAAGTCCACAAGTTTGGTGGCAAACTAATTACTTACATCTCGATGGGAGACTTTTCAGAGTAATTCCTTCAGAGATTTATTCCCTCTGCCCAACGTATCACATCGCAGAACCATTTTCTGCCTCCAACTCAGGGTGATTGCTCGGAAGATGATTATCTGCACGAGTTCACCAGACTGGGTTGCTACACGGGGTCACTATTGGAGGATGAGGAGTGATGCGTTACGGCTAGTGCACCGGTCGCTGTCAAGTAATAATTTTGGGAATAATTTCCCCGAATGTCGACCTCTTGAGGAATGCATGGTATGGTGAAGCGAATCATGTCGTGTGACGATTGTTACAATGAGCGAACAAAAATAAACATAGGGTTTTGGTTTGATTTGTATTTCTAACAACAAAAAATAAAGGTGTGGGTCGAAATCACCACTTCGCAATGTGAGATGGAATGCGTCGGCCGCTATGCCGAGCTTCGTGAGGCGAGTGGACGGTGAGCACGCAAATGGAGTGATCTAGAGCGCGAAAGATGAGGGTCGCAATCACCTCTTTGCTAATCACCGTTAGCCTTTGCTAACATGAGTCTCAAGTGAGTGAATGGAGTGGATGCGGGTGAGTGGTGATGAAGCGCAACACAACACAATATCCAAGGTTAAGAAAAATAAGAAGCACTTTCATTAATAGACAAATGAGAGTAGTCATGTTCATTACAAACTAATACATCAACAAAAGGAAAGGGGGAGAATAAACCAATAGAGAAGACTAGCCGTCGATCTCGGCCGGAATAGTGGGTTGTCAAACCACTTCTGGGCTCGGTCGATGTATGCTTATGGGACCAAGAGACTGTCACTATCTTCGATCTTGCTCCGTCGTCTTTGTTCGTCAGGTTTTCTTCTTCTTCTTCCAAACTGAGGTTGCACAACTCAGAAACGGTGTTGTTGACGACCGAGAATGCTTCCAAACTCTCGGAATCCGCTAGGGTTTCACCGGAGAGTGGTTCTCGGATGAAGGAGATGAGTGGAGATGGAGGAGGAGGAGTGAAAATGGCGCTGGGCGGAACTCAAAAATCGTGGGGTGGAAGTACGTCGTACCCTAATTCGTTGGGTGGCATCTTTAAATATGCGTTGTATGAAATAGTGCGCACGATCAGTGGCACACGACCAGTGGTCGTGCGCACTAGAGGTCGGTGCTCATGCGCGTTGTCTCGGTAGAACCTGTAACATAAAATCTCACAGAAAAATTAAATACGCACGACTAGTGGCGCACTATTAGTGATCGTGCGCACTAGAGCCAGTGGTCGTGCGTTTGGCAAGACAGAACTCGAAATTTAGGGGTTAAGTGCGCACGAGCAGTGGCGCACGACCAGTGGTCGTGCGCAATATAGCAAGTGGTCATGCTCAGTATTCCTGGGCAGATTTGCACTTGGAACACCAGCATGACTCCCGCATAAGCACGAGAACTGCTCGGGCCACTGATCATGGCACTTAACGCATTCAATAATAACAACTAAACACAGTACAATACTCAGCAATAAGAAATATAATATTCTACACCGAAATTGGGCTAGAAATGTGCACATTGAGTGGAATGACATTAAATCAATAAAGAAAAGAATATAGGTGAAAAGTGATGTGCACGTGAGTGACAATAAGCCCAACTGAGTCCTAAAAAGGGTATATAATTTGGACTCATCAAGGAGACACAAACATACAAGTTCTATAAAGGACTTCGAGATGACTTGAGGTTGCTACTGGCAGGCCCCATGACGTTGAGCTTTCATATTTTGGTACGAACTACCAGATCATTGGAAGTGGATATGAAGAGAGTTCAACGCAAGAAGGACTTTAATGCTAAGAAGTCAGAGTTTAGCGCACCGACCTCTCATACAAAATCTGATTTCAGAAAGAACAAGAGGAAGTCTAGGTTCAGGAAACTGGCTCCCTTTAATATGTTGGGAGCTACAACTGCACGAGGTCCGATAACTTGCTTCATTTGTGGAAAGGTGGGGTAAAAAGCCTGGGCATGTCGAAGTGGTTTCCCAAAATAGGAGAACTAAGCGGTGGACTACACTCGCAAGACAGGTGATTCTTATGCGGAGAAAGGGAAGACAACGGAGTCTTCTGCTTCCCAACATACTCCGACCCAGCTGAGAGTCTACTCGCTTGGCCAGCAAGAATCCATTCAACAGAATGATGTCGTCACATGTATGAATTATAAGTTAGCTTTTATAGATTAATGTGATTTATAGTTCATGTGAGATTATATGCTTCAGTTGTATGTATGATTAGGCTTCGTCCTAATATTCAACTATCCGTCGAGAGCTCTCTTTGATACATGAGCATCACACTCCTTTTTGTCTGAGGACTTCATGGTGGGAATCGGAGTGCCTTCTACCTAGGAAAGGATAGATGGGAGTAGTGCTACCCAATAGGTCTCGAATTAGCGCGGATAGGAGAAGTTGTGTAAATGTGAGGACAGTGAATCTGTATTTTGACTTGGAAGCGTTGTTGCTACCGTTATCTGAATTTGATATGATCTTTGGCATGGACTGGCTCTCAAAGCAGCGAGCATGCATTGATTTCAATTTGAAGGTGATCACACTGGGAAAGAACACCAAAGGCGAGACCACATTTGTTGGTATGCGAAGAGTGAGCAAGACGCTGATGTCTGCCCTCCAAGTGGTCAGGGCGGTGCAAAAAGGTGCGGAGTTGTTCTTCACTTTGTTGGATGCTTTGGAGCCCAAGCCCAGTCTGAGTGATGTTCCAATAGTAGCGGAGTATGCAGACATGTTTCCAAACAAACTCCCTGGGGCTCTGCCTCAATGAGAGATTGATTTCTATATTGATCTAGTGTCAGGTGCTAAGTCTGTGTCACACTCACCGTACCAAATAGCGCCAAAGGAATTGGCGGAACTAAAGGTTCAGTTGCAGGAACTGCTAGAGCAAGGCTACGTATGCCCAAGTTCATTCCCTTGGGGTGCACCAGTCTTCTTTTTGAAAAATAAGGATGAAAGCTTGCGTATGTGCATCGATTACTGTGAACTAAATAGGCTGACTGAAAAGAACAAATATTTGATCCCAAGGAACGATGACTTGTTCGATCAGCTAGTTGGGCCGACTGTGTACTCAAAGCTGTATTTGAAATACGGTTACTACTAGTTGAGAATTAGGTAATGTGATATTTCCAAAACGACATTCAATACCCATTATGGCACTACAAGCTCATGGTTATGCCGTTCAGTCTCTCGAATTCGATGTCGGTATTTATGGATTTGATGAATAGGACATTCCGAGAGTACTTGGACCAATTCATGATCGTCATCATCGACGACATATTGGTGTACTCCCAGTCCGAAGAGGAGCATGTAGATCATCTACGTGCAGTTTTGAGCAACTTGAGGAGGAGTCAGAGGTTTGCCAAGTTATCCAAATATGAGTTTTGGCTACCGTCTATGGCGTTCCTTGGTCATGTGGTTAGTAGAGAGGGCATCACGGTGGATCCGTCGAAGATTGTGGCAATCTGAAATGGCCTTTGTTGAAAAATATGGTGGAAGTCTGAAGCTTCTTGTGACTTGCTAGCTACTATAGGCGCTTCGTGGAGAACTTCTCTAGGACCGCACATCCTCTCACTATGTTGACTAGGAAAGAGTAGAAGTTTGTTTGGTCGCCAGAGTGCGCATGAGCTTTTGAGGATCTAAAGAGACGTCTGACCACGACACCCATTTTATGTTCGCCATGTGGTAGAAGGCTATTAGATTTACAGTGACGCCTCAGGGAGCATCTTGTGTTGCGTTCTTATCCAATTTGGGATGGTGATTGCATATGGCTCACGCTAGTTGAAAGTGCATGAGAGGAACTACCCGGTCCATGACTTGGAGTTGCCGGCCATGGTGTTCACTCTTATGCTATGGCGGCATTACTTATATGGTGTAAAGATCGACAACTTTATAGATCACCAAAGTTTGAAATACTTGCTGAATCAAAAGGAGTTGAGTATGCAATAAAGGAGGTGGATGTAGTTACTCGGGGACTACACCTTCGATATTCATTACACTTCTGGGAAGGGCAATGTTGTTGCGGATGCATTGATCCGGCGGGATCCCGCACAAGCAAATTGGATTCTGATGCGTGATGAACGTCTAATCCGTGATTTGGAGTCTCTGGAGATCTCTTGTGTCGATAAGAGGTCAACGTCTATAGCATGCTTGAACTGGATGGAGGTTCAATATGACATTGGGGACCGAATTCGATGAGCTTTGGAGCTTGACGGAAGCATGAAGCGTTATATGGCGGAGACTATGGATGGGTCTACGCCGAATTTTCCTTCAAAGATGGTCTTCTATGGAAGTATGCTAGATTGTGCATCCCCAACGTTGGTAAATTGCGGGAAGAATTAATGTATGAGACTCACTTTACCAAGCACTCGATTCACCCAGAGAGCACAAAAATATACATGGATATGAAGAAACTCTTTTGGTGGTTGGGTTTGAAGAAAGATATTGCCCTTTACGTAGCCAAGTGTCATACTTGCGCATTGGTGAAGGCCAAATGTCAAAGACCTGGTGAGTTTCTAAAGTCTTTGCTGATTTCAGAATAAAAGTTTGACGATATAACAATGGATTTTGTACACAGATTGATGAGATCGTAACAAGGAAACAACGCCATTTGGGTGATCGTAAATCGTTTGACAAAGGATGATTCCGTGAAGAAATTAGCAAAACTTTATGTCGATAACATCGTGCGGTTGCACGACGTCCCCATAGCATCGTGAGCGATCGTAATGGACATTTCACATCAAATAACTAAAGGCAAATCCACCAGCTATTGGGTACGATGAAGGCACCGAATTGGAGAGTATCTAAAATGGTGACCAAGGGAGATGGTAAAGATCTCACTGTCCAAGTCTTCGAAAATGGGCTTCAAAAGCTCGGCCACAGGTGCAATTCCTGGTACCCCTGGGGTCCTATTTATAGGCAAATCCTGGGGAGGGTCTATTTATAACCCGACCCAACCCGACGAGATTGCCTCTCTGGACTCGGCAACTATGCGACTATAAGATGATCTCGCGTGGCTTTGGGCGAGTAGATCCTATAGTCTCCCACCTGGAGAGTATGGTATGATCCTGCTCATACTCTCCCAGGCCTTTAACTACTCCTGCTGGCTGGTCTGGCTTTGATCTTTGACTTTGACTTCTGCTTTAACCTTTGATGTAACACCCCATTTATCAATGGTAAGAACGCAAGTGCATATCGACTATAAATTCTGTGCATATCGACTAGAAAGTCTGTGCATATCGACTAGAAAGTCTGTGCATATCGACTAGAAGAAATCAATATGTCGACTAGAGATCTAGTCGACATAAGTTGTATGCCCGCTTGAAGGAAGCCAACCATGTAGACTAGAGGTCTAGTAATCATAAGCTGCATGTTGACTAGAGCTCTAGTCGACATAAGCACTTATCGTATAGAAGAAGAAAATCGGCTTGTCGACTAGAGGCCTAGCCGACATAAGTTGTATGTTGACTAGAGCTCTAGTCGACATACCTGGCAGACAGACGACGTTCAATTTCGCTGTTTTGCAATTTCTTCCATTAAATCTTCTTGGAACTTGTGCTATTGGATAGGACTTGTCCCCATTGTTAAATACGGCCCAGGATAATACTATAAGTTATTTTGTCTTAGCTTTTCTCTCTCCAAGCTCGAGAAAGAGGAAATCTGAGGAAGAGGAAAAAGAGTCCATTTCGCCATTGCTGGAGCTTCGGAGTTCCGAATCGCGAGCCGAGTACAGATCCACGGAAAGGAACCCGTAATGGTCATTTCCATATGAATCAAATCTTGGATTCATGGTGCCAAAGAGATTGACAAGGGTAATGATCCTTCTTCTCGATCTTAGGATGTGTTTGGTCCGTTCATACACTTTTATATGCTTGCATAGGGTTTGTCTTCTCCTCTAGTTAGTGGAGTGCAAGAATCCCTTTGGTTCAATGGAACTCTGGGTAGATTGTGTCCTTCCCTGACATTTATTACATATAGAAATCCGATAAACGTATAGATTTAGGTATTTTGTGTGAAGCCGACCCATGACAGTTTGCCCAGATCGGTGATGCTTGATTGTGATGTTGCATTTAGGTTAAGCCTAGAATGTGTGTCGGAGAATGATTCTGAGTAATATGTCATCGTATTACGGGACTTGAGGTTTAGGTGTCTCTTGGAGTACCTAACGGAAGCCCCATGATTGTGATGTGGTTGAATGCAAATCTTTACCACATATTTGTAGTGGAGTTAACTTGGACCTCCTACGTCGGTTGTGCTTGCGAAGTGAAGAGTGTGATTTTTATTTGTTTCCACCCTGCTTTTCTTGTCAATTTTAACAATGTATGTACTGTTTAAGCCTGGTTTTAGTTTCTATTTTATGTTCACGATATATCTGGATTGCATGGTTGAATGATTCTTCGCAGGTGTGGACTTTTTGTGCGATTTGGAGGAGAGTAGGTCAATATTGTCTCACGCACGTCCGTGCGGAATTTCCGCACGCGCATGCTCTCCCTTGTCGACTTGAGGGTGTGTTGTATCATCTTGATTGGTGTTTCGTTTCTACTAGATGGTGAATTGTGTCTACGTGAAGTCGGGCGTGCATTATTTCACACTCTTGTACGCACGTGGGTAATCACGCGTGCGTGCTTTCATCGCTCATCTTTCTTGTCGATCTGGTTTTGTCGGCTTGATGTGGGGCGTGCGTTATTTTTGCATGCCCGTGCGCGCACATGCAATTGCGCATGCGCATATCTTTTGTGCTTCCAGCGCCGCTTTTGGGATGATCCGAATTTGCCTATGCGTAGTTCACGCCCGCCCGTGCGTGCACGTGTAATCGCGCTTGCACCCAATCGATTTCTCTCCCCGTTGACCTTGCGGACGCGCATGCTCTTTGCGGTGCACTCCCAATGCGCCCTATTTTAATATATGTTCCAGTCCAGATTTCTGCGGAGGGAGAGTCGGGAGGATGTCGTGGGATGCCGTTTTTCCGCCATTTTCAACTTGGAGCTCCTCTCCATGTTAGGGGATGATATTCTAGTGATCCTTCTTCATCAAGATCATGAATGTGAAGGTGTTCTTCATCCTCTACTCTGCAAAACAAGGACATGCTTGAGAGGAATGTGAACGACATAGGCAATCAAGAAGATGGGTAACATAGGAGGTGGTGACAACTCTCTCGAACCCCGGACGCAACCAATGACAACGTGAATTGCTCGGATTGACAACCTGGGATCTCCTTCCCTCTCTACGACAAAGACTTGATCTCCTTTTGTATTTCTCCTTTCCTCCTCCGCCCCTCTAGGTGTATTGGTAGGGAACCCTCTTTTCATTGATGAATACACCTTGTAATGAACTCTTGGTAGCTTTTAATGCATCTTAACTAATTTGTGTTGAAGCAATGTCATGTTCATGCTAGTGTAAGTGATTGCTTGTTTGGATTAATTGCTGCAAGTGTTGGAGTGTGTGATTTTCATGCTAGTAAGCGAGGAGGTGCCGTCGACCCTCACCACGTTCTTGCATTGCGAAGCGGTGAAGGCGGCCCACATTTTCTTTTATGTTCTTTATTTTTCTTGCACTCAACCAAATCCAATCTTCGATTCGTTTTCACTCCAAAATCAAAATTCTTAATATCAAAACATTTCCCTTTAATCCGTATTCCTCAAGAGATCGATACTTGGGATCTCACTCCCATTTTATATTACTTGAACAACCAGTGCACTTGCCGAGTACGCATCAAGTTTGTGGCGTCGTTGTCGGGGAGTACGGTTACAAAATTGTTTTTGTGTTTAAGAAGTTTAGTTGTGAAGTTTTCTTTCTTTATTTAATTTCTTTTGTTTCTGAAGTTTTTGCATGCATAGTATAAACCTTGGTTATCTTATACCATTCGATCCCGAAATAGAACACACTGTGCGTGCACAATGCCGTGCTTTCCGCAAAATGGATCTGAATAATAATGAAGAACAAGAGCCTAGGGTAAATTAGAATCCACCCCCTCCCCCCGAATGTTCGAGTTCAAGATGAGAATGAAGAGGTTCATCCACAGCCATGCACAATGCGTGATTATACCACCCATAATGCTGGGAGTGTGTATCCACCTTTTGGCCCGACGATTACCAATAATCAATTTGAGATCAAGCCCGCCATTTTGAATATGATACACAACAACTGACAATTTTCTGGTCTGCCTAGTGAAGACCCTCATCTGCATCTGGCGAGCTTCTCAGAGATCTACGCAATGTTCCATTACGCAAGAATCACAGATGATATGGTCAAGCTGCGACTTTTCCCCTTCTCCCTAAGGGATAAAGCCAATGCGTGGTTGCATACGATCACTCTGGGGGCAGCCACCACTTGGGATGCCTTGGTTATGAAGTTCCTGACAAAGTTCCACCTGGCGGATAAAGTTGTAAGCACTTTATAGGAGATTTCAAACTTCCATCAAAATGATCAGGAATCCTTATCTGAAGCTTGGGAGCGGTTTTCTGAGTTATTGAGGAAATTCCCTCAACATGAATATGCCCAATGGAACCTAATCGAGATATTCTACTTTTCGATAGATCCACACTACTGTGCCACTATCGACGCTGCTACATGAGGAACTCTGATGAACCGCACCCCAGAGGATGCATTCGAGATTATTCAGTAAACTGCGTCACGCAGTTCATACTGGACTGTGGGACGAAACTCTACAATGCCAACATTTGGATTATATGAAGTGAGCGCTCCGCCCAACCAAGTTTAAAATCTTTCAATCTTGAAGTGCACTCCTCCTACTCCAGTTCATGTTATGTCTATTGCTTGTCAAAGTTGCGGAAATTCTGGACATCACGCCTACGAATGCACGTCTGGTGAGTCTCCTGTCGATCCTTTCAAGTCTTATACTGAAGAGTCTGTCAATTTTGTAGGGAATCAGAATAGGGACAATCCCTACTCAAATACATACGTATAATCATGGGTGGCGCAATCACCCAAATTTTTTATGGAGTAGAACATGTCGGGGCAGAAGTGGCAACCCGGTCAACATCAATATGAAGGGCAAACATCGAGAAGCTAGCAACGACCACCGCAATTCAACAATTCCCCGCAGACTTCTTTGAATGCCCCAAAGAAAACTAGTATCGAGGAATTGATGGAGAAATTCGTGGATATGGATCACACCTCCTTCACTAATCAGGCAGCGTCGATGAGAAACCTTATTACCCAAATAGGGCAGCTTGCTCAAGCGCTTACAGAGCGCACTCAAGGTTCGCTTCCAAGCAACACTGAGATGAATCCAAGGGAGCAAGGGAAGACTCTGTTTATGCCGACACCAGATTATGAGGGAGGTATGCTTCTCAACTGTAAGATTAACAATGTTGAAACTGTAGCTCTTTGTGACACTGGTGCATCTTGCAACATTATATCGCTGCAAGTTATAGAAAAATTTAATCTCACACCCAATGTGGATGATCAGATGTCTTTAGTTCTCATGAATGGTAAACTTATTGAAACTAAAGGAATGGCTTATGAAATTCCAGGTAATTTAGTTGGTGATAGTGTGGTAGCAGAGTTTCATATAATGGGGCCCTTGGAGAACGACTCTCCACCTGTATTCAGTGCCCCATTTGTTAAAACTCTTGGCGCCACACTCCATATTTCTGATGGGCGGGTTACTTTAACTCCGAAGGATGTGCGCCAACCTTCAATATCACCAGAATCTATTGATTTAAATGAAAAAAGTGAGGATAGAGCTTTGTTTTGTGTTGATACTCATGTTGAGAGCAGTTTTGAGAATGATAACCCAGGTGCTGAGGAGAAGTGCAAGGATGCTGTAGTTGGCAGTGCTGAAACAGACAAGCAAGAGAAAGATGATGACTTGGGAGGGTCGATAGTTACTAAAGAGTAGTTTGAAGAAGAACGTCGGGGAAAAGAATATCAAGAACATGTTAAGGAAGCAAATGTTGTAGTTGATGCATATACTGTTGAATTTGATGAAGTGGAAGTCACTCCAATGTCCAATCAAAAAATTGAGTGTCGCTTTTATTGAGAATGATGTATTAATTAAACTCTTAAAGAAATCCTTCACTTGGGCTGATCTCCTACCTGAGAGGGTAGAAGAAGTGATGCCCGGTGACGATAAAGGAATTATGTCTGCTAAAAATAAAAATAGATTTTGCGAATGTTTGCACTCTCCAACTGTGGAGAAGAAGAAAAGAGAAAATTCGATGTGCGCCTCACGTTATGCTGCCCTCCGACATGAGAAGGAGGAGGCTAGAGGTGGGAAGAGTTACTTCTTCTCTGGCTCTAAAGCTTTCACCTTCGTACCTTCTCGATTGGCCGGAGAGAAACACTACAAATCAGTGTACAGCTGATTCGTAGTGGTTCATTGGGCTGTTGTAGTCTTTTGCTGTGTTTTCTGCTAAACTTTTTTTGTGTACTTTGAATTATAACTGCTAATACATGTATTTGTGTCCATCTTAAGGACGTTAAACAAAAGCGCTACTGGGAGACACCCTATATTTACTGTGTTGTGTTGTGATAGTTAGCTTAGTTGTTTATTGTTTTTCTTTCTCTTTTTATATTAATTCACCCCTGCGTGCATTTCTTGTTGGTTGGATCACCGTCCCCGCAAATTTTAGCTATCCCAGATTTCTACAAGCGTACTTTGGCGCCGCACTTCTTCAATGAAAATTTTGAATGAAACTTGGATAAAAGTGTTGGTTGGGTAACGAATTCTTCTTTCACCAATTTTATTTCAACATTTAATATTATTATTTAGTGTTATTTAAGTCTGGGGAAGAGCGTTTACGTTACCACGTGCGCATCGCTTAGAAATTGTTTTTATCCAAGCTTTATATTTTATATAGCATTGTGTTGTTTATTTCATCCACTCACGCGCGACTATTGCACCCACTAAAACTTTAATCTCGTAGATTTTGTTAGTTTTGTGAAAATTTACATTGTGGTGTAGTGGATTGAATTAGAAATAGTTAGTTTAAATAGTGAATCAATGAGTGTATTGAGGCTCCTGCAGTGTTCTAGTGTGGTGCACGTATTCCCAAATAGAAACTTTAATTAGCTTAATTCTCTATGCATAATCCATTTTATATTTTTTTATCTTGTATCCGCGCCTGATGATGCTGAAACTATATCCGCAAATGACAACGGCAAGTGTATCGTATCGAGAGTAGTATAGGTTTATATAACCCAAGGTAGTATTACACTCAGGGCGGTTGAGTACCGGACAGATCTTTAATCACCTTGGAAATAAAATAGAAGAAAAATAATAGTTCTAAATCTCTTAAGAAAACTGCTTCGACCGTGGAGGTTCCAGAATTCTAAACGCATCTCTGTAGAGGATGCATTCAACTGAATTTAGGTTGATAAATCGAACTTTTGCTCTAGAATCAAAACACCTAAAACTCGCCTTATCGAATTGAACCCCTATATTGGATTTTACTCAAATCCGGGAGATTTATGTCATCCTCTCTTGAGGGTTGCATGCAACTCTCTTTATCCTTGAATGATCGATTTGTATTATAAACGCTCGACTAAATTAAATACGAAAATATGTATGAGAATTATATATCGAAGATATAATCTCATCAAAAATAAATTAAGGATAAATCTTAAGCAATTCTGGAGAAGAGAAGAAGAACTCTAAATTACTCCATAGATTATATTATTCCTTGGATCATCTCGACCGAGTACTAATAAAGATTTAGCTACTCATTGAGATTAAGGAATCAATAGAAATAAAGGAATACATAATGACAATGAGAATAGAATAAGAGAAAAAGAACTATTTTATTGCTTGTAAAGGAAATTACAAGCTAAGAAAAAGAGATTACAAGCGATTCAAAAGAGAATTACAATTGAAAAGAAAGGGAGAGAAGTGCAAGAACTAGAAACAGGAAAATAAAGCAGGAAAATGAAGACTTGAACTCCCAAAATTCATCCCTAAACTTCTGCTGGAGCTATCTTTAAATAGGCTTCAAACTGGGGTTACATGACCTTGGTCACGCCCGTGACCAAGGGCGTGTAGGGGGCGTGATCGGTGCTGGTGCGGAGAGGGCGCCTTCTGGCTTCAATGCAGGCGTTATGTGTGCGTCACGCCCTAGGTCACGGGCCATGACCTAGGGCGTGCACTCTTCAAATCTGCCTGCTGGTGGGAAGGTTCGGCGGGAAGGAGCGCGGGGCAAGTCACGCCCGTGACTTGATGTCACGCCCTCGGTTACGCCCGTGTAACTTTAATTGAGGTGGCAAAGCGCTTCTGTTGCGTGCGGCGGGTCGCAGCCGTGACAATGGATCACGCCCTTGGTCACGCCCGTGACCTGGGGCGTGTACTTGGCGAATTTTCACGGAATGAGCCCGGGTGGCGGAATCGGGTCTGGAACACATCTAGGCTGTCACGCCCTTTGGTCACGCCTGTGACCTTGGGAGTGTACTTTGGAATTTTTCTCAAAAGTACCCAGAAAACCTGAAAATATAAAATAGACTTAAGTTAGTTCATGAAATAAAAAAGAGAGTGATTTATAAAAACTACTCATCAGCGCCTAATGCTCGCTTCTAATTAGAAGATGATCTCATTTGCCCATCAGTGAGGGGATGTGTATGACAAGCAATAGATAGTTATATTCAAGACATTGTGAAAGGGCATCCTTTCTCGGCTTCTATAACTCGCCCCGAGCGACCCTCAAAACATGTGCATAGGTTGAATTAGTTGTTTGAAAATGATTTAGGCAGTTATTTGGATCATTTGAGCTTTTGCATCGGGTCCTACTCGCCAACCATTCCAAAGCCTATTTGAGCCGTATACCCTACCTCTTGATTCACCTCTACCTTCTTTTCACCACAGCCTTAAAGCCTATCCCATTTTCACGCTTAAATCTAAGCTCTCTTTATAAAAATTTCTTTGATTTATGTGTGTATGGTTTTGTCGTGATTTGGTAGCTATTCCCTGCACATCTAATGGGTGAGCGATGTTCTAAAAATAAAATGAAAAAATTGGTTGTAAAAGAAAGAAAAGAAGAAAGAAGAAGAAAAGAAAAATATATGATAAAAAGAAAAAAATATCAATTATTCACTTTATTCGTGTTGTTCGGGTTAGTGAGCGTGACCCCACATGTAAAAGCCTAAGTTTGGGGGTGTCACTTGTCCATCTTTGTGCGTGGTGTGTATTTTTGGTGCGAGCTCATATTTTTGGTTTAAGCGTGTTTTTAGACTTCTTGTGTATCTTTGATATCCACGCCTTACACCCAAGCCTAAAATCTCATCCTAGTAAAAGTCCTAAAGATTCATCAACTAGTTAGATCGGTGTAATGGAGAGGGTGTGAATGGGCGAGCCTATGACCATTGTCATTGATGGATTTTTTTGGAGGCTATCCCGTAGTGCCAATAATACCGATCTGAGTGGCTTAGTCACTTTCTCCTCTCGCTAGATCTACGACGAGTTGCTTTTTCTCTTTATGAAGTGTTCAGTACGCGTGGTCTACTAGTTTTGAGAAATCTATAAAATCTATTTATGAATAGAGACTTCCGCTAGTATTTTTCATACTCCCCGCGAGCACAACACTTCTTGGTTCACTCATCACTTTAGCGTTTAACTTAGTCTATTTCTCCTTTTATCCCTGATAGTAGTGTGGTTTTCTCGGGACTAGCAAAAATCTAAGTCTGGGGGTGTGATGAGTGTGATTTCTATCTATTTTCCACCATGCTTTTCTTGTCAATTTCAACTATGTATGTACTATTTATGCCTGATTATAGTTTCTATTTTATGTTTACGATATATCTGGACTGCATGGATGGATGATTCTTCGTTGGTGTGGAATTTTCATGTCATTCAGAGGAGAGTGGGTCAATATTATCTCACACACACCCATGCAGAATTTCCGCACGTGCGTGTGCTCCCTTGTCGACTTAAGGGTGAGTTGTGTCATTTTGATTGGTGATTTGATGCGACTAGATGGTGAATTGTGTCGATGTGAAGTAGAGCGTGCGTTATTTCTCATGCCCGTGCGCGTGTGGGTAATCGTGTGTGCGTGCTTTCGTCGCTCTGCTTTCTAGTTGATCTGGTTTTGTCAGCTTGATGTGGGGCATGCGTTATTTTCGCATGCCCGTGTGCGCACATGCAATTGCCCGTGCACATGTCCTTTGTGCTTCCAACGCCGCTTTTGGGATGATCCAAATTTGCCCGTGTGTAGTTCACGCACGGCCGTGCGCACACATGTAATCGCACGTGGGTGTTTTGCACCCAGTTGATTTCTCTCCCAATTAACCTTACGCACACACATGTGCTTTGCGGTGCACGCCCGTGGACCCTATTTTAATATATATTCCAGTGCAAATTTCTACGAAGGGAGAGTCGGGAGGACATCGTGGGATGCCATGTTTTTGCCATTTTTGACTTGGAGCTCCTCTCCAAGTTAGGGGATGATGTTCTAGTGATCGTTCTTCATCAAGATCATGAATGTGAAGGTATTTTCCATCCTCTACTCCGCAAAACAAGGACGAGCTTGAAAGGAACGTGAATGGAGTTGACAATCAAGAATATGGGTAGCATAGGAGGTGGTGACAACTCTCTCGAACCCCGGGCACAACCGATGACAGCTTGAGAGCTCGGATTGACAACCAGGGATCTCCTTCCCTCTCTACGACAAAGGCTTGATATTCATTTGCATTTCTCCTCCGCCCCTCTAGGTGCATTGGTAGGGAACCCTCTTTTCATTGTAGTGATTGCTTGTTTGGATTAATTGCTATAAGTGTTGGAGTGTGTGATTTTCATGCTAGTAAGCGAAGAGGTGCGTCGACCCTCACCATGTTCTTGCATTGTGAAGTGGTGAAGGCGACCCACATTTTCTTTTATGTCATTCAGTTTTCTTGCACTCAACCAAATCTAATCTTCGATTCATTTTCACTCCACAATTAGAATTCTTAACATCAAAACATTTCCCTCTAATCCGTATTACTTAAGAGATCGATACTTGGGATCTCACTCCTATTTTATATTACTTGAACGACCGGTGCACTTGTCGATTATGCATCACGAAACCTATGTCCTGCTATATGGATTAGGTGCGTAGCTAGATGGTAGCACTTGTATGTGTTAAATACTTATGGGCTGAGTAAAGCCGTACCCACATCGTTGCTAGTTGATCACGATGACCTGAGTACGGGCAAAGCCGATCCGAACTCATTTCCTTGCAGATCGGTGCGAGGTCTTAACCACATGTACGTCGTGTGATTATGGGAGAGTCTGTGGAAGGTATGTTAGCCTAGACCAGCAAAAGCTCACATCCCACCTAAGTTTGCATAACTTAGGGTGGTGTTGGTACTCATGTTGGAGTACATTGGAAGCATGCCTTGAGTGCATAAAATGTGTGGTCATGAGTACCCACATTTGTGATGTGATGAATTGATGTTATGTTAGTCTCATGCGCATTTGCTTAGGCTATTGTGGGAAACCTCAGGGTGAACCCAACTGACATCATTTGCGTACCTAGGTTCCCCTTGCTTTGATGCTCGGCCTAGAAGATTGCTTGTGCTTGAAACCATACCTTGTGTAGAGTATATGCATTTTCATTATTATATTACATATTGCATGTGTGGCTTGCTTGCAGGTGAGCGGTGCCCCACCTTAAAGCCGACTAAAATGGCCAGGGATGAGATTGTTACGCGGTTTGTGGTCAGCTCATAGCTGGCCCTCATTTACCTCTTATTTGTGGATGGTGCAGGTGCTGGTGAGCCGAGAGGGAAATAGCGGGCTGAAGTCCAAAGTTGTGCTGGCCCTCGAAGGCCAGACTATTTACTGCTTTTTCATGTGCTGTCGGCCTGCGTGTCGATGTATGCTTGTCATGATTTAGAGTTCGAGACATTTGATGAATGAAAGGCCTTCAGGCCATAACTCTATTTGGTTAACATTATTGAGTAAGTGGACATTCTATTATATTTGCTTTTAAAATATGCTTCTGTTGTGGCATCTTTTATTCTGGTTAGAGCGTGTTTTTGTCTATCATTTTACTAACGCCTAGCTCGTGTGTTCAATATGGCATGAGGCCCCGATCAAACCTATTGTTATATTGTTTGTACATGCAGAGTGTTACATTTGACTTATGCTTTGACATTTGACTTCTACCCACATGGCCCGAATGAGTCCACCGTCAACGAATATGGGTTATACATGATTGTACTCATATGGGTGACACATTGTGAGTTCTTTGCTTCTTATAAATAGGGGAATGCCCCCTGTAGATGTGGTCTTGAGTGTTAGTTGGCGAGATGTCTATCACCTCGTCTGAAGTAGCTGTGAAGTCTGCTCTTCTCATAGGCGCCCTCAAAATACGTCATCCGGGGCATAACCGATGGCACAAGAGCCGGGAAAGAGGGACTTCAAAATAAGAAAAACTTCTCCTACGCATTGGATAAAAGGGTTCCAGACGAAGGTGATCCCTCAGAGATAAGCGACTTGAACCTTCCTGAGCTGGCTCGTGAGGTAACCAAGGATTACTATCTTGCTTCCCAGGAATATCCAACATCAACCTTACTGACCTCCTTGTTCTATTTTGGCCTTAGATCTTGCTATCCTTGGGTCTTATGGAAACGTCTCCACCGATAACTATAATATCCCTTTCGGGATGGGTAGCGACTCTATGTTGACTCTGTAAGACCCCCCTCGAAATTAGTGGTCTGATCGGGAGATCTAACTGCATACCACAGTCAATGCATGATGTCGAAGCAACTACTGAAGGGTGAAGGCACGTCCTTCTCCAACCCCTTTCCTTGAATACTCCACTGTCACACATTGAGGGTGATGTTAAGCGAATATTACTACACACCAATTGAGCAGGGAAGCAGTTTTTCTAGTAGAAGGCACTATTTAATGAGTGCACCTTATATCAATTAGCAGAAGACTAACTATCACAGAAACCCAATACTCAAGACCTGCATGAGTAGCGTCAATATCTATATTGCATTATACCATATCAATCAGGTCTCTACTGTTGGATCTATAGGCGCTCTTAGAGGTGTGGGGGGTGGGGGGTAAATAAGAGCTTTAAAAACTTTAAGCTTTAATATAAAACTTTTGATATTTTGGTCGCAGTTAAATCAAGAGTAAAGAGATAATGAAATTAGAAATGAAATCAATTTTATTAAACAAGAAAAGACATGATTATCATTTATAAAATTGATTGCAAAATCTGATTTCAATGACGCTAGAAATCAAAGCGAATAATATGAAAAACCCTTTTTGTTTTCTATACCGACTCGTATCCCCACGAACCGGTTGGCTTTAGCCGATTTCTCCCCAGATACGGCCTCAAGCCGCTCTAGCCTTCCTATACCCAGAAAGGCTTCGAGCACCCCCTAGATCTACTCCCTAGACCCATTCGCCGTGTGGCGAGTTCCTCCCTAAGTCCTACCTAGAATAGTCGCCGTGTGGCGAATTCCCCCTAGTCCCCGCAAGGCCCTAGTCGCCGTGTGGCAAGTTCACAAGACATAAAGATTACAATTTGAAAAATAAAATAAGACAAACTAGAAACTCTCAAAAGTAGAACTTGATGTCGATGCAGATGCGATCATATTGGTCTTCAAGTTCTTTGCGTTCACGAACGTTGACGGAGTTCTTCGGGCTGCTTGGAGAAGGCTCTCACGAGTACTCTGAATATGTGGCTTCAATTCCTTCTGTAACAGCAAGCCACAATGGAGGAGGCGCGCATCTTTTTATAGATTCAGCCACTACCGCCTGCGGTAGTACTACCGCCCCGCGGTATCTACATAAGGCAATGAAGCACAAGGATCGTGGTAGTTTAGGCAACATTCTGAGCGCCAAACACTAGCGCGCCGCGGTACTGCTAACGCCCAGCGTTAGCGAGATTTCCTTCCTTCATCCAATATCATCTTCCAAATCTGCTCCTCAATCAACTGCAGACGGGATGTTTCCAAAAGCTACCGCCGGGCGTTAGACCTAACGCGCCGCGATAGTACATGCCAAACATAGCGACCCATCGACATTCCTTTTTCTCCACTGTTTCCTTCTCGTCAAATGTTTCCATTTCTGTTAGCGCTAGCGATAGTGCTAACGCTCTGCGGTAGAGCACATTTCTTTTCGTCGGGCGCATCTTTGTCGAACCGGCCTCATATTTCGTCGATCGAATTTTCGTCGAACGGGATTCGGCTTTCGTCGATCGCAAATTCGTCGAACGCAGTGATAAGCATTTCGTCGAGCGCTGCCTTCATTTCGTCGATCGAATACTAGCGCCAACGGTAGTTGTAACGCACCGCGGTAGAGCACTTCGTCGGGTGCATCTTCATCAAACGCCGCCTTCATTTCGTCTACCTCCATTTCGTCGATCGCTAGATCCCGCGGTAGTTCTAGCGCGCCGCGGTAAAACATGCATTTTGTCGAGCGTCGTGGTAGAGCATGCAGTTCATCGAACTCAGGTGTCATTTCGTCGAGCGCCAGTTCGTCGAATGCAGCACTAGCGCCAGCGGTAGTACTGACGCTATGCGGTAGCAACAACCAAACACATTTCCATGGAGATTTGAAAGAAATGAATCCTGCATACTATAAACACAAAACAAGTGTAATCAAATACAATAGGATTTGTTATTGCGAAACCAAGAGATGCGGAAAGCATGTTCCAACAAACTCCCCCTTTTGATAATAACAAATCCCCTTAGAAAGAAATAGTTCAATTTATAGGAATTTGTGTTTATAATAGAGAACAAACATAGATAGTATGAAAATTAGGCATGTTCAAATGCTCCCCCTAAGTGAATGCTCCCCTACAACAAAAACTTCTTATGAACTTGATTCCCCAAAACATGTTAATTTCTTTCAAATTTATTCTCCCCCTTTTGGTATTATCAAAAGAGGGTGGAGAGGTAGTCCAACAAAAAGTGTGCAATAACTGTGTGGAGAGGGAATGATCATGATAAAGAGTTAAACGTTTAGGAAAAATACAATAGATAGGAGAGAGAAAAAATGTGAAGAAATAGTCATAAAGAAACCACTTGTTGGGAAGATGTATTCATGATCGAGCGTACAAGTAGTAAAGAGGTGGAAAGCATGACGAAATATTTTTTTTAGTGAAGATCTATATAGGAATTGTGAAGCATAGAAGATGATTAAGAATTTTAGACATAACAAGATAGATGTTGTAGCATTTTAAGTACACAAAGGATTTTGCTTTATAAGAGTTTTAAGCATAGAAAAGGTAATGATTTCCAAGTAACCAATCTACCCAGACAATATGTCTACACCCTAGCCCCGTACTAAGTGACGGATGGGCATGAGGAGCTGCATACATGCCGTAGGTTGGGGTGTTAGTCCCATATGCAAACACTAGACAAAACTTAACCTAGCACTCTTTCCCCCCAGTGCCTCGCAAGGCCCCACTGGAACCCTCCCCGGTTAAGGACAAGACATGACTAGAGATAAGGTTATCTAATGTCTACAACCCTACGCCCCCGCTATGGTGAGATATGAAGTCATGAATAATAATTATTGGAAACATTTAAGCATTTTAAATCTAATGATAGGTACATAGCCTATGGATTTTTATTTTTATTTGATTTTTTTTAAACAAACAACTCACGTAGCTATTTTGAAATCCATTAATGAATCAGAGTTTTAACATTACAATATTTTCATGTTGAGAGCAACCAATGTAAATTTTACCAAGCAAGTCTACTATTTGTTGAAAAAAGGAATTTTGATATTTAAGACTTTGATATAAGCATGAAAGCGCAAGGTAAAAATATATGGTGATGATGATGCAGAAGACTTATAGAAATACAAGAAAACATATTTTTATAAACATGACGATTCATAAGAAGATATATGAGTTAAATTCCAAAAAAAATGAAGATGTTTTTGTAAATCATTTTGCATTTAATATCTTTAATTTTGACAATAAAGTAACCAAGCATGAAATAATGTTTTCAAAGAGAAATTACTACAACGTTATATTAATTCACAAATTCAAAACATACAAAACATTGTAGAGATCATGCTAGGTTATCTAGTACATTTATATAAATAAAGAGAGTATAGAATTTTAGCTTTAGGATCCAATACTCATGAGAAGAAGTGTTATGGAAGATAATGATGTGCACAAAATTGTATTTTGAATAAAGTAAACAAATGTTTTAATCAAAAATACAAGAAATATGTAAAGTAAGGAGCACAATAAAACACAAATAGTCTTACTTCCACACACTTCATTGCACACAAAAAATGTACAACTACCAAGGTGCTTTGCACACACAATGCTCATTAAGACTTATCAGGGTGCAAAGTAGTGCTTGGGGGATCACATATTTTATTTTATTTTAATATTGAAACTAGTGATCCGGTGTACTTAAGAGTAAGTGGTTTTTATTTTGAAAGAAGGATAAGGTTTGCACAAGACACTTTACTATTCTTTCCAAGGTGCTCAACCTCACAACGCTTATTAAGACTTATCAGGAGGTTCAAGTAGTGCTTGGTGGAGTTATCTTTGTCACTTCATTTTATGATTTTTGTTTTGTACAAAGTTCTCCGAATACACTTGTTTTGCAAACCAATATAATTTATGAAAACATAACCACTTTTCTTATCTTTTAAAAGTGCAAATAAAGGTAGTGTAGGTAAGGCACTTGTGCAATTTTAATTCATTATACTAATACAAAACATACACAAGCATTCTTAGATTAAACACATATGTAGACAATGCCAAAATAAGTGAGTGAATAAATATCATTATCAAACATAAAACATTTACTCATACATAGAGGCATGCTAAGCTTGGTTCTACACAACTTTTACAGTATAATTTATGCACATGTGTTTAGAAGTATCAAAGCATGAAAAAGACAATGTTTAAAGTAGTTTGGAGGAATGAATTGTAACATTGTAGAAGGTCTAAAAGATGGGTTAAATCATGCTTGATTTTCACTGAAGTCCATACAGTATTTTTGATATTTTTTGGAGAAATAATTTTAATTTAAAGTTTGAACTCATATAATTTGATCTTGAACTTCCCGAGGTCTACACTGTGGGGGGTTCGCCCGGTACTAGGTGATGTGATGGGATGATAGCCCAAATCTCCCTTTCGCAAGATACATAAAACAGTTAAGTTCAAAACAATAATTTTTTATACTTGTTTTTGTTTTATATTTTTGTATTTGATTTTTGCATATAAGAATAGAAATCAAACAAATATCCAAAGACAAAAAAATATTTTTTTTTGTAATTTGGCTTTTGTAATTTTGTATTTTAATTTTTCAAAAAACAAGTACAGGCAGAATTGCAAAAAATGAGTAGTACATATAAGATAATATATTTTTATTGATTTTTCAGAATTTTAAAATTTCAGAAAATCGGAGACTTGAGCTAGCGCCGACGTTAGGTCCTAGCGCCCGCGTTTGCTCACAGAGAGTGCTTATTTT
The DNA here is from genome assembly GCA_033032865.1 of Dactylorhiza incarnata. Lineage (NCBI taxonomy): Eukaryota > Viridiplantae > Streptophyta > Magnoliopsida > Asparagales > Orchidaceae > Dactylorhiza > Dactylorhiza incarnata. The sequence continues at coordinate 1,353,218 of JAWHQI010000241.1, forward strand.
AATCATATTGCCTAGATTTTCTTTGATTTTGCTTCCGATTTTTCTTAATTATGTTTATGCAATGTAAGGCCTGTCTAATGAAGTAAAGAGATTAGAAGAAATCACAAAAAGTTGCGGAAGTTGAAATTTTAGCACATGAGTTTCACATTCATTAAAGCATAATTCTTGAGTTTTGCACAATATATGCATGAGTGAAATGATTATAAATAAGTGAAATAATATTCATGCAATTTTTCAATTTTGGTTTGACATGATTATGATTTAACATACTAGGGGTAATCAAAAATGACGCAAATATATTAAATACCTAGGCAAAACTTGCGCATTTTATAAATTTAGCCTAATACCCCTAAAATACCTTTTTAAATCCATTTTGACACTTATTTCATTTAGTCTTAATAATATCATATGACAAATTTAGTTTTTCAATTTTTATAAGACTATTAGGAAATGGATTTAGAAGGACAAAAATAAAAAGGATAAGTAGATCACTTTGAAAAAATGATATGACTTTTTATTTAACTTTATTCAATTTCATTTATTTATGAATTTTGGTTTTAATATGTGAAAGTCATATCACAAGTTATATAAAGTGATCATATCATGATGGCTCAACAAAAAGGAAAATAAACAAACAGGATAGGCATATCATGAAGTAGAATAATGATATTTCATTTTTAGTTGATTTCTACTTCATGCAAATGATTGGATACTAATGAATGAGAGATTTAGGTATCCAAAGAGGACCGGGTGTGACGGTTCCTTTGGGTACCCAAATACATCGTGTTTGCTTTTGGGGAGATAGTGATGAATAGGCCCTTTTGAGTGGAGTTAGTGTTTCATCTTTAACTTTGGGCCTCCATTCAAACCTTGGACACACATTATTTTTAGTTTTCAAATTTCCATAATCATTTACTTGAATATTTGGATCAAAATGATTTTTGAATTTATAATTTGGAGGAAATTTGTTTGCATTTAATTTTAGGTTGGGAGAAACATGATTTTGTAAATAATGGTGATTTTGATATACAAATGCTTTATGTTTCTTACTCCCATTATTAAACTTAGTTAAGATGTTCATATTCACATTCAACTTGTTTTTAGATATAGTTTGATATTGTGAATTTGTATTTACCATTTTCATAAGCAAGTTGATTTTTGATTTTAATTCATCATTCTTAACTATAAGATTATGTCTAGCTTTATTATAAGCGATTGTGTTGTTTTTAAGAATGGAAACAATTAAATCAATATGATTTTGATAGTTATTTCTATATTCATCAAATGTTTCATCCATCTCTTTAATTTCAATTTTATAGTCCTTACACTTAGCACAATCATTTTTTCAAGGATGAATTTTCTAAACATAATCTTTCATTTTGTTCTTTTATAAAAAGAAGTTCCTTTTCAAGTTACTTGTGTTTTTCTTTTAATTCATTATATTATACACAAGGTGTAGTGTTTTCAACTAAGGAACCATGGATAGAACTAGATAAATTTGAATTTGATTGTTCATTAATTTTTGCCTTCAAATTTTTATTTTCTAAGCGCAAATATTTATTAGCATTTTTTAATTTCTTAATTTTGCGCTTTGTAGTTTGAAGCAATTGTAATGAAGATATAGAAGTACAAAAAATGGAATTTGATTTTCTTACATTGCTTTCGGGAGAGGCACGATTGAACATCTCATTTCTTTCACATCTTTTTGGCACTCCTCTTCCGAAGATAGTATTTCTTCTTCTCTTTCACTTGATGTGCACTTCATGGATCCGTCATGAGAGGAGCTTTCTTGAAAATTTGTGCAAGCTTGTATGTTTTCCAATTCTTGTGTTTGTTCCATACCTGTAAGAGGAAAATCATACATTTCTTCAAGAAATTTCCATACTTGGTATGCACTAGAAAAACAATATATTAATTTGAAGATATCTTGAGATAAAGCACAGAAAATAGTATTTAAGGCTTTTGCATTTAGATGTCGTTTCAATTTATTTGATTCATTCGTTGGTCTAACTATTGCTATATCCCACGCATTGATATCTAATTTTTTAATAAATTTTTCCATTAATAATTTCCACCCTTTATAATTTCTTCCTTCGAATAAAGGTGGTGCAAGGGATTTTTCTTCTTCATAAAAATTCCCCCCACTAATAGAAGCGAGATCATGAGACGCCATTATTCCCAATTGTTAAGCCAATTTGGAATAACCTCCCTATGATACCACTTGTTGGATCTGTAGGCGCCCTTAGAGGGGGGGGGGGGGGGTGAATAAGGGCTTTAAAAACTTTAATAGAAAACTTTTGATATTTTGGTCGCAGTTAAATCAAGGTAAAGAGATAATGAAATTAGAAATGAAATCAATTTTATTAAACTAGAAAAGACATGATTATCATTTATAAAATTGATTACAAAGTCTGATTTCAATGACGCTAGAAATCAAAGCGAATAATATGAAAAACACTTTTTGATTTTTATACCGACTCGTATCCCCACGAACCAGTTGGCTTTAGCCGATCTCTCCCCAGATACGGCCTCAAGCCGCTCTAGCCTTCATATCCCCAGAAAGGCCTCGAGCACCTCCTAGATCTACTCTCTAGACTCAGTCACCGAATGGCGAATTCCTCCCTAAGTCATACCTAGGCCTAGTCGCCGTGTGGCGAATTCCCCTAGTCCCTAGTCGTCGTGTGGCGAGTTCCTCTACCGAACACAAGACATAAAGATTACAATTTGAAAAATAAAACAAGACACAAACTATAAACTCCCTCAAAAGTAGAACTTGATGTCGATGTAGATGTGATCGTATTGGTCTTCAAGCTCTTTGCGTTCACGAACGTTGACAGAGTTCTTCGGGCTGCTTGGAGAAGGCTCTCACGAGTGCTATGAATATGTGGCTTCAATTACTTCTGTAACAGCAAGCCACAACAGAGGAGGCGCGCATCTTTTTATAGATTCAGCCACTACCGCCTGCGGTAGTACTACCGCCCCGCGGTATCCACATAAGGCAATGAAGCACACGGATCGTGCTAGTTTAGGCAACATTCTGAGCGCCAAACACTAGCGCGCCGCGGTACCGCTAACGCCCAACGTTAGCGAGATTTCCTTCCTTCAGCCAATATCATCTTCCAAATCTGCTCCTCAATCAACTACAGACGGGATGTTTCCAAAAGCTACCGTCGGGCGTTAGACCTAACGGGTCGCGATAGTACATGCCAAACATAGCGACCCATCGACATTGCTTTTTCTCCACTGTTTCCTTCTCGTCAAATGTTTCCATTTCTGCTAGCGCCAGCGATAGTGCTAACGCTCCGCGGTAGAGCACATTTCTTTTCGTCGGGTGCATCTTTGTCGAACCGGCCTCATATTTCACCGATCAAATTTTCGTCGAACGGGATTCGGCTTTCGTCGATCGCAAATTCGTCGAACGCAGTGATAAGCATTTCGTCGAGCGCAGCCTTCATTTCTTCGATCGAATACTAGCGCCAACGATAGTTGTAACGCACCGCGGTAGAGCACTTCGTCGGGCGCATCTTCGTCGAACGCCGCCTTCATTTCGTCGACCTCCAGTTCGTCGATCGCTAGCGCCAGTTGTAGTTCTAGCGCGCCGCGGTAAAGCATGCATTTCGTCGAGCACCGTGGTAGAGCATGCAGTTCGTCGAACTCAGGTGTCATTTCGTCGAGCACCAATTTGTCGAAAGCAGCACTAGCGTCAGCGGTAGTACTGACGCTATGCGGTAGCAACAACCAAACACATTTCCATGGAGATTTGAAAGCACTGAATCCTGCATACTATAAACACAAAACAAGTGTGATCAAATACAATAAGATTTGTTATTGTCAAACCAAGAGATGCGGAAATCATGTTCCAACATCTACCATCAATATAAACCATAAGATAGGGACATATATAAGAAGATGCGGCTTAATGAATTTATACCTGAGGTAGCCTGCTCAACAGCTTCAGTGTCTCTTATGCGCTATCTTTCACCCGCACTTGTCACCTTTGCTCATAAAGAGTTATTAGAACAACAAATAAAATCCAATCCATATTAGCATTAAGTGCAGTAAGTATTTGTTAAAGGAGGCGACATCTGGAATTCTATTGGATCGTGGCAATCTTCCCGCGACCACCGCCTACGTACTCCTTATCATCCTGCATATGGTCTCAAACACACGTAGTTCTATTAATTTCTCATGGGTTGTCCTCTCAGACCATCCTTCATGCGGGTTACCTCAGAGTATAACTCGCCAGCCATCTGATATCCCCCCTTGACACATTTCTTGAAGGCACATTTTTAGAAGGCATATTTCTCGAGGGCACATTAATTCCCATAGGAATTATTTCTCGAGGCAAATTTCTCGTAGGCACTTTTAATTCCTATAGGAATTATTTTTCGAAGGAACATTTTATTCCCGAAGAAATATTTTCCCGAAGGCACATTTTATTCCTGAAGGAATATTTTCCATCAAGGCAATGCAATTTCTACCCAAATCGAATATATCATATTGTCGTCGTTAAGCGAAGAATAGAAATTAGGCTGATTAAAAAGAAACCTTCATATAGTCAAACGAAACTAAAATCGAGGCACCCAAGGATTGAGTCAAAGGTTGGAGTCTCATCCTACTCAATAAAACTCATAAACATATTTAAAACATTGTGACTCTGGTAAGCCTCAATCCCAGGCTCGGCTTGACATGCGTTATGGCCTCTTAGTTTTCGAACCAATTTGTTCACAATAACAACTACAACAAATATGCTCCAAATCATAAGCATTTGTAAAAAGAAATCAAGTCCCGCATTTCAAATCGATCGCTTGCCCTACTCTACATAAATAATTCGAGCAAGTGACGAAGGCGTCAAACTCGACCACATTGATTTACTAATAAGAGAGATGATAGAGTTTAAACATTATTTAGGGTTAACCTCGGAGGAATCACCCTTCCTCATGTTAACTATAAATTATAAAGTAGTAATACAATATAGAAAAGACATCGAACTCGACCACACCGCTCTATTAACATGAGAGTCGATCAAATTCAATATTTTTTAGGGTTAGCCTCGAATTGATCTCTCATCTTCAGGCTAACTCTAAATTATAAAGCACTAATGCAAATAGATAACAGACCAAGACATCAAACTCGACTGTACCGCTCTACTAATATGATAGTCTTCCGAGTTCGACATTATTTAGGGTTAGCCTCGAAGGAATCTCTCTTCTCTGGGCTAACTCTAAATAATGAAGCAGTGGTGTAAAATAGATAAAAGGCTAAGACATCGAATTCGACCGTACCGCTATACTAATATGAGAGTCGGTCGAGTTCGACATTATTTAGGGTTAGCCACGGAGGAATCTCTCTTCTCCAAACTAACTCTAAATTATAAAGAAGTAGTGCAAAATAGATAACAGGCCAAGACATCGAACTCGAATGTACCGCTCTACTAATACGAGAGTCGATCGAGTTCGGCAATATTTAGGGTTAGCCTCGAAGGAATCTCTCTTCTCCAGGCTAACTTTAAATCATAAAGAAGTAGTGCAAAATAGATAACAGGTCAAAACATCAAACTTCACCGTACCGCTCTACTAATATGAGAGTCGATTGAGTTTGACATTATTTAGGGTTAGCCTTGAAGGAATCTCTCTTTTCCAGGCTAACTCTAAATCATAAAGCAGTAGTGCAAAATATAACATGCGAAGACATCGAACTTGACAGTACTGCTCTACTAATATGAGAGTCGATCGAGTTCGACATTATTTAAGGTTAGCCTCGAATGAATCTCTCTTCACTAAGCTAACTCTAAATCATAAAATAATAATGCAAAATAGATAACAAGCCAAGACATCGAACTCGACCGCACCGCTCTACTAATATGAGAGTCGATCGAGTTCAGCATTATCTAGGGTTAGCCTCGAAGGCATCTCTTATCTCTGGGCTAACTCTATTTAGGGCTTCTATGATGCACAATAATGCTAAATCAATAGTAAAGTAAGGTGCAGTAAATAAAGTGCCGGAGTAAATAAGGAGCAGTAAATAAGACAGTAAATAACTGAAATAAGAAGTAATTCTGCATAAATGAAAGTCCCATACATCCGCGATTCCTTCTCCATTCTAAGGAGGCATCTCCGTTCCAAGGAGGCATCTTCATTCTAAGGAGGAAACTTCGTTCCAAGAAGGCATCTCCATTCTAAAGAAACAACTCCGTTCCAAGAAGGCAGGTTCCATTATTACAACGACTTTTAAGTGTTCATTGAATTTTGGGGGTCCGCCGGGTTGTAAGTTGTTCGAACCCGATTATCATTTAAGTTGCCCTTTCCTTATCTTAAATTATCAGATTGCAATCCTTCTTAAGGTTCGAGAGTTTGTCCGAACCTATACACATTAAAATATTAGATTTAATCTGAAAAATCCCAAATTTTAACAGGAGGTCCAATATGTGATTATTAACTTTGTTATCTTCATCGGGGCATCACATATTTAAAATCATCACCCGATAAAATTTTCATTAATATTTTGTCTCCTTTTTATTGAGTAAACTACCAAATATAATTAGAAAATTTCCAAATTTAAAACCAAAGGTTATGGTTGCCCGAACCTATACACCATAATTTTCTCAAGCCATCTTGGGCTCTGAATTAGCCTCCAAAAATCTATTCACCCCAAATAAATTACGAAAAAATATCAAGATTATTCTAAAAACCACCAAATTCTTACAGGGGTTTTAAATCACTCTAAATGGTCTCCTAAAGGTTTTTCAGATATTTTGATTAATAAAATTCCATAGAGAAATTAAATTTAGAGGATTTTTCCCATTTTAAACCAATTAAATAGAATGTTGATCTCAAAAGTCATCCAGTTATGGCAGAGGGTTTATGATACCTTAGGATAATACAATAAATATTTCAGAGCCTCTTGAGGTTTTATATAGATTATGCTAATTTTTATAGCAACCTTTATCCATTAAGAAATTCCTTAAATATACTAGGAATATTTATTATATCCTTCAATTTTCTCAGAGGTTGTAACTATATATTAAAAATCATCCATAAATAATTCAGAGGTACAACCCTTAATCTCCGAGGGTGGAGCCCATTCAAAGCCACGTAGACAGAAGTCAAAGTCAAAAGGTCAATGCAAAAGCCAAAAGCTAAAGACTCAAGACAACTCAGCTAGCAGCAGCAGCAACAGAAGGCATGGGCGAGTATAGGCGAGCATGTGTGAGCAGCCTCTTATACTCGCCAAAAGCTGGGCGACCATAGGTGATACTCGCCTATTTCAAGCGAGGTCGCCTCAATGTTGCATAGTCGCTGGCTGGGTGGGGTATAAATAAACTCCCCCCCTTGGTTTTCCTATAAATAGGACCGCATGGGTACTTGGATTGACACCTGAACTTAAGCTTTCAGAACCCAACTTTCGAATTCTCGGACCCGTCATGCTTGGTTGTTCCTCTTGATACTCGTCAAGTCTGTTGGGAATCTTGCCCTCATGATTCCTGATTTGGAGAAGTCAGCAATTCAAGAGAACTTCACTATGTATTTGATTATCCTCTTAGGTTTATCATTTCAGTATAAGATAAGTATAGGCTGAACATATCGCTGACAAGAATGGGGACATCGTTGAAATGCTGAGAAAAACAAAGAAGAATGGCTGCGTCTGATGTCGTCGAAAAGGCTCAAGCATGTCGTTGACAACAGCAGACGTATCATCGACAATAGCAGACACATCGTCAACAACATGCAGAGCAAAACAAAATGGTGATATCGTTGTGACATCTACACGACGATATCAGAAAGTCGAAGATGAAGAGTAAGAAGACTCAAAGATGTGGTCGACAAGAAGCCTTGTCGTCAATAAGGCTAAGTCAGAATGATTGCCGTTGAAAATGCAAAGAGAAGATCAGTGTCGAAGATATCGTTGACAAGAAACTGTGTCATCGATAAAACTGAACAGGACAGGTATCGTAGTAAAGAAGCCTTGTCGCTGAAGAGGCTAAGTAAGATTGATGACAACTATACCGTCGAAAAGAAGACGTGACTTCGAGAACACTAAAGAAGGGCAATTGGTGAAGAACGGTTTGTCGACATGATATCGATCATGTCGTCGAGAAGACAAAGTGATCACAACGATATCAAGCAATCGTGAAGATTATGCCGACATCAGTTAGATGACTTCATGTCGTCTTAAGTACAAATGCAGAATGGATGTTCCGTGTCGTAGAGACATCTCTATCTGAAGAGGAAGGAAGCAGACTTGAAGATCTGTCCAAGTCCAAGACAACGACAAGTCCCGTCGTTGAGATATTGTCCTTATCGTCATAACAATGGAAATATCGTCAAGACAGATTTAAATATTGCCAGACGCGCTGTCAGCATTTAATGCCGCCGCCTGATTGTCCAATCAGTGCGTGATCTTAAGGCACAGGCAGTTGTCAGAATAGGACATCATATGTGACCGTTAAGCGGCTCACCCGTCCTATAAAAAGGGAACAGTGATGCCCTAGAAAGAAGAGAGAAAAACGAACGAAAAACAATCCTGCCTAGCAATACAACAGTACAAGCGGCGGTGAAGAAAGAAAGTAGGGAAGAACAAAATGATTATTCTGTGTTCTTCAAGTTGCAGTCAAGTTTCATCGTCTGCTAAGAATCGTTCAAGAAAGTAAGCCAGTCAACATCTGGCACAGCAAGAAGCTTGAAGAAGATTTGCACTATCAAGGTTCATCTTCGTCAAGAAAAGAAGCTGATCTCCATCAGACAGATTCAATATTGTAAATTTATCTTTGTAAGGCTTGCGGGCCAAAATCTGTAGGATCTGTTTCAGATCTGAGTGTCAAGCTTGAGGGCTTGAGATCTGTGAGGCTTGAGGGCTAGGGCAGAGGACTTGCGGGTCCAAACTTGTCGAGCTTGCGGGCTCAGGTGCAGTGAAGGGGCTTGCGGGCCTACGCTGCAGGCAAGACTTGCAGGTCTGTGCTGTGTAGGGCTTAAGGGCCTGTGTGCCGAGCTTGCGGGCTCGAGTGCAGTGAAGGGGCTTGAGGGCCTAGGTTGCAGGGACTTGCGGGTCCAAACGTGTTGAGATTGCGGACTCGGGTGTAGTGAAGGAGCTTGCGGGCCTCGGTTGCAGGGACTTGCGGGTCTGAGTTGTAAGGCTTGCGGGCCGGAGACGTTGGCGGAGTTTGTCGATCCTAGCACACTACTGGGTAGGCACAGAGGGACAGAGGACTACTCAAGACACCCGGTCTTAAGGAACCTCTATACATCCTGTGACGTATGTGTGCTGAGACTTCTCGTGAATCTTCTGTGCATCGCTTACATTGAACTCACTCTTGCTAAATATCTTAAAAACATTGATAATCACCTCCCCCCCCCCCTTTGGTGATTGTTCCATAACCAACAAGTGGTATCATAGGTAGGTTGATCAAGAAAGTGACTTAACCGTCAAATCTAGATCGTAGAACAATCCAATATGGCTGGAGGGGATCAGCATCGAGAGATGAGAGCCATGAAACTCGCAATCTGCACTAAGGAGAACTTTCCGATCTGGAAGGAAAGAGTAAGGTTGTTCATGGAGGCGGCTGATCCAAGAATCTATATAACTATTCAAGAGGGCCCCTTTATTCCCGTGATAGCATCCACAATTGATCCAACGAGGATGGTGGCAAAGAAGTATACAGACATGACCAAGGATGTGCTGACCTTGGCAAGTCTGGATAAAAGGGCACAGAATGTAATTATAAGTGCCATTGATGACTCAACCCTCCAGAATCTCATTCACTGCAAGACAGCTAAGGAGATGTGGGATTCACTGATTGTCTACATGGAAGGCACTGAAGAGGTAAGGGATGATAGAAAATCCCTCCTCAATCAGGATTATGAAGCCTTCAAGCAAGGCAAGATTGAAACCATCTCAAGCTGTTATGAGAGGTTTTCAAAATTATTAATGGGCAGAAGAACTATGGCAGAGAATTCACAAACTCTGACCTAAATGATAAGTTCCTTAGATCTCTCTCTAAGGAATGGGATATAAAGATCTGTGCCATCAGAGAGATGGGTTAGCTGGGCATCTTGGAGCCCAAGAATCTATACGGGAAACTACTATCCCATGAACATAAGCTCAATACCAGGAAGGCTGAAGAGGAGAGCTCAAAAGGGAGCTCTAGAGAAAGATCTGTGGCTCTCAAGGCTGAGAGCGCAAGGAGATCCAAGGATAAGACTCTCTCCTATCAGAACATATCAGAGAGCAGTGAAGAGTCTGACTCCACATCAGACTCTAACGATACTGACAAAGAAATGGTCCTTCTCTCTAAGCAGTTCAAGAAACTGATAACCATAAGAAGAAGAGACTACTATAGACCCACCACCTTAAGCTCAAAAAGATCTGATCAACATGACAGGTCTAAATCCTCAAGGGAGGACAGGTATAAATCAAAACCTGGTAAATATGATTTTGCTAACATTATCTGTTACTCCTGTAATAAGACATGTCACATAGCTGCTGATTGCTCTTCTAAGAGAAGGGAATCAAGGAATTATGACGACAAAAGATGGTCAAGGGACAAGAAAAAATCTGAAAGAGGATTTATTGCAAAGAAAATTAGAACACTAAGTGACTCTGATTCAAGCTCCTCAGTTACTGAGGAAGAAGCACTGATAGGCCTCATGGCCATAAAGGAAGATAACCAGGATGACACCTCTCCTGGGAAGGTACATCCAGATACCAGCCAGTCTCCAATCTGGTATTTGGATAGTGGGTGCTCCAGACATATGACTGGAGTCAAAAAGTATCTAAGAAGCTTCATCCCTGTGGAGAATGGACCAACAGTGATCTTTGGAGGTTCAGAAAAAGGAATGACTAAAGGCTATGGTACAATAGAGAATATGGAGAAATTATCCATTAAAGAAAAGGCTGATAACTCAATCAACATTAATAATAAGTCAACAACAGTTAAAATCGTAGAAGAGACTATAGCAGCTTCTGATACAGAAGAGGCAATGCAGCCTGAAGAACCTGTCAATGAAGAAATCCCCAGAATTTTGCCAATTGCCTTGAGACAAATGAGAGATCATCCTCAAGTGCAAATAATAGGAGATGTCAACCAAGGTGTACTAACAAGGAGGAGAGCTACAAATGAAGCATTGTACCTGAGTTTTCTCTCTCAAATAGAACCCAAGAAATTTGAGGAAGAAAATAAGGATCCATCTTGGATTGCTGCAATGCAAGAGGAGCTAACTCAATTTAAGAGATGCAATGTATGGAAGTTGATTCCTAGACCCCTAGGACAGAATATCATAGGAACTAAGTGGGTCTACAGAAATAAATTGGATGAGAATGGAATAATCACAAAGAATAAAGCAAGAGTGGTGGCAAAGGGATATAGACAGGAAGAGGGGATTGACTATGATCAGACCTTTGCCCCTGTAGCCAGACTAGAAGCCATCAGACTATTCCTTGCCTATGCTGCCTACCAAGGATTTAAAGTCTATCATATGGATGTGAAGTCAGCCTTCTTAAATGGTGACCTCAAAGAGGAAGTCTATGTAGATCAGCCTTCAGGTTTTGTTGATTCAACTCATCCTGACTATGCATATTTTCTTAAGAAAGCTTTATATGGCTTGAAGCAAGCACCTAGAGCCTGATATGAGACTCTGTCCAGCTTTCTCATTGAGAATAAATTCTCAAGGGGAAAGATTGATAAGATATTGTTCCTAAGGGAAGTTAAGGGAAAGATTTTGCTAGTGCAGATCTATGTAGATGATATTATCTTTGGCTCTACAGACCACAATCTCTGCAAAAAGTTTGCCAGCTTGATGCAGGGAAAGTTTGAGATGAGCAGCATGGGTGAGCTCAAAATCTTCTTAGGTCTCCAAGTGAAACAATCTGAAGATGGCATATTCATCTCTCAGACCAAGTTCACTAGAGAGCTAGTAAAGAAGTTTGGATTGGAGAGTGTTTCCTCTATGAAGACTCCAATGGGAACCAACGTGTCTCTGGACAAGGATGAGAAGGGAATACCCTTTGATGAAACCAAGTACAGATGCATGATTAGATCTTTACTTTACCTAACTGCAAGTAGGCCTGACATAATGTTTGTCACATGTGTCTATGCTAGATATCAGGTGAACCCTAAGGAATCTTATCATGTCTCTGTAAAGAGAATCCTAAGATACCTAATGGGTACATCAAATCTTGGCCTATGGTACCCTAGAAACAATGGGTGTGAACTGACAGGCTACTCAGATGCAGATTATGCAGGATGTAAAGAAGATAGAAAATGTACCTCAGGAACATGCCAATTCCTTAGAGGAAGACTGATCTCTTGGAGCAGTAAGAAGCAGACAAGCGTAGCAATCTCCACAGCAGAATCAGAGTACATCTCTGTTGGGAGCTGTTGTGCTCAACTGCTATGGATCCAGCATCAACTTGAAGATTACAATCTAAAGATGACCAAAACACCCCTATTTTGTGACTCTTCAAGTGCAATCTCAATTGCTAAGAACCCTGTCTCACATAGCAGGACTAAGCATATTGAGATCAGGTATCACTTCATAAGGGAGCATGTAGAGAATGAAGATATCATACTTGAGTTTGTTCCCACTGACAAACAAGTGGCTGATATATTCACAAAGCCCCTAGATGGAGCTAAGTTTAACTTCTTCAAATTCCAATTGGGAATGTTAAACTTAGAATAAAAACTTCCACTTACTTCTCACTAATCTCCCTACATATAACAGTAAGAAGAACTTGTAGGACCAGTACTGACACAAAATGGTCATAAAAGTCATATACTGAAAAAGTCAGAAAAGGGGAGAGAAGAATAACCTGAGTGGTGTGTGGTGATGTATCACATCAAGGGGGAGTATCACATCAAGGGAGAGTAAAAGATCAAGGGGAAGCAGCCTGATCAAGAAGACCTCAAAGATAGGGGGAGCAAAAGAGGACGACACATACGAATCAAGGGGGAGCTACAAGCTTGATGTAGAGGTACTCATAAATTCAGCAAAAGATAGGTCAACTCTTACATGCTCATACCTATTATTTAAGATCACCATGTTTATTGTAAAGTGAATGTAGTCTTGAATTGGGATTCTGACTTCTTCAAATAGGGGGAGATTGTTGGGAATCTTGCCCTCATGTTTCCTGATTTGGAGAAGTCATCAATTCAAGAGAACTTCACTATGTATTTGATTATCCTCTTAGCTTTATCATTTCAGTATAAGATAAGTATAGGCTGAACATATCGCTGACAAGAATGGGGACATCATTGAAATGATGAGAAAAACAAAGAAGAATGGCTGCGTCTGATGTCGTCGAAAAGGCTCAAGCATGTCGTCGACAACAGTAGATGTATCGTCGACAATAGCAGACACATCGTCAACAACATGCAGAGCAAAACAAAATAGTGATATCGTTGTGACATCTACACGACGATAGCACAAAGTCGAAGATGAAGAAGAAGAAGACTCAAAGATGTGGTCGACAAGAAGCCTTGTCGTCGATAAGGCTAAGTCAGAATGAATGTCGTTGAAAAGGCAAAGAGAAGATCAGTGTCGAAGATAACGTTGACAAGAAACTCTGTCGTCGATAAGACTGAACAGGACAGGTATTGTCGTAAAGAAACCTTGTCGCTGAAGAGGCTAAGTAAGATTGATGACAACTATACCGTCGAAAAGAAGACATGGCGTCGAGAACACTAAAGACAGGCAGTTGGTGAAGAACAGTCTATCGACATGACATCGATGATGTCATCGAGAAGACAAAGTGATCATAATGATATCAAGCAATCGTGAAGATTACGCCGACATCAGTTAGATGACTTCGTGTCGTCTTAAGTACAAATGCAGAAGGGATGTTCCGTGTCGTAGAGACATCTCTATCTGAAGAGGAAGGAAGCAGACTTGAAGATATGTCCAAGTCCAAGACAATGACAAGTCCCGTCGTCAAGATATTGTCCTTGTCGTCGTAACAATGGAAATATCGTCAAGACAGATTCAAATATTGTCAGACGCGTTGTCAACATTTAATATCGCTGCCTGATTGTACAATCAGTGCATCTCTTAAGGAATGGGCAGTTGTCAGAATAGGACATCATATGTGACCGTTAAGCGGCTCACCCGTCCTATAAAAAGGGAACAGTGATGCCCTAGAAAGAAGAGAGAAAAATGAACGAAAAACAATCCCGCCTAGCAATACAACAGTACAAGCGGCGGTGAAGAAAGAAAGTAGGGAAGAACAAAATGATTATTCTGTGTTCTTCAAGTTGCAGTCAAGTTTCATCGTCTGCTGAGAATCGTTCAAGAAAGTAAGCCAGTCAACATCCGACACAGCAAGAAGCTTGAAGAAGATTTGCACTGTCAAGGTTCATTTTCGTCAAGAAAAGAAGCCGATCTCCATCAGGCAGATTCAATATTGTAAATCTATCTTTGTAAGGCTTGTGGGCCAAAATCTGTAGGATTTGTTTCAGATATGAGTGTCAAGCTTGAGGGCTTGAGATCTGTGAGGCTTGAGGGCTAGGGCAGAGGACTTGCGGGTCCAAACTTACCGCAGCGCCTGAGGTCCTATTGTTTCCTTTATAGTTCCTTTGTCGTTGCCAGTCAAGCCATCTAGTTGGATCATTGGGTGAGTAGCCTCCGGCTGCATTGATCCGAATTTTGGGCCTAGGATTTTCTTGTCTTCAACACTTTAGTGCGGTTAGTGTAGATTGTAGCCAGAGGGAGAAAGTCTGTTGAGAAGGCGAGATGGTCAAAGTCAGCGGCCATGAGGGAGCTGCAGGGAATTCGGCGGGAGGAGGTGAGTTCGTCACGCGAGCAGACTTTGAAGTCTTCGCGCGACGCTTGGAGGACACCATGCGAGCAGTGCTCCTTCCTCGCGCAGAAGGCATGGCGACCTCGCCTTATCACGTGCTTCCATCCGAGGACGGTGGTCTCAATCGGCAAGCGGGAAAGGAGCATATTGAGGAGGAGCCAGAGCGACCAAGGAGGTCGTAGCTATCAGCAGACCTTACAGGGAATTCGATTCCACGAGGTGGACGATCATGCGAGAACCCGGGATACTCGACACTATGGTGAGTATGAGGGTGTTGCTCGCTAGGTGGAGGATTGTCGCCAGGTAGGTGGGAGGAGCCTATTCTGTGAGGAGATTCTTACTGCTCCCGTGCCGAAGGACTTTAGTGAGCCAGTGATGGTGTAAGTTTATAGGTTTGTAGTCTAAATCACCTAGAGGGGGGGGGGGGGGGGTGAATAGGTTTCTTTTCTTTTTCCTCTAAGTACCCTAGCCGATTTTTGAGTTAGTTTAAGCAAATCAACAAACCCAGAAAGCACACAAGAATTTGTAGTGGTTACCTAAAGATAGTGTGTCTTTGGGTAGTCCACTTTCCCCCTTCACCCTTCTAACAGTGTATTAGACAGGGCCAACTCCTCCAACTCAGCTCCAAGAGCTTACAACACAGATCCCTCAGGATCTCTCAGGTTTTTCCAAACCCAACCTCAGGCTAAACAACCCTACCTCAGATCAGCCCTTGATCCTATAGGTCAGACCTCAGCAGGTCCTACAACTCAGACTAAACAACCCTACAACTCAGGCTCAGCAGCCCTACCTCAGATCAGCTCCTGATCCTACAGCTCAGACCCCTTCCAGGTCCTACAACTCAGAGGAATCCTCCTCCTACAGCTCAGGCCTTCAGCCCTACAAACTTAGATCAGCTCCTGATCCTACAGCTCAGACCCCTTCCCGGTCCTACAACTTAGACCCCTTCCAGGTCCTACCTCAGAGGAATCCACCTCCTACAACTCAGGCTAAAAAGCCCTACAACTCAGGCCTTCAGCCCTACAACTCAGATCCACAGATCCACAGATCCTACAATCTCAGACCAAAAGGTCTTACAACTCAGGTTGTTAAGCCCTACAGAAAGATGAGTATAAAACTTACTATAGATGACAGCAAGTCCCCTGTAGTTCCTGCACAGCTTGTGCTTCCTGTAGCTGGTGATGTTGATGGCAGCTACTAACTGATCTTCTTCTTCAGATGAAGGTTGGAAGATCTCCTTGCTCCTTCTTGCAAAGGAGCTAACGTTTTCTCTCTTCTTCTTCTTCTTGCTTGTCCAGTGAGCAGCAGGAGAGAAAACAAGAGCTTCTGCCATCAATGGAATAGTGAATCTGTCGGCTTCTTTCAAATGTGCCCTAACTCTTCCTTTTATACATCTCTGATCTTCAACGACTCTCAGCCGTCCTTCTGAGAAGTATGGGAGAAACTGGTGGATCCCACACAGCTTTTCTGCAACTTGCGCCACGGGCAGAACACACAATCTGCGTTTGACGAACACGCTGTACTGTGTTCGATGAACTTGCCAAACTCCGCGGTCGACGATCTTGCCAAACTCTGCGTTCGACGAACTTGCCAAACTCTGCGTTCGACGAACTGCCTTCTCTCTGCGTTCGACGAATTGTGTTCTGCGTTTGACGATCTGCCTTGTCTCTGTGTTCGACGACCTGCCTTGTCTCTGCGTTCGACGATCTGCCATACTCTGCATTTGACGAACTCGCCAAAGTCTGCGGTCGACGAACTCGCCCAAGTCTCAGCTGATTCTTCTTTTCTGTCTGCGTTCGACGAACTACCTTCTGAGTTCGATGAACATGCCAACTATCAGCTGTTTCTTCTATCTCGTCTCAGTGGTCGACGAACTGTGTTCTGCGTTCAACGAACGGCTCTCTGTGTTCGACGAACACGCCCTTTGTGCCTTCTCAGTGGCTCCTTCTCTGGTCTCGTCTCAGCGGTCGATGAACTGAGTTCTGTGTTCGACAAATGGCTCTCTGCGTTCGACGAACACGCCCTTTGTGCCTTCTCAGCGGCTCCTTCTCTGGTCTCGTCTCAGCGGTCAACGAACTGAGTTCTGCGTTCGACGAACGGCTCTCTGCGTTCGACGAACACGTCATTCTTTCCAATCTGCACACTGCTCCTTTCCCGTCTCAGCGGATTCGCTGAGACAGCGATCTCGTCTCAGCGGATTCTTGGTTATCTGCAGCTCAGCTTGCTTATAAGCTTTCTTAGTGGCTCCTGTTCTGGTCTCAGCAGTTGCGCTGAGACAGTGGGCTCGTCTCAGCGATTTTGACCCTTCGTCTCAGCGGTTCTGCTGAGACAAAAGTTCATCTCCTAGGAGATGATTTCTCCTCATCTAAGGGCATGTTTGGCCCTTCCTTTTGAGTCACCTGTGCCTGTATATCCTACACAAGTATAGCTTTATCAAATAAAATATGTCCTTAGCATTGAGAGTGATGCCTCTTCAAATTAAGGTAATATTGAGGGCAATATTCCCAAAAATCTCCCCCTATTTGAAGAAGGCAAAACATTTCCAATGCTAAGGTACATGAACAGCAAAAACATATCACAAAAATGATCTATATAGCATTGGCCCTAACACCCTAGGCTTTGGCCCTATCTAGCATGGGCCCTAACACCCTAATAAGCATTGTCCCTATCTCCCCCTTTCTGGTTTCTTCAACTATTTATCCCTTTATGGATTGGGAGGCAACATCTATAAATCCTTTTGGATCAACTTATAGGTTAACCTATACACTCTTAGCTTTTGCCATCTCCCCCTCAACCTGAGCAGGGATTTTGCTCCCCCTCAATTAGAGAGCTATTTTCTGTAATAGCTGATCTTGTTCAATTTGAACAACCCATTCTAGCACCGAATACTGAAGGTAGAAATACAGAGTACATATACCAACAGTAACAAACACAATATGATTTTCAGAATATGAAATATCATTTCAATTAGATGTTCAGTACAGACATTTCAAATAGTTCAACTTATGATTATACATTAAATAATTTAAAGAGCATCTCAAGGAAGGGTCTTCTTAGATGATCCCTGGGAAGAGCTTTCTCCATCTTCAGACTTTCTCTTCCTAGCTTCAGCAGCAGCCTTGATCTTCTCCTTTACTTTGAGTACAGAAATGGCTTGGGAAGATATCTTGTGGGAATCCTTATAGGAGTTTCCTTTCTTACCATGTTTTCTTTGAGAATCCTTTCCCTTAGAGATTCCCTCTCAAGGTGCTTGATCTATTCAGCAGATGAATAGACATGGTCAATGTCCTTGAGTTGATTGCCATGGCTGACCCAGGTGTTGACAAAAATTGTGTCCAACTCCAGATTGTCATCCTCATGGAGTGGATCCTCTAATCTTTCCATCCTCTTCTGGGCCATATACTCTTCAGCAGTCTGAATGCCCTCTGCCCTTCTCCTCTGTGTTTCACTCTCATCTTGAATTAGATTAGATTGACCTTGGAAGTCAAAATCTTCAGGTCTGCTTGGATTCAAGATAGGAAGATTTAAGGAATCCTTGTTCCTTGTAAAACTTTTAAGCTTGAGGTCCAATGATTATCATTAACCTTTTTAACCATAGTTAGGATATCTTCTTGAATTGCATTGGATGCTTTGTTGACCACTTCCACCACTTACTTGCTGGCTACTGCCTGATTTGAGAGTATCAGCTGGTGGGCATTCTCCATGTTGTTATATAGCTTTATGTGAGCTCCTTTCAGCTTAGCATTTAGCTTGGCAACCTTCTCCTCCCCCTCTTTGCCTTTTTCCAATATCTTTTTCTCTATTTCAGAGTGTTGATCTATTATGGATTGGGAGAGAGTTTGGAAAGTGTTGTCCACATCCTCCAGAATACTTTCCTTTGCCTTGTCAATGTGGGACATGACATGGCTGCTAGAGGTGTTAGCAACTTGTGCCATTCTAGCAACTGCATTCTCCCAGACATTTTGATTCTTGTAAAGATGATTCTTTACATATGTAATGTCCTTTGTGGAGTCCCCTTGATGATCAACAATTAGCTTCAATACAGTGTGCTGAGCAGCAACTGTGCCTTTGGCCATCTCAAACCATCTTGTCATTTGCTGGAGGATATGATCAGATGCAGTTTTGACATCATTAACCTGGGTGTTCAGCTCAGTCCTCACTGCAGCCACCCTTGACTCCATTCTCTGCTCACTTGCTTGAATCTCATGAGATAATGCTGCTCTTGTAGCATTCAGCTCATCCCTAATTTGAGCAGTAGCACCTTGAACCTTTTCAGCAACAAGTTCTTTCACAGACAATATCTGACCCTCAATGATGGTTTGTATTGAGTTCAGCAAGTCAGATGTGTCCAGCACAGCTGCTGGCCTTTCCTGGGCCACCTCTTTCTCCACCACTTCTTCAACCCCATTATTGTCCTTCTCCATTCCAGGTTCTGGTCTTTGTAGCTCTTCAGCATTTGGGCTGTGCTCCCCTCACTAGCACCCCCACCAACATCTCCAAAGTGAGAGTTATGCTCCCCCTCACTCTGGGCATCCATGTTTGGAGAATTATATCTAGGAGAACCTGAAATATGGTTGATGAGTTAGGTAGATACCTAGACTAGGCCTATAATTAGGGAGTGAAGCCTAACTATGATCCTAATTTACCATGGATAGAGGAATTCAGTAATACTTCTTCAGCATGAGGAACAATTGGATTAGTATTCAACAGAGTTGGCTCTTCTATCCTACCCTGGGGTTCACCTTCACCAGCCACACCATCCAAGTGCACTGTAGGATCATCATCCTTCCTGGAGGTTTCAGCACCATCTTCAGCACTCTTCTTAGCTTTCTTCTTCTCCTTCAGCTCAGCCACCATGGAAGGCTGGCTCATGGATAGTGAAAGTGGGGATAGATCAAGATTACTCTAGAGGGGGGGGGGGGGGGGGGTGAATAGAGTATTTTAAAATAATTTTACTTAGCTTAAAGAAATCTGTAAAAAACAAATTGAGTTATTTAAGTATATGTGTAAGTGAGTGCAGCACAGATGTAAACATAAACTAAAACACAGCACACACAACACACACATCACAGCACAAATAATAAAGGCAAACATAGAAGACACAAGGATCTATAGTAGTTCCCCAATCAACCTGGGTACATCTACTCTTCTACCACCCTGGTAGGAAATCCACTAAGGCTTTTTGATCAGGTGAGCCTTCACCACAGAGCTTTTGATCAGGTGCTCAAAACCACCACAGAGCTTTTGATCAGGTGCTCAAAACCAAAAATCAACTTTTGAAGGGAGTTACAACCCTGTACACAGTTATAAAATAAAAGTAAAATAAAGATGTTGGTGTCTTCTCTTTTCTCTAACAACAGAGAAGACTAGTGGATTGTTGAATGATTGTCAGATCTCCCCCTGTGAATAAGAGTAAGAAAAACAGGAGAGAAAATCTGCTCAGGGTGTAGGTCTTCTTGATCTTCAGAGTATCTCTAGCAAAAGTTCTCTAGAAGGAATTGATGCAGATGATTCCTAGAGATTAAGAGTAGGTGTCTGGAGAAGATGAAGACTTCAGAGAAAATCAGAGAGAGTTCTTGAGAGGAATGAAAACTGAGCAGCAAAAGATTATTCTCTGTATCTGTGTCTCTCTCTAGAATAATAGCAATGATAATCTCTGGACGGGAGAGAGTTGATCCTCTTTCAAATTTCAAACAGGGCTGGAAAGGAATGAGACAAAAAGGAAAGATTTGCCTCTGACAGAAAAAGGAATACCAATATATTAAATTCCTTGAAACTTGCAATCCGCCTTATAAAATAATCTGCACGCAGCCCTTAATTAATGCAGCAACGGCCATAAAATCTTTGATAGAAAATACTGCAATAACTGACTGATATTATGATAAGAACAGCTGTCAGCCTTCATAAGAAATCCTGAGGATAACTCCAAAATAATACTCTGAATAGAAGAGGTCACTGAATATAGAAACTCTGAAGAAGTTCGTCGACCTGAGGGAAAGTTCATCGAACTTAAACTGGGAAGTTCGTCGAACAAGAAGAAACTTTCGTCGAACAAAACTTTGAAGTTCGTCGAACCAAGTTCGTCGAACGGATTCTTGAATTCGTCGAACGTGTTCGACGTTCATCGAACACCTTGACTTAGCTAATCTTCAAATCTCTTCTAGACTTAGCCTATGACCCTTATACTATACATGATGGGTCAAAACAAATCCTATCCTAGAAATAGACATCCTAGCCCAAATCAGTAATAGGGTTGAACTATGTTCCAATAATCTCCCCCTATTTGGGTTAGGATCCTATGTACAGCATTTATCAACTAAACAAATATGCATAACAAAATTATAGGAAAAATATCTGACAGAAAGGAAATTCAGCAGATATAAATCAATTGTCACAAGCAGATATCATCACAGAATAATTAAGAGTCAATTAACCAGAGAGAGAATTTTAAGGATTCCTGTCCTCTGAAGATGGCTTCTTGAAGATTATTTTCTTGCTAGTATCTTCAGATTGCCTTCTGCTTAGCTTGCAGTCTTCATCACCCACTGTTACCTTCTTGGAAACAGTTGGCAGAACAGACACTGGGTGGAGACTCATGTAGGCAGAAGTGTTGAACATATTCTTCACCTGGTACTGTTGAAATTCCTGTTCTCTATAGGGAGACATGGTAGAAATATGAGAGGTATCCATACCTTTTTCTCTGGCATCTTTCATCTGAGATAGAGCAACATGCTCTCTAAACCTTGCCATATTGTACAATCTATCTGCTTCAGCTTTATCTTCAGCTTCCTTATCTTTGATTTCTTGTTCAGATAATTGGCTATGCCTTCTTCCATAAACCTGATAGCCTGAAGATCTTCCTTCCCTGTATGAAGAGGATTGACCAGATGGCTTGGAGCCAACAGACTGAGATGTCCTGGATGTGGAAGAAAGTCCTCCTGCAGAACCTGCACCTGGAGGAGGTGGAGGAGGAGGGGGTTTCTTGAACACAGCAGGGTGATCCTTATGGTATCTTCTTTCAAACTTCCTTCTCTTCAACTCATTCTTGGAGAATTGCATCCAAGGTTGAGTTATTTCATGAGGCTTGAGAGTTTCTGCACATAATAGGGAATGTCATTTTTATCAGGCTTTTTGGAAGGGGCTGGCAGCTTCTTGCATGGAGCTTTTCTTTTCTTGGATTTGACTTTGGCTTCACTATCATCACTGTCATCATCATCATCAGAATTTGAAGATGAAGGCACATTTCATCAATTTCCTTGTATGCTTCAATCCTTCTTTTCTCTAAATCATCATCAACATTCTTGACAACAGTAGCAGCAGGCTCATAAGAAGAGGAGGGGGCAGAGGCAGAGGCATCAGGCATATGTTCATCAAGAACTGCCTGTTCAGGAACAGCAGGTTACTGATCTGCCTTAGAGATAACTGGCTCTGGAACTGGAGACAATAGCAAATCTCCATGCCTGGCTTCCAAGTCTGGGGAATAGCAGACAATGGCCTTGGAGAGGTCTTCAGCTGATTCTTTGGAAGATGGGTCTGAGCAGAGGGACTGAATGGTAAGCTGCAGAATCCGATCCACTAGAGGGGTGGATTTGAAAGAGCTGCTGGGAGGAACTTCTGGAGGAGGAGGAGGAGCACCTTCTGTGCTTTGAGCCAGGGAGACCAAGACTGTGCTGACATCAGCTAGGTCTGACCCTTGCTCTTCAGGAACTTCTGCCTCTGGAGCTTCCTCCTGGAACATCTCCCTTTGCCTAGACTCTGGGAAACTAGAGTCTGGGCCCCCAGATGAAGGGAAAGAGGAGGAGTAGAGAGAAGCAAGTTGAGAGAGAATAAGATCAAGCTTAGAATGCACTGGGGCCAGACTTTGATCAATAAGCTCCTGTAATTTAGAAGCTATGTGACCAAACACCTGGGTGGATATCTGTGAGACATCCACAACCAGTACATCTGGAGTTGGGTGAGAAGAAGAAGGGATGGAAGATGTGGTATGAGCATAAGAAGTGGATGGAGGAGGAGGAGGAGGAGGAGTGAAATCTGATGGGATTTCATCCTGAGAAAAGTTTGGAATGGAAGTGTCTTGTGGAGGAGGAGGAGAATTTTGAGGAGGTGAAAGTGGAGATAGAGTGGAGAGGTTTTCTGGAGGTGGAGGAGGAAGAGAAGAGGAGGCAGGCTCTTCAGAATGTTGAAGAGTCTGTGAGAGAGAAGGAGGAATCTGGGTGGGGGAGTGGCTATTACAACCCTGGTGTCCTCAGAAGCTTGAACTGTTGGAACCACTGGAGCTGATTTCTTCTGGAATGTCCTATACCACTTCTTGAAAAGAAGGGGAGTCAGTTTCTTTGAGGCATTAATGCCAACAACAGTAGAAACTGAGACGGATGGACACTTGGCCTGAAGGAAGATTCCCAGAATCCTTCCATAGCCTACATTCCTTGAGGTCACTTTCTTTTTGATGGAATCAAACAGAGTCAGCCCCAGTTGATGTGCCTCTTCTCAATCAAAGCACTCATGACTAGAAATTGCTGCATGTTTATGTAGTCATGTGCTGAGCTCTTCCCCATCAGAACCTTTCCCACAACATCTGCCAGGAAGGTGTATTCCACTGCAAAATCACATTTCAGAAGATGTTTAGGGTTACTCCCAGAGTACCCCATCATGTCCAGCATCAGATTGAACTCTTCCCCAGTGAGTTCCAAATCATCATCTCCATTTTCAAATTCAAATATCTCAGACAAAACAGCAGCACTCAGAACAAATTCATTCCCTGAAACCTTTCCTGCAATTTCTGTGCCATTTCGAATCTCAGAAGTGAATGCCCATTCATTTATCTCATTGATATGAATCTTGGGCCGGCAAGTCATAAACTTGCGCAACTTCGGGTCTTCAAAGAGATTCAGAATGTCTGTGAAGCCTTCTCCTGACTGGGCAAACGATTCCAGATCAATATCGAATCCCGTATCGAACTTTATTGAGGAGAGGACTCCAGCAGTGATCGACATTGTTCCTGCAAAGAAAGAAAAACGATCAAGTGCAAAGGGAACTGGAGGGAGAAGAAGAGTTTGAGAGCGCAAAAGACAGAATCCAGACGAATAGAGATTAAATATTAGGGTTCGGCGAAGACGAGGGTTTGCGCGGAACGGATTCGACGAGAAGACACGTGTTAGCGGGAAATAAAAAGCTGTCTTTCGTCGATCCCGTTCGACGAATGAGATATTTCGTCGATCTCGTTCGACTAATAACTTTTCAAAACTTCTTTCATAAGGAAGATAGAATGTCAGAGACTTCGTCGACCGGGTTCGACGAAATCGAGACTTCGTCGATCGAGTTCGACGAAAATTCTTCAGAACTTTAGGAAGAAATCTTGACCAGTTCGTCGACCTCGTTCGACGAAAAAGATTTCGTTCGTCGAGCGCATTCGATGAATTTTCTGAACCTTAATATATTGAAAAGTTTTATTGGGTAGAAAACTTTGCCAATTAGATTGACTCTCATTTATCATTCCAAGCTGATTTATAAAGAATTGATGTTTCTTTTCATCCAAAGGCTTGGTGAAATGTCAGCTCTCTGCAAATCAGTTGGTATGAAGTCTAAACATATTTTTCCCTTCTTCACATTATCTCTGATAAAGTGGTGTCTGATCTCAATATGTTTAGTTCTACTGTGGAGTACTGGATTTTGTGCCATTGATATTGCACTGGTGTTATCACAAAAGATTTTGGAATTATTTAGATTGTAACCATAGTCTAGGAGCTGGTTCTGTATCCACAAAATTTGTGAACAGCAACTGCCAGCTGCTATGTATTCAGCTTCTGCAGTTGATGTAGACACAGAGGTTTGTTTCTTACAAAACCAGGACACAATCTTATCTCCAAGGAACTGACAAGTCCCTGAGGTGCTTTTCCTGTCTATTCTGCATCCAGCATAATCAGCATCTAGGTATCCAGTTAACTCAAATCCTGATTCTGTAGGATACCAGAGTCCTAGATCTGGACAACCCTTTATATATCTTAAAATCTTTTTTAATAAAATATAGTGAGATTCTTTAGGATTTACCTAAAATCTAGCACTAATACATGTGGCAAACATGATATCTGGTCTACTGGCTGTTAAGTATAAAAGAGACCCCACAATGGCTCTATATACTTTCTGATCAATAGGTTTTCCTGATTCATCAGCGCCAACAGCTGCATTTGAAGGCATGGGAGTTTTCATGGGGGAGGCATCTGACATCCCAAATCTTTTAACAAGCTCTTTAGCATATTTAGATTGTGATATGAAGATGCCTTTTGTTGTTTGCTTAACTTGCAAACCAAGAAAGTAAGACAGTTCTCCCATACTGCTCATTTCAAATTTTGAATGCATTAGATTTGAAAATCTTTTGCATAACTTAGAGTCAGTAGAACCAAATATTATATCATCTACATATATTTGTACCAATAGGGTTTCAGATTTATGATTTCTAAAAAACAGTGCCTCTAGAAAACTTATTCTCCAAAAGAAAGTTTGTAAGGGTCTCATACCATGCTCTAGGAGCTTATTTGAGACCATATAAAGCTTTATGTAATCTAAAAACATAAGAGGGTTGAGTTGGAGAAATAAAACCTGGTGGTTGTTCCACATATACTTCTTCTTTGATATCTCCATTTAGAAAGGCACTCTTAACATCCATTTGAAATACCTTGAATCTTTTGTATGCAGCAAATGCTAGGAATATTCTAATTGCTTCCAGCCTTGCTACAGGTGCAAAAGTCTGATCATAGTCTATGCCTTCCTCTTGGCAGTATCCTTGAGCCACTAGTCTTGCCTTATTTCTGACTATGACTCCTTGAGCATCCAATTTATTTCTGAATACCCATTTAGTGCCAATCACTGGATGATTCTTGGGTCTTGGAACAAGTTCACATACTTTGTTCCTTTCAAATTGATTTAATTCCTCTTGCATAGCAGTAATCTAGTTGGGATCTTGCTCTGCATCTTTGATGGATTGAGGTTCAATTTGAGAGAGGAAACAGGTGTGCAAATTATTTTGATTTAGTTGATTTCTTTTTTGCACACCCACTGAGATGTCACCAATTACTTGAGATCTAGGGTGATCTCTTATGTTGACATAATCAGTAGGAAAAATAACTTCTCCTTGAGCTTGTTCATTTTCTCTATGAGGAATTTCTATGTCCTCCTGAACTTCAGCATTAACAGCCTCAAGATTTGTAGGAATATTTGTTGTATCCAATGTTGGTGCAATAGGACATTCTTCTTCACTATCCTCATTAGGTAATAGAGAAGGATTTATTAAATCCTCTTTCTGTAGAGTTAGATTATCTAACTTCTCACAGAGAATTGGTACCTGTGCATCTTGTGAGGTAGAGATATTTCTCTCCTTGCAACTCAAGTTAGTTTCATCAACAGATACATGAATAGATTCTTCTATTTTAAAAGAAGATTTGTTAAATACTCTGTAAGCTTTACTACTAACTGAATAACCAAGGAAAATGCCATCTGAAGCTTTTGCTTCAAATTTTCCTAGGTGCTTCTTGTCATTATTATGAATGAAGCACTTACAGCCAAAAGCCCTAAAGTAATTTACTCTAGGCTTCTTCCCTTTAAGCAGTTCATAATGTGTCTTGCCCTTTTGTTTATGAATTAAACTTCTGTTTAAGACATAGTTTGTTGTGCTGACAGCCTCAGCACAAAAGGATTGGGGCAAAACAGCATCTGCAAGCAATGTTCTTCCAGATTCAATCAGTGTTCTATTTTTCCTTTCAGCTACCCCATTTTGTTGAGGAGTTCTAGGAGCTGAAAAGCGTTGCCTGATACCTTCCTTCTCACATAATTCTCTCATCAGAAGAGATTCAAACTCAGTGCCATGATCACTTCTGATCAATGCAATCTGAGTAGAATACTCAATCTTGATGCTCCTGAGAAAGTCTGTAAGAACCTTGAAGTTATCTGACTTGCTTCTCAGAAAGAATACCCAACTGAATCTAGAGAAGTCATCAAGAATAACTAAGGTGTAAGACTTACCTCCCAAACTGTGTATGGGAAGGGGTCCAAAAAGATCTAAGTGCAGCAAGTACAAAATCCTAGGAGAATCACTCTTAGATAGTGACTTAAAGCTGCTCTTAGTCTGCTTTCCCAATTAACATGCCCTGCAAAGGCTTTCCTTCTTGTATGATCCAGAAGGTAGTCCCCTGACAAGGTTGCCCTTTGATAACTTGGCTAGGGTCCTATGGTTCACATGACCTAGTATCCTATGCCACAAATCAGTATTTTTACTGACTTGGTTAAACAAGCAGATCTCAGGTTTGGCTGAATTAAAATCTACTAAATAAACATTACCTTGTCTATTTCCTAAAATAACAATATTATTTTCAGAAAAGATAATGCATCTAGAATGGCTGAAGCATACCTGACATCCTTCATCACATAGTTGACCTATGCTGATGAGGTTATGTTTGAGTCCACTTACATAGGCTACCTTTTTGAATGTGATTGTCTCAATCTGGACTGATCCATAGCCTTCTGTTTGTCCCCAATTGGAATCTCCAAAAATCACTCTTGGTCCAAGCTTTGCCTTATAGTTGATTAATTTGGCTCTTGTTCCTGTCATATGTCTTGAACATCCACTGTCCAAGTACCACTGTTCCTCTGTGGTAGGACAGTTCTTTTTCTGCAATATAAGGAGGGTTAGGTGTTCTTAACCCAGGTTACCTTGGGTTGATTTTTTTAACCTTGAAATGCAGAAATATATGAGACATCAGGTTGACTATGATAACCTAGAGGGTGATATATTCTAGGAGGGATAATCCAATCACTAAAGGAATTCTTCAGTTTAGAAGAGGATGTATGTTGTCTGTCCTTAGTAAAATTGGCGTTCGACGAACTTTGTTGTGTTCGTCGACCTGGTTCGACGAAAGATGTGGCATTCGTCGAGCCCTGTCTGCAACAGGTTTTCTGCATAGATTCAGGCCTTGGTTTTCGTCGATCTGTGTTCGACAAAACCTGTTGGTTTCGTCGATCGCCGTTCGACGAACTTGCTTGAGCAATATTTGTTTCAGGAATTTTTCCTGTGTCTTGTATTGCTTCTTTCCCTTTTGCAGATACAAATTTTACTGGGGTAGATAACATATTCTTCTTCAAAAGAAGAGGTTGATTAGATGATGCCCCCAAGCCCAGTTTGCCATTCAGCCTGGCATTCACTATGCTTGTGATATCCATCAGCTTGAGACTTCTCCCATTTAGAGAATTCTCTAGCTGCTTGGCCTCAGTTAGCTGTGTTTCTAGAGAACTCACTCGTTCCCTGGAAATCCTTAGCTCAATTTTGAGCTTAGTGTTTTCAGTGGATATTCCATCCATCTTAGCTAACTTATCTCTCAGAGAAATAATTTCTTTCTCTGATCTAATCATATCTTTACACAACTGTTTAAAGTCATCTTTAAACTGTTCTGAATGAAAATCAAAACTGGAAATTACCTCATCCCTATTAGCTTCAGATTCATCATCTGAGTTGTCATTTGATGAGGAGGCATTGATTGCCATCATGCAGAATTCCTTGTCTTCTGCTTCCTTCTCCTCATCACTGGAACTGGAGGATGACTCAGATTCAGTGTCACTCCAGGTTTCAGCAACAAAGCCTTTTTCTCTTTTCTTGTGGTCTTTTGATGAGTGTTTGCTGGAGTGTTCCTGCTCTTTTCTCCTACTTTTCTTGTGAGCTTCTGGACACTCAGTGAGGATGTGTCCAGGCTTCCTGCAACCAAAGCATATTATTTCTTTAGATGGAGTTTTATCATACCTTGGCTTTTCATTGTGCCTGTTGAACTTTCTTCTAAAGTCCTTCCTTGCAATCTTGTAAAATCTCTTTGCTAAGAGACTCAGCATCTCCTGATCACCAATCTTGTCTTCTTCCTCTGTTGCCTAAAAGGCAATGCTCTTCTCTTTCTTTGAGGATGAAGATGGAGAGGCATCTGCTTCTCTACTCTTTATCAGCTGCTCATAAGATTTGAGCTTTCCAAGGAGATTCTCAGTTGTAATCTCACTTAGTCCTCTGGCATCTTTAATTGGCCAGATTCTTGTGTCCCATGTCCTGGGGAAGCACATCAGGATCTTGTCATTAATTTCAGTGACTGTGATCACTTTCTCCATGGTCTCAGCTCATTGATGATGAGGCTGAGTCTGTTATACATCTCTGCAACAGTCTCTGATTCTCTCTTTTTGAAATTCTCGTACTGGGAGATCAAATGTGATCTTCTGTCCTTTCTCTCATCTGTTGATCCTGCCACCATTCTTGTGAGGGAGTCCCAAATTTCTTTGGCAGAGGTGCAGTCAACCACCTTCTGAAATATGTCATCAGACATGGTTTGTGCCAAGATATTCATGGCCTTTGCATCAGCAGTTTTCTGTTTCTTTTGTGTTTCTGTCCATTCTGGAGGAGGGACAGCAGTTGTGTCTGTTGTTGTTGAGGTTGATGCAGTTGGAGGTCCTGTCAAAATAGAATTAAAAATTTCCTCATCAATAGAATTCATGTAAAGTTTGATCCTTGCTTGCCATAGTGCAAACTTGTTCAGATTGCACATAGGAGGTCTTGTGCTTGAATATTCTTTGTTCTGTGCCATGGTTCTAATAAACAAAAAAACCTTTAAAGTAGTCTAGATCTATCAGATCTGTTGGTCCAGGTGTTAGCCTGTAACAACCAACCTGGCTCTGATACCAATTGAAAGTGGGGATAGATCAAGATTACTCTAGAGGGGGGGGGGGGGGGGGGGGGGTGAATAGAGTATTTTAAAATAATTTTACTTAGCTTAAAGAAATCTGTAGAAAACAATTTGAGTTATTTAAGTATATGTGTAAGTGAGTGCAGCACAGATATAAACATAAACTAAAACACAGCACACACAGCACAGCAAAAATAATAAATGCAAACATAGAAGACATAAGGATCTATAGTAGTTCCCCAATCAACCTGGGTACATCTACTCTTCTACCACCCTTGGTAGGAAATCCACTTAGGCTTTTTGATCAGGTGAGCCTTCACCGCAGAGCTTTTGATCAGGTGCTCAAAACCACCACAGAGCTTTTGATCAGGTGCTCAAAACCAAAAAACAACTTTTGAAGGGAGTTACAACCCTGTACACAGTTATAAAATAAAAGTAAAATAAAGATGATGGTGTCTTCTCTTTTCTCTAACAACAGAGAAGACTAGTGGATTGTTGAATGATTGTCAGATCTCCCCCTGTGAATAAGAGTAAGAAAAACAGGAGAGAAAATCTGCTCAGGGTGTAGGTCTTCTTGATCTTCAGAGTATCTCCAGCAAAAGTTCTCTAGAAGGAATTGATGCAGATGATTCCTAGAGATTAAGAGTAGGTGTCTGGAGAAGATGAAGACTTCAGAGAAAATCAGAGAGAGTTCTTGAGAGGAATGAAAACTGAGCAGCAAAAGATTATTCTCTGTATCTGTGTCTCTCTCTAGAATAATAGCAATGATAATCTCTGGACGGGAGAGAGTTGATCCTCTTTCAAATTTCAAACAGGGCTGGAAAGGAATGAGACAAAAAGGAAAGATTTGCCTCTGACAGAAAAAGGAATACCAATATATTAAATTCCTTGAAACTTGCAATCTGCCTTATAAAATAATCTGCACGCAGCCCTTAATTAATGCAGCAACGGCCATAAAATCTTTGATAGAAAATACTGCAATAACTGACTGATATTATGATAAGAACAGCTACCAGCCTTCATAAGAAATCCTGAGGATAACTCCAAAATAATACTCTGAATAGAAGAGGTCACTGAATATAGAAACTCTGAAGAAGTTCGTCGACCTGAGGGAAAGTTCGTCGAACTTAAACTGGGAAGTTCGTCGAACAATAAGAAACTTTCGTCGAACAAAACTTTGAAGTTCGTCGAACCAAGTTCGTCGAACGGATTCTTGAATTCGTCGAACGTGTTCGACGTTCGTCGAACACCTTGACTTAGCTAATCTTCAAATCTCTTCTAGACTTAGCCTATGACCCTTATACTATACATGATGAGTCAAAACAAATCCTATACCTAGAAATAGACATCCTAGCCCAAATCAGTAATAGGGTTGAACTATGTTCCAATAGATAGGACCCTTGTTGACCTGTCCAAAGTCTTGATATCCAGTCTCTTCAAGTAGTGGATATTGATACCCTTGAAGGAGGAGAATTGGTCAGGATATGCATTCAGCAGGAAGAGTGATAAGATCCTTCCTAAGTTTGGAGCCTGCAGACATTGCTTAATCCTTTGGTACAGGACAGTTCCCCAGCATGTCCTTTTCTTCATGATGATCCTTGCAACCAGCTCAAACATCGGTTGTGAGATTGTGTCATGTGATCCTGGCTTGCACAGAAGGGCCTTTCCCACTATATCACACAATAGCTTCCCCTTTTGGTTGAAGAATCTCTTCTTCAAAGATGAAGTCTGGGAATCACTGTATTCACACCACTTTAAGGCTTGCTCCTTGTCTGATGCAGATATCTCCTCTTCTTCCACTCTAGGAAGGTGCAGTACTTCTTCCAATCTCTTAGGGGACAGTTTCACCCTAAACACTCCAATCTTAGAAGATATGCCATCCTTAGAAGATGACAGTTTGATGTTTGCATAAAATTCTAGCACTTCATGCCTGAATATCTGAGAGGGTTCAGATAACACGAAATCTAGACCGGATTCAGAAATGAGGGAGATGACACCTAGAATCTCTGGTGAGGCATGGAGAAAGCCATCCCTCACCAACTCATAACCTTCAAGCAACTCCTTCACAATTTTGGGCGCCATTTGGTCAAAGAGAAGAACGTTGAGACGGAAGGGTAGAAGTTTCATCTCGGCGGCTGGAGTAGTGCAAGAGAATGTGAAAAGTCATCTAACACAGTCTGCTATTTATACACTAGGTCTTAGTGTTAACCTAATCGACTCAGCGGAACAGCTAAGAAGATTCATCTACATTTTCATTCTAGGGCTGAGTTCGTTGAACTCAAACTAGAGTTCGTTGAACCCTGACTAAGTTTATCTAAAACTTTAACATAAGACTGAGTTCGTCGAACACAAGGCTGAGTTCGTCGAACTCATGCTCGACATTCGTCGAACTCATGCTCGACATTCGTCGAACTCAGGACAGAGTTCATCGAACCCAAATTTTTCTTAACTGTTAAAATGCAATCTAAAGCATAGCTTAGGCAGATTGTACTGGATAATCTTATCATCCCACTTTAACATTATTATAGACAACATTTGATGATAATTTCATAATAGGTAGGAGACATACTTACCTTGAGGATTCAGTCCTCTAACTGATGTTGACTTCATGATATCAACTTCCTTTCTTTCATGTGCCATGGACACTCACTGTTCAAGTACCAAATAATGATGGGGCTGGTACTTGAACTATCCTGCAAAACAAAGTTTAATGTCCCTTAGGAGCCCAAGATGACTTGGGTCCTAGGTTCTTGTTAGCATAATCAAATGACCTTACTATAGCTGCACCCTTTGCAGGAAGGTTCATCTTTGCACATGGCACATTAGGGTTATGCCAACAGTCTATGGCAAAGTGTCCTACCTTACCACAACACCAACATTCATGAATGTTGTATCTTCTCTTCTGAACACTTCTTGAGAGTTGTGCAGCACAGTCCACATGTTCAGGAATAGATACAACAGCATTCTTCCTGTTCCTCTCAGCAATGATTTGACTGAATGTCAATCTGTGTGCTGTCTTAATGCTCTTTGTCCTGATGGCATCAGCTTGCAATGACTTGGCAGCCATACAAGATTTGATGGCATCTGACACTGAGCAATCAGACTTGTTTACAGATTTGACATCAGTAATTTTCTTGACTGATTCAACCTTAGTAGGGTTTGCCTTCTTATTCTTGAATGAGGGGGCTGAGGTACCAAATACAAAAGTTCCAAGTTGGGCCATTTGAATTTCCTCATGGGGAGCCTTCATGGCACTCAATCCCATTCCCTTTCTTCCACTATGGGAAGGAGCATTTTCCTTCCTATAGCAACTCCCATTCTTCCAGTGACCATAAATGCTTCCATGGTCATACCTGTTGGAAGGAAGTAACACCTTTTGAAAGGTGAGTTGTGGCTTAACCTTCCCCTTGCTCTTCTCTCCACTCCCTTTTCCTACTTACATTTTATTGAATCCTAGTCCTCTCTTATTGGTTTGAGAGGAGAAGGTGTCAATAATAGGAAGCACAGATTTGGGCTTGGAGAATTGAGCCACCAGGCTCTTCTCCTTCTCAAGCTTTTCCTCAAGGTCCTTGATGACCTTGTTCTTCAGGGAAATAGTGCTTAATTGCACAATAGTTAACCCATGTAAATGGCTAATCTGTCTACTCATCTGAGCCACCAAGGTGGTAGGTTCAGTGTAGTCATTCTTAGTCATCTTGAGGGAAACAATTTCCTGGGCTTGCCTCTTGGCAAGCTTCTTTCTCTTCTTCAGAGCCTCCAAAAGAACACCATATTTGTCAATCAATTGATTGAGTTCTTCCTCAGCTTCCTTACCCCTTACATCAATTGATGAAGGTGCATCAGATTCTGGACTAGTCTCATAATCAGAAATAGAAGTGGAATGAGATAGTACCTGAACATTGTCAGAAGCATTCTAACTCCCTCCCTCATCAGTGAAGGCCATTAGGCCTAGCTGAACAATGTCTTCTTCATCCTCCTCTTCATCACTATCTGAGCGTGAAAGAGGGGCCCTGATTCCAACCTTTGCGCTGGATAGTCTTCATCTTCTTCTGCTGCATACAGCCCAATGTAGGCTTCTTCTTCATTCTCTGAATCTGATGTTGAAGGATCAGATTCACTCCAGCTCTTTTCTTTCTTTGCTAGGAGGGATTTTTATCCCTTCCTATCCTTGTGGTGATGATGCTTCTTTTCACCACTATCCTTTCTTTTGACTGGACAATCAGCTATGACATGTCCAGGATTGCTGCAACAATAGCAAACTATGTTATTGGAAACATGTTTACTAAGTTTGAAATCATACATGTCACCCTTTGGGTGCTGTCTTTCAGATTTCCTGCTATCTTTCTTGTAGTGTGATGATGAGGAGGGCAAGTTCTTCTATTACTTTTTCTTCATCATCTTCTTGAACTGCCTTAAAAAGACATTAAACTCTTCATCAGTGGAAGAGCTATCTGAGGTGCTGGTTTCAGATTCAGCACTTCTCCTTGGAGGAGACACCATCCTGCCCATGCTTATCTTGGAGTTGTCAGCTTTGAGAGCTACGGATTTCTCCTTTGCCCGAGCCCTTGTTGAGGTGTCCTTTTCCTTTCTTGCAGACAGCTGCATCTCATAGGAGAGCAGCTTTCCAAATAGTGTGTGAGTGGGGGTCTCACCAAGCTTGGCCACTTCCCTGTTTGGATTGTGATTTGACTATTCCCTTTGTAGGATCTGGTCAGACAGTTATGTCTTTCTTGACCAACCTCCATCGGATACCACTTGTAAGTTTATAGGTTTGTAGTCTAAATCACCTAGAGGGGGGGGGGGGGGGGTGAATATGTTTCTTTTCTTTTTCCTCTAAGTACCCTAGCTGATTTCTGAGTTAGTTTAAGCAAATCAACAAACACAGAAAGCACACAAGAATTTATAGTGGTTCCCCAAAGACAGTGTGTCTTTGGGTAGTCCACTTTCCCCCTTCACCCTTCTAATAGTGTGTTAGACCGGGCCACTCCTCCAACTCAGCTCCAAGAGCTTACAACACAGATCCCTCAGGATCTCTCAGGTTTTTCCAAACCCTACCCCAGGCTAAACAACCCTACCTCAGATCAGCCCCTGATCCTATAGCTCAGACCTCAGCAGGTCCTACAGCTCAGGCAAAACAGCCCTACAACTTAGGCTCAACAGCCCTACCTCAGATCAGCTCCTGATCCTATAGCTCAGACCCCTTCTAAGTCCTACAACTAAGAGGAATCCTCCTCATACAGCTCAGGCCTTCAGCCCTACAAACTCAGATCAGC
Organism: Dactylorhiza incarnata; assembly: GCA_033032865.1. NCBI lineage: Eukaryota > Viridiplantae > Streptophyta > Magnoliopsida > Asparagales > Orchidaceae > Dactylorhiza > Dactylorhiza incarnata. Next base: position 1,387,980 of record JAWHQI010000241.1, read on the forward strand.
TCCTGATCCTACAGCTCAGACCCCTTCCAGGTCCTACCTCAGAGGAATCCACCTCCTACAGCTCAGGCTAAAAAGCCCTACAACTCAGGCCTTCAGCCCTGCAACTCAGATCCACAGATCCTATAATCTCAGACCAAAAGGTCTTACAACTCAGGCTGTTAAGCCCTACAGAAAGATGAGTATAAAACTTACTACAGATGACATCAAGTCCCCTGTAGTTCCTGCACAGCTTCTGCTTCCTATAGCTGGTGATGTTGATGGCAGCTACTAACTGATCTTCTTCTTCAGATGAAGGTTAGAAGATCTCCTTGCTCCTTCTTGCAAAGGAGCTAACTTTTTCTCTCTTCTTCTTCTTGCTTGTTCAGTGAGCAGCAAAAGATAAAACAAGAGCTTCTGCCGTCAATGGAATAGTGAATCTGTCGGCTTCTTTCAAACGTGCCCAAACTCTTCCTTTTATACATCTCTGATCTTCAACGGCTCTCAGCCGTCCTTCTGAGAAGTATGGGAGAAACTGGTGGACCCCACACAGCTTTTCTGCAACTTGCGCCACGGGCAGAACACGCAATCTGCGTTCGACGAACACGCTATACTGTGTTCGACGAACTTGCCAAACTCTGCGAGCGACGATCTTGCCAAACTCTGCGTTCGACGAACTTGCCAAACTCTGCATTCTACGAACTGCCTTGTCTCTGCGTTCGACGAACTGTGTTCTGCGTTCGACGATCTGCCTTGTCTCTGCGTTCGACGATCTGCCATACTCTGCGTTTGACGAACTCGCCAAACTCTGCGGTCAACGAACTCGCTCAAGTCTCAGCTGATTCTTCCTTTCTGTCTGCGTTCGACGAACTACCTTCTAAGTCCGACGAACATGCCAACTATCGGCTGTTTCTTCTATCTCATCTCAGCGGTCGACGAACTATGTTCTGCGTACGACGAACGGCTCTCTGTGTTCGACGAACACGCCATTTGTGCCTTCTCATCGGCTCCTTCTCTGGTCTCGTCTCAGCGGTCGACGAACTGAGTTCTGCATTCGACGAACGGCTCTCTGCGTTCGACGAACACGCCCTGTGTGCCTTCTCAGCGGCTCCTTCTCTGGTCTCATCTCAGTGGTCGATGAACTGAGTTCTGCATTCGACGAACGGCTCTCTGTGTTCGACGAACACGCCATTCTTTCCAATCTGCACGCTGCTCCTTTCCCGTCTCAGCGGATCCGCTGAGATAGCGATCTCGTCTCAGCGGATTCTTGGCTATCTGCAGCTCAGCTTGCTTATAAGATTTCTCAGCGGCTCTTGTTCTGGTCTCAGCGGTTCCGCTGAGATAGTGGGCTCGTCTCAGCGGTTTTGACCCTTCATCTCAACGGTTCTGCTGAGACGAAACTTCATCTCCTAGGAGATGATTTATCCTCATCTAAGGGCATGTTTGGCCCTTCCTTTTTGTCACCTGCGCCTGTATATCCTACACAAGAATAGCTTTATCAAATACAATATGTCCTTAGCATTGAGATTGATGCCTCTTCAAATCAAGGTAATATTGAGGGCAATAATCCCAACAGATGGCTTACTATTCTGGGAGGGATGACCCTGTCCGACATCTCTAGTGGTTTGAGGATGTAGTCTCCATCCGAACCATGTCGGACGCCCTTAAGTGTATGCTTTTTACCATCACCTTTCGAGGAAAGGCCAGAGACTGGTTCCACCAGCTGGTAGCAGGTTCCATCAACTGCTTCGAAGATCTGCGCTGATGAGTGACGATGCGATTCTCCACGACCAAGAAGAGGAAGAAGGAGGCCACGACCCTCTTCTATCTGGTGCAAGGATTCAAAGAGACGTTGGGGAACTACATAGACCAGTTCCAGGAGGAAGTGTTGGACATCCAGGAGGTGGATGGCTTCACCCTGCAGCTTTCCCTAACGTTCGGCCTAAGGGAGGGCCTCTTCGAGCTAGAAATCAGTCGGGATCCTCCCATTTCCTATGAAGAGCTCATCGAGAAGGCTAATAAGTTTGTGTAGGGGGAGGACTCTAACCGTGACTTTCTGGCCATGCTCACCAGGCTGACATGGGAGGAGGAAGTCAAAGAGGAGAAGGTCCCCCGTGCCGATGAGACAGGAGGAGCCTTGAAGGTAGGAAAGGAAGAAGCTAGAGGAGAGGAGAAGAGAGGAGCCCAGGAGGGCAGTGTCGAGGAGGCAAGAGGAGAGGAGGCCCATTGTGGCTCCGGAGCGTTGGGAGGAAGAAAGGCGCTTCCAAGTCCCTGTTAATATGCCTCCATGGAGGCCAGCAGGTTGGCCGCAGCGTCATGGTCAGGGAAGGGGGCGTTCCTCTGAGAGGAGAAATTTCAATCAGCAGGATAAGCATCGTGAGAGAAGGGAAGAAGCGATGGTTATTGCCCGCCATGGTAACAGGCCAGCCCGGAGAGTTCAGAGGAGGAGGCAGAAGGCGGAGGAGATCCCCCTCTACTGCAAGCTGCATCAGGTAGCAGGCCATGGGATGATGGCTTGCCCTGATTTTTGGGAAGCCCGGGGAAGAGTAGCTGCCGGAGAAGTGGGAGGAGAGCCGCAGAGGCTAGAAGCCCATGTTGATCCGTTGGTAGCTCAAGCCGCTGCTCGAAGGAGGAACGAAGATAGAGTCGACCAAGGAGGTCGAGGAGAAGTCGTTCAGGGGATCGGAGGAGGAGGAGCAGCTGTAAGAGAGATCCATGGGGAATCTGGGCTGGGAGCTTCCCGCAAGGGTAGTCTCCATCAGATCTACCGAAGGAGCGTCACCTCGACCTCTCAAGCACCAACCCCATTGGAGGAGATCACTTTCTCGGAGGAGGACACGTTGGGGAATGAGAATCCCTTCCATGATGCCCTCGTGATCCAGGCAGCAGTAGAGGACTTCACCGTCGACCAGATTCTGGTTGATAACGGGAGCTCAGTGAACGTTATCTTCAAGAAAACATTCGACGAGCTTGAAGTCGAGGCAGGAAGGGTGATGGCCCCGGATGGTCCCCTCTTTGGCTTCTCAGGAGAAAGGAAAGAGGTGGAAGGAGGAGTGGATCTCCTAGTTACCCTCGGCGGCACCTTGCTTAAGTGTCAGTTCATCATCGTTTACGCCCCGAGCTGTTACAAAGCGATCTTCGGGAGGCCGCTCATCAACATATTCAAGGCCGTCCCATCCTCCTACCACCAGATCCTCAAGTACTGCCAGGGAGACATCCAGGTGAGGATCAGGAGCTATCCAAGAGCCGCTCGTGAGTGCCACCTTAGCGCGGTCAGTACCATCAGTTGGATGGCTAACGCAGAGGAGCTGGAGAAAGAGCTAAAGGGAGCAGCCAAGCTGGAGGCTGCCGAGGAGGTGGAAGAGATCGAGGTACTCTCCGAGGCAGGAGTACCTGGATTGCTAAAGATCGGAGGATCGCTAAAGACCAAAGAAAAAATTGAGGTGGCAGCATGTCTGCAAGAGAATGTCGACATCTACGCCTGGAGTGCTGCCGAAATGCCTGGGATTGACGCGGAGTTTGCCTGCCATTGCCTTAATCTAGACCCCGCGGTCATGCGTGTCCACCAGAATAAGAGGTCAAGTGCCACGATGTTGGCCATACCGATTAGGGTAGGTGAAGAAGCTACTCGAAGCAGGCTTTGTGCTAGAGATCCAGTACCCAGGCTAGGTCTCGAACGTTGTAATGGTGAAGAAGGCTGGGGGTAGCTGGAGGATGTGTGTAGATTTCTCGTTATTGAATAAAAGCTGCCCGAAGGATTGTTATCCCTTGCCTCGAATCGACGTGCTGGTTGATTCAGCCGTCGGTTTTTCTGTAATGAGCTTTCTCGATGCATTTTCATGATACCACCAGATCCGGATGCATCCTCCCCGACTGCTACAGTTATAAGATGATGCCCTTCGAGCTAAAGAATGCAGGGGTGACCTACTACCGGATGATGGACCATGTGTTCAAAGAGCAGAAGGGGAGGAACCTAGAAGTGTACATGGATGACCTCTTGATCAAGAGAAGGAGCGTCCGGGAGCATGTGGCCGATCTGGTGGAGACCTTCATGACACTCAGAAGATTCAAGATGAGGCTCAACCATGCGAAGTGCGTGTTCGGGGCAGGAAGGGGGAAGTTCTTGGGGCATCTCCTCACCCCAAAAGGAGTAGAGCCAAACCTTGACAAGGTTAAGGCAATCCTGGAGATGACCTCGCCGAAGACCGCGAAGGAAGCTCAAAGGTTGACTGGAAGGCTGGCTGGCCTTTGCCGCTTCCTGTCAAAGGCCAAGGAGAGGTGCTCTCCATTCTTTAAGATGCTCCGAAAGAATAAAGGCTTTGAGTGGTCTGAGGAATGCGAGAAGGCGTTCGAAAGGCTGAAGGAGCAGTTGACCCAGATACCTCTCCTTCAAAGCCCGAAGGAGGGCGAAGACCTACTCATCTACCTAGGAGTAGGGGCGGAAGCAGTAAGTCTTGTGCTTGTCCGAGAAGAAGGGAAGAAGCAACTACCCATCTACTATGTTAGCCAGGTGCTGAAGAAGGCGGAGTTAAGGTATCCAATCCTGGAGAAGCTTGTCTTCGCCTTGGTGGTGTCAGCACGGAAGCTCCGACCTTATTTTCAAGCTCACTCCATCCAGGCTGTGACTGATCACCCTCTTCGAAGCATCTTAGAAGGGGTGGAGCATTCGAGAAGGCTAGCAAAATGGTTGGTAGAACTCAGTGAGTTTGACATTCCTTCTCGCCCCGGATGACGATCAAAGCGCAGGCGGTAGCAGACTTTTTAGCCGACCTCTCGGTAGAAGCAGAGCCAGGAGAGGGAGCTTCTAATCCAATTCCTTGGAAGATGTTTGTGGACAGAGGCTCGGGCAGAGGCCCACAGGGAACCAGGATCGAGAAAGCCGTTGAGATCCTCTTCCCTGTCACGAACAATCAAGCGGAGTATGAGGGCATAGTAGCAGGCTTGCGCCTCGCGAAAGAGTTGGGCATCCAAGATATCAGGGCTTTCACTGATTCAATGGTGTTCGCGTCGCAGATTTGGGGAGAGTTCAAAGTGCGCGACACCATCTTGTAGAAGTATCTAGTCAAAGTAAAAGGATTGATTGGAGGCTTTCAATCCTTCTTCGTCGAACATGTACCGAGAGAGGAGAACTCGGCAGTAGACCGTTTGGCCAAGTATGGGCCGAGGGTCGGAGGAATTATCACTGAGTTGTTTCGACCATCCATCGAAGAAGGGGAGATGACAGAGATCGAGCACCGCCCTTCGTGGATGGATCCGTTCGTAGCATTCCTAACCACTGGTCAGCTCCCGGCGGGTGACGAGGACCAGAGAAAGTTTAAGTACAAAGTGGCATATTACTTATTACATGATGGGGAGCTGTATCGAAGACCATCTCGGGCCCTCTGGCCAGATGCGTCTCAGAAGAGGAAGTACCTCGAGTCCTGGATGAGATTCACTCAGGAGAGTGCAAAAGTCATTCTGGGACTCGCGCTTTGGAGCAGAGAATCCTAAGGCATGGTTACTTCTGGCCTACTATCCGTAAGGATGCGAAGGTCTTCTCGAAGAAGTGCCAGAAGTGGCAGCTTTTCGCCCCCTTTAGTTGCAGCCAACCCAACAAATTCGTTCAATCACCGCCCCATGGACGTTTGCCATCTAGGGAATGGACCTGATAGGCCCTTTCCCTTAGCAAGTGGCTAGAGGAAGTTTGTTCTCATCATGATCGACTACTTCTCCAAGTGGATCGAGGGCAAAGCTCTGGCCAAGACCACCTCTCAGGTCGTGAAGAAATTCATCTGGGGAGAAATCGTCTGCAGATTCTGGATCCCCCTCACCATCGTCACCGACAATGGTCCCCAATTTGCCAGCTTGGAGCTGGAAGATTTTTGCAGGCAGCTCGGAACTGATTTTCGGTTCGACTCAGTACATCATCCTAGGAGCAATGGACAAGTGGAGGCCGCCATCAAGCTGATCATCAACCTCTTGAAGAAAAAAGTCGAGAACCTAAGAGGGAATTGGGAGGAACAGATCCCTTCGGTCTCGTGGGCTCTAAGGACCACTCCTAGCTCGGCCACGGGAGAGACTTCCTTCAAGCTCTCTCATGGGTTCGAAGCCCTCATCCCCATAGAGTTCGAAGTCAAAAGCCCCATAGTGGTTGCTGCTGAAGACAAATATGAAGAATGGCGACTAGAGAATGAGGAAGCTCAGAGGCTTTTTCTCGACTACATCGAAGAACTCTGAGACCTGGCCTCCGCTAAGTATGAGGAGATTAAGTGCCGAATTGCAAGATACTTTGACAAGCACATCCTCCTCAAGCATTTCCAAGCAGGTGATCTCATCCTGAAGAAGGTAGACGCGGCAGGAAGATCAACGACCATTGGAAAGCTCAACCTAAATTGGGAGGGGCCTTTCATCGTCTATGAGTCGCTTGCGACAGGAGGATATCGCCTGCAGAATCATGAAGGGAGATACTAGGGAACACCTGGAGCGGTGATGACCTGAAAAGGTTTTACCCGTGAGCGGGAGTGTGTACGTCCCTCTTCTGTAAATTTATTTTTTATAAATAAATTTCTCACCTCCCTGAAACAAGGGATAGCAAATGGTTCTTTTATCTGTCCTGGCAAGATGTTTTTTAAAAAGAAAGGAAGAAAAGTAGGTGAAGCCGATCTCCGCGCTAGGTTGGGAAATGGGCCTCCGACTTGATTCTCGTAAAACCCAGAACGGATGATGACAGTGCCTCGGTAGTGCGTTCTCTTAAGACCAAGCCTTTGCACTGACGGTCGAGATCAGGTCCCCCCTTGCACGTTGGCCGTAAATACCCTCTGACTACATTTCTCGTCCGACTGGATAGATTATCAGGAAGAATTTTGGACGCCGACCTCCCAATTTGATGAAGGGATGATCTACTTAACCTATCAGGGGACCCTTGAATAAAGTTATCGTGTACCCTCGAGAGACTAAAGTGGTTCTTGCATTAATCTCGACAAGTTGTTTTTTAAAAAGAAAGGAAGAAAAGCAGGTGAAGCCGATCTCCGCGCTAGGTTTGGGAAACGGGCCTCCGACTTGATTCTCGTACAACCCAGAACGGATGATGGGACGGTTCCTCGGTAGTGCGTTCTCTTAAGACCAAGCCTCTGCACTGATGGTCGAGATCAACTCGCCCCTTGGACGTTGGCCGTAGATACCCTCTGATTGCATTTCTCGTCCGACTGGAGAGATTATCAGGAAGAAGTCTAGACACCGACCTCCCAATTCGACGAAGGGATGATCGACTCAACCTATCAGGGGACCCTTGAATAAAGGCGTCGTGAGCCCTCGAGAGCTGAAATCTCGTAGCATAGCATTTCGTTTCCGATTATTTCGTCCAATCGTTTGAGCTGGTGTGCTTAATCCCCTCTGATTGTTGAGTATATCAGGAAAAAGTTCTTCTCATCAACATCAGCATCACAGTAGGACAGAGACCTCGGGACGGTGTGTCCCCTTGTACCTCCCCGACTGTCATTCCCTACTTGTCGATCTCCTAATCAACACTCAGCATTATGGTATGATGGAGAACTCGGGATAGTGTGTCCCCTAGGACCTACCCGATAGTCATTCCCTACCTTCTTTCCTCTTAATTCCATTATTATTGCAACATCTTGGCAACTCTTCACCAGGTACAAAAAAAGGCCTTGAGAGCGTGTGTCCCTCAGGACCCCCCCAAGTGTCCTTCACAGCTCGACTCTATCAAGAATCTGAAAAAGGCGAGCAGGTAGGTGTGAGTATGTACGCGCGAGTATGCAGGTGCGAGCACGAGCGAGCGGGCAGCTACTTGCGAGTAAGGTATGATCATCGACCGCGGCGAGTATCTCCCAAGGTAGCACTAACCACCATAACAAGCACTCAACCTCGCCTCGAGCCTAAGAGCCTAGCGAGCACTCAACCTCGCCTCGAGCCTAAGGGACTAATCGAGCAAAAAATCTGTCTTCATTTCATTTATATATTCTGAATTACTTCTTCCAAAAAAATCTTTACATGTCCTTGAGCCATCAAAAAAGAGCCCCGAGCGACTATACATCATCCTCGCCTCCATCTTCGTCCTCGTCCTCGCCATCAACATCAGTATCTTCCTCTCCATCCTCGTCCTCAAAATCTTCATCCTCGGCACCACTGGAAGACGGGGAGGGGACTCGCACGGGAGAGGCGGATTCCTCGGCTAGCAACGCCGAAATGATGTCCATCACCGTCAGGTTCATCGCCTCCGGCTTCAAATGGCCTTCAGCTATCAACTGACACAAGACAACCTTCCCAGTTGCTCGTGCAATCTCACGGCGGATGTGCGACATGTCATTGTCATGCATCCTGATCTGCTTGCCGGCCCTGGAGGGGCCCGCCTCCGAAGGTTTTTGCTCTCCAGACCGAGTATCCAGCTCGGCGATGCGGCCAGCCGAGTGTCTTCCAGCTCTTTCTCCAGCTGGGACACCTTCTTCACCATCTCCATCTTGGAAGCCTGCAAACATGAGAAGAGAAAGTTAGTGGGATGGTCGGCACAATAGGCGAGTATTCCGGAAGCAAGTAAAGTGGCGAGCGAGTAAAACGGAGAGCGAGTACCTCATATTCCTTACACTTGGCGGCCTGTAGCCCCAAGGAGATGAAATTTTGGCTCTGCATCTTAATCATCTGCTCGTACTCGAGCAGCCGCCTCGCCATCGCATGGATGAGCTCGGCGGATCACAGGAGCGAGCGTGAGGTCTGGTGAGCCAGATACTCGGCCGAGACCTCCTGCAGGGCCTCGTCATCCGCGCAACCATAGAGCGCGAACATTAAATCGAATGCTTCGCCTCTATCTTCCCAGTCCTCCGACCACGCTGGGAGGTTGGTGCTGAGGGTCTCCTCGTGGGCAAGCTCCGCCTAGGTCACCAACGGACGACCATAGGCATCCTCTCTACGGATGCCTTCACAAAAGCCGAGTATAACTGATACTCGCTCAAAAGATTTCCTTCTCCCGAAAACACCTCTGCGAGTGTCTACTCGCCTCCTCTAGAAGATCACATGAAGACGGCGATTCTGGAAGGAGTTGAGTAACTTCTCCATGGTCTCCTCCAGATAATGAACGGAGAAGACGCTCTCCGACGGTTGGAAGGACGAGCTGAGGATGGCCCCAAAGTCGCCACTGACGACGACCAGCCGTTCGCCCCAGCGGTGATTTTTCTTCGCCATGTCGACCAGCGTGCAGACGTGACTATATAGGAAGACGACGCCCTAGCCTATCGCCATAAAATGGAAGACCCTCCTGAAGACGGAGAGATCAAAGGTGATCCTCTCTTCTCGCAGGAAGCAGAGAAATCCAATGATCATCACCACACCATTAGGGTTGATCTGGGCGGGGACTATCCCGAAGTAGCACAGAATCTGGCACCATTCTGTCCACAATGGTAGTCGCAGGCCGAATTCAAAGTGGGGGATATAGAACACCATCTCGGTGGATGAGAAGGTGTTTAGTCGCTCGCTTTGGCAAGGAAGCCTAACGACATATACCGGGGACAAATATTTCTCGGAGAACTCCTCCAAGTCTTTCGGCCGAGTAATAGGCTTCTTGAAGGATGTCACCGTGAAGTTCTTCGCGTGATTTGCATGTTGAATGGTCGCCTCGGCAGTCATACTGAAGAAGAAGGGAGAGAGGAGCGAGTATCGAAAAGGCGAGAAGAGGAGCAATCGAGAGATACTCGCTGACAAGGAAGGATGATCGTCAAAAGCCTAAATAATACTTACCCACCCCCCCCCCCCCCTATTTATAGGGATCGAGGAACTTGGCGTGTCGGCTATGACGCCGCGATTACGAATAAGGGGGTGGCGAGTATTAATGGAAGTTGTCGAAGCTACAACACGCGTCGAATCACTGACCTTCAGCGCGCGAGAACCTGCATCAACATACAAATAGCTCGTCGAATGTACGCGATGTTCAACCACTACTCGCGGGAATAAAGAAGATAGAAAAAATTCAGACATCATCACAACAAACAGACAAGAAATGAACTGCGAGATTTAAATTCTCGCCAAATAATATTACATAAATAGAATTGTCCTGATTACAAATACTCGCCAGAAGGCGTTGCACTCAACAAAGGAAAAGGAAAAAGACTACTGAGGACCCTGAAGATTCGCCTGAGTATTGGGGGGTTGCGGATGTCACCCTACCCAAACCATTCTGCGAGCTCGCTTGAAATGCTCGAAGGCCAGAGTCATCGCATCCTCTCCCTGCCGCAGTTGGTCCTCGATCCTCGCCAGCCGTCCGACTGAGCCCATGCTCGCGCGCGTCCCGACCAGCTCATCGTAGTGCAGCTGCTGGCGATGCTCAATCCTAGCAACCCGACGCTCCAAGTCGCTGACAGACTAAAGGCGAGATTTTGCACCATCCAACAGAGTATCGAACTCTTCCAGCCTGGATACCCGCACCTCCAGCTCGGTCAGGCGACGATGGGGCTCGCTGACCGCCAAGCGCTCAATCTTCACCTCCAGCTCTAGAATGGCGCGAGTTGCCCTCTCCTGGTACTCGTGGGAAGAGAGACCGATGGCGTCGATCAAGGCCCCACCGGAGTATGGGCGTGAGCAGCAAAAGAAAGGATCGGCAGAACATTAATGACGAGCATAAAACGAAGATCGCAGCAACCACCACGAGCAAAACGACCAATTACCAGGCCGATGAGATTCGTTCCTCGTATCGCGACGAGGACTGCGATATCGACAGTGAGGAGAGCTTCTTCCTCGATGTGGAAACAGGCTGCGGTGGCCAGCATCTCTCCGGCCATAGTGAGATCCACTAGTATGCTCCCTGCTGGGAGGCACATTCCCTCGGCCGCGACCATCCACTGGTCGCCCTCCTCCCCTCGGGGCGAAGAACCCAGAAGAGCCCCCAACCCCGCCTCGTCGTGAGGACTCCGTCGAATGGGTTGAGGGAACGTTAGAAGTCAGAGGGCGATGATCGCCCGGAACATCGCCAGGAGGCGGCAATGGAGTTGGTGGCGGAAGCCTGTTGGGTATATTGCCCTCAATATTACCTTGATTTGAAGAGACATCACTCTCAATGCTAAGGACACATTGTATTTGTTAAAGCTATACTTGTGTAGTATATACAGGTACAGGTGACTCAAAAGAAAGGGCCAAACATGCCCTTAGTTGTGAAGAATCATCTACAAAAAGATGAAGATTTGTCTCAGCAGAACCGCTGAGACGAAAGGTCTAAACCGCTGAGACGAGGAGCCGTCTCAGCGGATCCGCTGAGAAGAAGGTGTCTCCGCTGATAAGTTCTTCAAATGCTGAGAATCAATGTGTTCGTCGAACGCTGAAGGCCGTTCGTCGAACGCAGGACTAAGTTCGTCGACCGCTGAGACAAGACCAAAGATGGAGCCGCTGAGAAGGCATAATTGGCGTGTTCGTCGAACGCAGAGTGTCGTTCGTCGAACACAGAACACTGTTCGTCAACCGCTGAGATGAGATTGAAGAAACAGCTGAGAGTTGGCATGTCCGTCGAACTCAGAGTGCAGATCGTCGAACGCAGAGACAGTGCCAATCGTCAAACGCAGAGTGTCGTTCGACGAACGCAGAGACAAGACAAGATCGTCGATCGCAGAGCTTGGCAAGATCGTCGAACGCAGAGTTTGACAAGATCGTCGAACGCAGAGTTTGACAAGTTCGTCGAACGCAGAGTACAGCGCGTTCGTCGAGCGCAGTCCTTCTCTACGGAAAAGTAGGGCGGCGGAACCTACGGCTAGGGCAAGTTGTAGACAAGCTGTGTGGGGTCCACCAGCTTCTCCCATACTTCTCAGAAGGACATCTAAGATCCGTTGAAGATCAGATATGTATAAAAGGAAATGCTAGGGCACATTTGAAGCACTCCTCCGTCGCGTGCAAAAAGAAAATCAACTGTTTCATTGACGACAACTGCTCTCGACTTTCTTCCTGCTCCCTGAAAGAGAAGAAGAAAAAGAGAGAAGAAGATAGCACCTCCACCAGAAGGAGCAAGGTGATCTTCCATCACTCTATTGAAGAGGAAGATCAAGTTGTGGCTGTATTCAACATCTTCAGCTACAGGAAGCACAGGTTGTGCAGGATATACAGGAGAGTAACTCTGCTATAATAAATTTTTAAATCATTTTTCTGTAGGGCATCTTGCCTGAGCTGTAAGACCATTTGGTCTGAGTTTGTAGGAACCTGAGGGTTCTGAGTTGTAGGGATGAAGGCCTGAGTGTAGGATCAGGAGCTGATCTGAGTTGTAGGGCTTCATTTCCTGAGCTGTAGGAGAAGGAATTCTCTGAGTTGTAGGACCTGCTGAGGTCTGAGCTGTAGGATCATGAGCTGATCTGAGGTAGGGATGTTTAGCGTGAGGTAGGACCAGGAGGTGGTCTGAGCTGTAGGAGGTGGATTCCTCTGAGTATGTAGGGATGCTGTGCCTGAGGTAGGAGCTGGTGATAGCTCTGAGTTGTAGGGACCTTTGTCCTGAGGTAGGATCATCCTTGATCTGAGTAGTTCTGAGGAACTTGTGCTGTAAGCTCTTTGAGCTGAGTTTGGAGGAGTTGGCCTTGTTTAACACATTGTTAGAAAGGTGAAGAGGGAAAGAGGACTACTCAAGACACTCTGTCTTGAGGAACCTCTATACATACTTGTGTGCTTTCTGTGTGTTTGATCTTTTGCTTAAACCAAAAATCAGAAATAAGCTAGGGTGCTTAGAGGAAAACCAAAAAGGAACCTATTCACCCCCCCTCTAGGTGATTTAGACTACAAACCTAATATTCTTTCAAAGCCCACCCACGGGAAGCTGTGAGCTGCTCTCTAGTTCCGGTTGCAATGAAGGCGGTGGAGGTGGAGGCACACAACTCGCTGAGGGAGACCCTTGCTCGCGTGTAGGCCTCTTCTCCGTGGAAGAGTTGTGAAGAATCCGCACTGGGAGACCACGCCGATATCCCCCCCCCCAGCTTCAGGCGCGACCATCGGGTATGATCGCAGAGGGGCGACATCCAGATGCTTGCCCGGCGCTCCAGCAGATGGCAAATCTGCAAATAGAAGAAAGAGACGTCAGAACATCGCCAGCAACATCAGGATAACAACATATCAGGGCGGGGAGTATGGGACTCCTACATCACAAAGGAGCGAGATTATGTTGAGTCTGGGTCTGGGACCTAGAGGTGCCCACCTCAGGGGCGACCTCGGGCGCAGAATGCTCGGAGGCAGGCTGCTCTCCCTCTTCGGATAGGCTCAGGTCGCTGAGCAGCTGCCTAGTGCTCGCTGGAATCCTCCGCTGCTCGGCGGGGGGATCGACACGCCCTCCACGGGAGCGTTATTCTTCTTCTTTTTCTTCGCGAGCTTCTTCCTCTTTTTAGAGGCGAGGATGTCCTCAAGCTCGGCATCGACACAATCAGGTGCCCGAAGGGGGCATCTACAAGCCCAGGAGGTCGGCCATGTCAGCATTAGCTTCCTCGGCATGAATGAGTGCATCTTAAGCAAGATCAGAATAGCAGTTCCATCAGAGACCCCCCCTACTCTATATATAGAGTCCAGGCATTTGTCAGCGAGATGCCGACTATAGCCCGATGCTCGCCAGTATGACAGCTCGTCGAATAAAGGATGGATGATTCTTTCCGAGCAACTGTGTTGCTCGCAAAGAGTGGGGATTATGTACAACTCTTATTCTCCGAGGGTGGAACTCATTGAAAGTTACGTAGGCAGAAGTCAAAGTCAAAAGGTCAATGCAGAAGCCAGAAGTCGAAGACTCAAGACAACTCAGCTAGCAGGAGCAGCAGAAGGCATATGCGAGCATGCACGAGCAACCCCTTATACTCGCCAAAAGGTGGGTGACCATAGGTGATACTCGCCTATTTCAAGCGAGGTAGCCTCAATGTCGCATTATCGTCGGGCTGGGCGGGTGATGCGATAATTTCGGCAAGTGCACCGGTCACGCAAGTAATAATAATGGGGAAAATCCCCGAGTGTCGGTCTCTTGAGGAACACAGTAAGGTGGAGTTAGGTTTCGAGGAAGGACTTGAGATTGAAGTCCTAAAATCGGATGGAATGCGGGGGAGTTGGGTTGGCTTTTGGAAAATAAAATAAAAGCTATCAACTACTCCTATGCAATGTCGCTATGCAATGCTTCGCTTGGCGGGATGGAGACTAGGCAGGCCTTGAGCGCGCTGCGTCGAAAGGGCGGATGGACGAGTAGGCAAGCGGAATCGAACTGTGCAGGCCTTGAGCGCACTGCTTCGTTAGGCGGGATGGAATACGGGCCGCGATGCCACGCTTCGGTAGGCGGATGGACGAGTAGGCTAGCGGAGTGAGGGTCGCAAGCACCTCTTCGACAAGCACGCCACTAGCAATTGCTAGTGCGGCACACGAACGTGACGGCGGGATGGAGGATGGAATGGGGCGCACCTCAAGCAACTCAAACAACAAATATTTCACATAGACATGAAATAAATAGAAATACAACTAGTTTAAGTGCCACTTCATCATAATAATGAGATCTAAAACATATACACATCAATAAGAGAAGAATAAGGCAAGAAATTGACCGAATCCGAAGTCTCGTTGTAGATTCACGGTTGGAATCGCCGGGTTGTCAATCCGCGTCCAAGCTCGGTCGCAACTACGTCCAGGGTAGAGAAGGGCTGTCACACCTCCCAATGGACCCGTCTTCTTCGTGTCACGATCCGGTAGAGGTTGCAAACTTCCTCTTGCTTGATGGCAATGGCGGCTATGTCTTCCTTTGGAGCTCTTGGATGAAGGAGGAGGCCGAGAGGAAACTCCGGCTCAAGATTGGCGTGAAGAACAAGCCCGGAGCACCTCTAGATGGTGGGCGACGATGGAGGGGCGAAACTGGGCGGAACTGCGCAAGAAACGGCGGAAAAATGCGGATCTCCGACCTAATTCGCGAGCAGCATTATTTATAGGCGCTGGAATTAAACAGAGCGCACGGTCATTGGCGCACGACCAGTGGTCGTGCGCACTAGCCGAAACAGAACTCATAAAATTGATGATAAGTGCGCATGAACAGTGGCGCATGACCGGTGGTCGTGCGCACTATCGTAGATGGTCGTGCGCACTGCTCGAAACAGAACTCAGAAAAATAAGGTTAAGTGCACACGATCAGCGGCGCACGACCAGTGGTCGTGCGCAATAGAACCAGTGATCGTGCGCAGTGTTCCTGTGCAGAATTGTACCGGAAATACCTGCACGACTCCTGTTCCAGCATACGACACCAGTCTAACCACTGAAAGTGGAACTTAACAGCGCAAGAAAGCTAAAAACAAAGATAGATACGAAATTACACCAAAATGGGCCTAGAAGTGCACCTAGCATAGACTGATCAATATGAACTATAACAGGGCTAAAGTGCGGTGGAATGACTAAATAAATGACCCAGATGAGTCCATAAAAGTGTATATGATCAGGACTCATCAGCGGGGTATAAATAAGACCCCCCCCCCCCCCCCCCCCCCCCCCACTTGCTTTTCCTATAAATAGGACCCTAGGGGTACTTGGATTGACACCTGAACTTGAGCTTTCGGAACCCAACTTTCGAATTCTCGGACCCGTCATCCTTGGCCGTTACTCTTGATACTCGCCAAGTCGGTGCCTTCCTCTTACCCTGCTCGGCCATCTTTTGTTGTGGAGGGGAAGTCTCTTCTGAGCTTCTGGGGTGGTGGGACCTCCCTGCCGCATCGCCTGGGGTCCTGTTGTTTCCTATCTAGTTCCTTCGTTGTTGCCAGTCAAGCCATCTAGTTGGATCATTGGGCGAGTAGCCTCCGGCTGCATTAATCCGAATTTTAGGCTTAGAATTTTTCTGGCTTCAACATCAAAGATTTTGATTAAGTTCCCAATCCATTGTAAATTTTAAACTGAAAACTTAGCTCATTTTAATTTCTTAAAAATAACAAAATAATACAAAAATCTCAAATAATTACAGATGGTGTAAATCATTACCAAAGCTCTGCTCTAATTATCTCAAAATTTAATCATATGATAAGTGTCCCATGTTAATTCTAAACAGCAATTTTGGGCACTATTTAAATTATTAAAAATGTGGAAACATTTCATAAAAATCCCAATATTTTACTGTGGACAGCTCTTAATGTGGGTTATAACTCTTATGTTCAAAGATTTTCAATTTGAGCTAAATATCGGCCTAAGAAAAATACAAACAATTTTTATTATATATAAACCAACATGCACTGCTCATAAAGCGGATCCGTCGGCTAAGATGGAGCTAGACAATAAGAGTTCTTCGGATCGACGACGGATCTGGAGAGGATCCATTGTGGAGCCAATCATTGGCTTGATCACAAGATCGGACAATGGATGTAGGGTGGTGGAGGTAGTGGATTTTTGAGCTCCTTACATCGTTGTCCGACCATCGGGTCGCCATTTCGCCACCTCTGGCCAGCTCGCCGAAGGAAGAAGCACCTCCCAGTGGTGGTCCGACAGCCTGGAGCCGCCGCCGGCCGCCTGGAGGAGGTCTTACAGAGACTTACCTCTCAGGCCCCACCGGAGCTCTGCACTTCGCCGGTGCTACCACCGTAAACTCTCCCACAGAGGGTCACCGCTCCCTCTGCGTCGATGTGTAGCTCCCCAGAGGGAGGAGATCCTGGGGGAGTCCCTCCATGCGTGGTTGAAGATGGAGGGGTGGCGGGTGGCGCACGATGTAACATCCTAACTTTAAAATAGGGTCAAGCCGGTTCAATTGAAACCTTGGAGGAGCCTATACCGGGTCATAGAAAACAACGACCCGACCTCCACTTCACAATGGTGGTCATTTAGAGAAAATGATTGTTTTGGGTAGCATTGTGTTTCGCCACAATGCTGTTTTAGTATATTGAGCATACGTGCTCCGAATCAACTTCTGTCAGTTGCATTAGACTCGTATGATCGATACGAGTATAACAAAACTCATTTCATTCCAATCTGAGGTCATTTGGTGAAAGTGATCATTTTGAGTATCGTAGCGCGTCACGACGACGCTATTTTAGTATATCGAGCATACGTGCTCCGAATCGACTTCCGTTAGTTGCATTAGACTCGTATGGTTGATACAAGTGCAACGGTGCTCGTTTCATTCCATTCTGAGGTCATTTGGGGAAATTGACCATTTTGAGTATCGTAGCGCGTCACGATGACGATGTTTTAATATATTGAGCATACGTGCTCTGAATCAACTTCCGTCAATTGCATTAGACTCGTATGGTCGAAACGAGTGGAACGGAACTCATTTTGTTCCAATCCGAGGTAATTTGAGGAAAGTAACCATTTTGAGTACTGTAGCGCGTCACGACGACGCTGTTTTAGTATATTAAGCATACTTGCTCAGAATTGACTTATGTCAAATGCATTAGACTCGTATAGTCGATACAAGGGAAATGTAGCTCGTTTCGTTCCAATCCGAGATTATTTGGTGAAAGTGACCATTTTGAGTATCGTAGCACGCCACGATGATGTTGTTTTAGTATATTGAGCATACGAGCTCTGAATCGACTTCCGCCAGTTGCATTAGACTCGTATAGTCTATACGAGTGCAACAGAATTCGTTTCATTCCATCCCGAGGTCGTTTGGAGAAAACAATTATTTTAACTAACGTCGAGCGTCGCCACAACGCCATTTTAAAATATTTAACAAACGAGCTCCGAGTTGACTTCTGTCAGTTGTGTTAAACTCGTATAGCCGATACAAGTGCAACGAAATTCATTTCGCTCAATTCTGACGTCGTCTCGTCGAGTGAATAAAAAAATAAAGCTTATAAAATTATACGACACCTCGACGTGAACGCTTGAGTCCAACCTTGTCGCTTCAATGTTGACTCGACACTCGACGACTCAGACTCATATTGACCTCGACAGATATGGGGGACCCACTTGGAGTTGACCTTGGTCAACCCAACTCAAAAGAGTAGTTTTCATAAATTTTAAACCCTCCCCACTCATCCCCACTCAACAAGAACCACAATCCTCATGCCCATCCATGATTGGTGGATCACCAACCTTGCACCAATCCTAAAGCCAAGAGCTTAAGCCATATGATAGCCCAAACCTAAGGGTGGAGGAGATATTTTAGGCTTGGATCCATGCCTAACGCAACCCTGCTTAGCTTAACATAACCCCTGCTACTCTAACCAGCAAGTACATCTCCCCTCCAACTGGTGGCTACCAGCTGCACCCCACCCTACCCTGGTTAGCCGATGAGCCAACCCAGATGACCCTTACCCGAGGGAGAGAAGAGAGGAGGGGAACTAGGCTGACTATATGAGGCCTCCCATCGTTCTACTTGAAGGAAACTCCTCCAGGAGCTCCTCACGAAGCCCATCGAAACAAATCCCGCCACCTTGAGGCTCTGCCGGCGCTAGAGAAGGAGGAAGAGGGACCCCGAGCGCCACCCCGCCACCTTGACGCCCCTCCGTGCATGGTGGCTTCCCGAGGCTCTTGTCCCTCTGGGGGATCCACACCTCGCCGGAGAGGGAGCAACAACCCTCACTGGGATGGTTTCAGGCGGCAACACCACCGGAGAGCAATGCTCCGACGGTTCTCGAGAGCCCCTACTCTATAATAATTCCTCTTGGTGGCCGGCGGTGGCGCCAAGCCGTCGTCCCACCGCCAGGAGAAGCGCCTTGTAACACCCTGCCAGTACGAATAATATAACAGTAGGTCCGGCCGGGACCCCACGCCATACTAACCACACTAGTTAGGAGTTAAAAGGTGATAAACAGAAAGAAACTACAACAGAGTACTAAACACTAGCGGAAGCATAAAGATTTAACATTTCCATTAGAATTGTCCACTATCATAGGAATGAAACCAAGAAAGAGAGTTATGGCCTTAAGGCCTTACATTTAGCAAATGTACCGAAAACTCCAAAACATACATCGGCACGCAGGCCGGCAATACATGAGAAAGCTAAAAAGGAGGCTGGCCTTCAAGGGCCAACTCAGCAAAAGGGGCCACCGCCCGCTATTTCCCGCTAGGCTCACCTGCACCTGCATAAGAACATTCCACCAAGCGGTGGCAAACAAGGTAACGGTCAGCACAGCTGACCAAATTATAACGACCCCACCCCTTTCCCGAGGTGGCGGAGATTCTACCCTGCAAGCAAGCCATACCAGCACAAGTACTAACATAAAGAAAGTGCAACTACACAAGGTGAGGTTTCAAGCACATTCAATCTTCTAGGTTGAGCATCAAAAAGGAGGGAACCTAGGTATGCACATGATGTTGGTTGGGTTCACCCGAAGGTTCCCCGCAACCGCCTAAACAACCGCATGAGGCTAACAACATCAATTCCACAAACACTCCACCGTAAGGGCCATCGCCTTATGTGGGAAAAAGAGCTTTTGGTCGGTCTAGGTAAACCACCTTCCACGACCTCTCCCATGATCAGACGGCTACATGAGGTAGGGACCTCTTACCGATCTGCATGGAAACGGGTTCGGTTTAGCTTTGCCCGTGCTCTAATCGTCGCGATCTGTCGCGCGACGTGGGTACGGCTTCGCCTCGGCCCGTAAGGGTTTAGCACCTTCAAGTGCTACACAAATAAGCTACGCACCTAATCCCTTCACAAGGATCTAGGCTTCACAAATACTCAAAAAGGGGAGGTATAATACGCTCCGCCTCAATTTCGCGGTGAAGGTTTGCCTTCATCCAATCTCAAAGCATGGGGCTTTCGTTAGGATCTTCACAAGACGCCTACACTTAAATCCCGCACTACTATAGATGATTTCACGGAGTCATTCTCCGGCACGCATTCTAGGCTTAACCTAAATGCAACGTCGCAATCCAAGCATCACCGATTCGGGCTCACGGCCACGAATAGGCTTCACACAAAATGCCTAAATCCGCACGACTACCGGATTTTCTACATGCAATATGTCAGGGACGGACACAATCGACCCGGAGTTCCGGAGAACTTGAGAGAATCCTACACTTCACCTATTTGGTGAAAGGGATCCCTCATGCAAGCATAGAGAAACGAAGGAGAGGACAAAAGACAAGTCCAAACAACGGGAGAAGAAATTGTTACCCTAGGAGCGTTCTTTTTCGCCATGGATCCGAGATTCTAGACGGAGGGAAATGACCGCACCGGGCTGCACTCTCCAGATCTGGAAACGGTTCGCGAAACGGAGCTCCGGAGCTCCGTCAATGGCGGAATCTCCCTTCTTCTTCCTTGGCTCCTCCTTCTTTCTCTAGGGTTTGGAGAGAGAATGACTTAGAGAATATGAGGTTTAACCCCCTCTCATCAGCCCTAAAGGTCTCCCGCAACTAAACCTAGCCGTTGGATCAAATCCCAAAAGATTTGGACTGTCCGATCTTCTTCTCCGCTCAAAATCGCGGAACAGAATAAATAGGGCGCACGATCACAGGCGCACGGTCAGTGGTCGTGCGCGAAGAGGGAAATGGTCGTGCGCACTGTCCAAGACAGAACTCGATATTCTTCTGAATTAACGCACGGTCGCTGGCACACGATCACCGGTCGTGCGCGATGAGGACAATGGTCGTGCGCATAAGACGAGACAGAACTCCGATTCTTTGCGGGTTACGCACGATCATTGGCGCACACTCACTGGTCGTGTGCTAAGAGGACAATGGTCGTGCGCATTGACCTGATCTGGAATCTTGAGCCTATCCCGAGCGCAACACCACCATTCCGCCTACCTCGCTGAACCACGATCTTTGGGGTGTTACAACTCCACCCCCCTTAAAAGAATTTCGTCCCGAAATTTCGAAAACAGTAATAGCAGGAAATTACAGTTTTTAAAGAAAGTTTACCTGAGGGAAATAGCTCGGGGTACTCCGCAAGCATCGCTTGCTCTCTCTCCCAAGTTAGCTCCCCTCGGCCGCAATTATCCCACCGGACCTTTACCATCCGAATGGACTTGTTCCGCAACTGCTTTACCTCGGTATCCTCGATGCGTAAGGGTTTGACTTTCATCGACAACCCACTATCCACCGACACTTTGCCGACCGCAACGATATGAGTAGGCTCTTGCACTGCCTTCCTCAGAACTGAAATGTGAAACACGTCATGCAGACCGCTCAGCTCTGCAGATAGCGCAAGCCGATAAGCCGCATCACCAACACGTTCCACAATCTCAAACGGTCCTAAGTACCTTGGACTGAGCTTTTTCAAGCGTCGGATCCTTGATACCCCTTTGAACAGTTTGATCTTCAAGTAAACCCGGTCACCGACGGCGAACTCTAGGTTCCTATGCTTGGCGTTGTAATACTTTGCTTGCCTATCCTGGGCAATCAATAGCCTTTCTCGAATAGTTCGGATCGTCGAAGTTGCTTCCTCAACATCCTTTCGCTTTAATAGCTTAGTATCGCCCGTTTCTGCCCAAGACAACGACGTACGACACTTCTTACCATAGAGGGCCTCGAAAGGAGCCATCTTTATACTGGCTTGGTAGCTATTATTGTAGGCGAATTCGATCATATAGAGATGATCTTCCCACTTCTTTCCAAAATCTAGAGCGCACATTCGGAGCATATCCTCCATAGTCCTGTTGGTCCTCTCGGTCTGTCCGTCCGTTTGCGGGTGGAAGGCCGTGCTGAATTTCAATTTAGTGCCCAACAGTTCATGGATAAGCCTCCAATCTTTCGATGTGAAACGCCCGTCACGATCGCTGACGATGCTACGAGGGACACCATGCAGCCGCACAATACTATCGACATAGAGCTTCGCTAGCTTTTCTACAGAATCATCCTTCCGGTTCGGAATAAAATGCGATACTTTTGTCAGTCTGTCCACGATCACCCAGATGGCATCGTTTCCATGCTGCGATCTCGGCAATCCGTGCACGAAATCCATCGAAATATCGTCAAACTTCCATTCCGGAATCGGCAAGGACTTCAAAAATCCACCGGGACGTTGACATTCCACCTTCACCAACGCGCAAGTGTTGCACTTGGCCACGTAGAGGGCTATGTCCTTCTTCATACCCGGCCACCAGAAAAGTTTCTTCATGTCCATGTACATTTTCGTGCTCCCCGGGTGGATAGAGTACTTGGTATGATGAGCCTCGTACATCAATTCCTCCCATAGAGTACCAACGTTTGGGACGCACAATCTGCCATTCTTCCACATAAGGCCATCCTCGAAAGAGAAATCAGCGTTCAACCCGTCAACGGTTTCCGCTTTGTAGCGTTTCATGCTCTCATCCAGCTCCAATGCCTGTCGAACTCGGTCGGCAAGGTGGTATTGAACCTCCGTCCAGTTCAAGCATGCTGAAGTAGACGCTCTTCGATCAACGCAAATGATCTCCATTTCTTCCAGCTCACGGATTAGACGCTCATCGTGCATCAAAATCCAATTTGCTTGAGCGGGAGCCCGACGACTCAACGCGTCCGCAACTACATTTCCCTTTCCAGGAGTATATTTGATGTCGAAGGTGTAGTCCCCAAGGAACTCCAACCACCTCCTCTGTCGCATATTCAACTCCCTTTGATCTAGCAAGTACTTGAGGCTCTTGTGGTCGGTAAAGATGTCGATCTTCACGCCATACAAATAATGCCTCCAAAGCTTAAGAGCAAATACCACGGCCGCTAGCTCCAAATCATGGACCGGGTAATTCCTCTCATGAACCTTCAACTGACGGGAGCCGTAGGCAATTACCTTACCGAACTGCACTAGGATACAACCCAAACCACTCCCTGAGGCGTCGCTGTAAATTTCGTAGCCTTCCGTACCACATGGCGAGCATAGAATGGGTGCCGTGGTCAGACGGCTCTTCAGTTCTTCAAAAGCTCGTGCGCACTCGGGCGACCAAACGAACTTATGATCTTTCCTAGTCAATTTAGTGAGAGGAAGTGCAATCCTCGAGAAGTTTTCCACAAAGCGCCTATAATAGCCGGCAAGTCCTAAGAAACTTCGGACTTCCGCTACGTTTTTCAACAAAGGCCAGGCTCGGATCGCTTCTATCTTCGACGGATCAACCGCAATTCCATTTCCACTAACGACGTGACCAAGGAATGCTACTGACTGTAGCCAAAACTCGCACTTGGAGAACTTGGCATATAGCTGACTCTTCCTCAAGGTGCCCAGAACTGCGTGTAGATGCCCTACATGCTCCTCTTCCGATTGAGAGTATACCAAAATGTCGTCGATGAAGACGATCACAAATTGATCCAAATACTCACGGAATGTCCTATTCATTAAGTCCATGAATACCGACGGTGCGTTAGACAGACCGAACGGCATCACCGTGAACTCATAGTGCCCAAAGCGGGTACTGAAAGCTGTCTTTGGAATGTCACATTCCCTAATTCGCAGTTGGTAATAGCCGGACCTTAGGTCCAGCTTGGAGTATACCGTCGACCCAACCAGCTGGTCGAAGAGATCATCGATTCTTGGAATCGGATATCGGTTCTTCTCGGTCAACTTGTTTAGCTCTCGATAATCGATACATAGACGCAAGCTCCCGTCCTTCTTTTTCACAAAGAGGACCGGTGCACTCCAAGGAGAAGAACTTGGACGTACGTAGCCTTGCTCTAGCAGCTCTTGTAATTGAACCTTCAGCTCTGCCAATTCCTTTGGCGCTATCCGGTACGGTGAGCGGGCCACAGGTTTGGCACCTGGCACCAACTCGATACAGAAATCGATCTCTCGCTGAGGCGGAGCCCCAGGGAGTTCGTTAGGAAACACGTCGGCGTACTCCGCTACAACTGGGACATCACCTAACCTGGGCTTTGGCTCCGAAGCCTCCAACAAGGTGAAGAACAACTCGGCGCCTTTTCTCACCGCCTTAACCACTTGGAGAGCAGACATCAGCGTCTTGCTCGCTCCTCGCATACCGGCAAACGTGGTTTCTCCATCGGCGTTCCTTCCCAGAGTGATCTCCTTAGAATTGCAATCTATGCATGCACGCTGCTCCGAGAGCCAGTCCATGCCGAAGATCACATCGAATTCAGCTAACGGCAACAACGATGCTTCCAAATCGAAATCTTGATTTCCGATCCGCACCTTCACACGGCTCTTCCTATCCGCAGACATGAGAGATCCATTGGGTAACACTACTTATAATCTGTCCTCTACGAAGGTAGATGGCACTCCGATTCGCACCACGAAGTCCTCAGACAGAAAAGAGTGCGATGCACCCGTATCAAATAGAGCTCTCGCCGGATAGTTGAGAATTAGGACAAAGCCTAATTGCACACAAAAAGAAACATACAGTTGCACAACGGTATAATCACAAATAGCTATGTAAAAGCTAATTTTTAATTCATACCTGTGACAACATCAGCTTGTCGTATGGCTTCTTGCTGGCCAAGCGAGTAGACTCTCGGCTGAGTCGGATTAATGTGCTGGGAAGCCGAAGACTCCGCAGCTTTACCCTTTTCCGCAGCTCGAGCATAGTCCAAAGCTCGATTCTCTGATTTCGGGGGACCACTTCGACACACTGCGGCCTTGTGTCCCACCTTTCCGCAGGTGAAACACGTGATAGGGCTCCGCACTGTCGTTGCTCCCGAAACATTTGAGCGGGTTTGCTCCGCCGGTTTGAACTTCCTTTTGTTCTTTCTGAATTCTGACTTAGACTGAGAGACCGGCACATGAAACTCAGGTTTCTTTGCCACGACTTTTGCTTGTACCCTCTTCATGTCCAATTCTAGGGATCTGGCAGTTTGGACCATCACCTGGAAACCTAACGTCATCGGGCCTGCAAGGAGCAGCCTCAACTCGTCCTGAAGACCTTCATAGAACTTGTTCGTCTTTGTCTCTTCGTCTTCCATCATAGGCCCCGCATAACAACCCAGTTTAGTGAACTCGTGCAAGTACTCATCCACTGAGCTGTCGCCTTGAGTTAACTTCAGAAACTGGTTCTGCAACGCAATGCGTTGGGCAGAAGGAATATACCTTTGAAGAAAAGACTTTGAGAACTCCGCTATCGTGATCTCGGTAATCTCCCTGCCTCCGAACTTGTGCACTTCCTGTTCGGCCCACCAACGCTCTGCCTCTCCGTTAAGGAGGAAGGTGGCTAAAGTGACCATCATAACTTCTTCTGTTGCTGTCGCCCTTAGAATCTTCCTAACCGTTGACAGCCAGTCCTCCGCCTCCGTTGGGGATCCGGTCCCCGAGAAAGTTGGAGGATGGAAGCTTAGAAAGTGTTGCAGCTGTTGATTACGTGCTCGCGCAACAACTACACGCTCTACCGGACGCTCCACCCTTTGCACCGCCGCAGGTTCCACTGCAGCCACTGGCACAGGGGCCTCAACCCTCGGTTCCACCGCAGGTTCCACTGCAGGTTCGATCACCGGGGCCGCATCTGTATTAGGCGTAGCAGGCTGTGCAAGCCTTTGCGGTTGAGCATTGATCATCGCGAAGACAGCTTCTGCGATTAACCTGATCATCTCAGCAGGAGGAGTGGTCGCTGGCACTTCAGCCGACCCACTACTCTCAGCGGTGTTACGGGGTTGAGACGGCCCCGCACCACTTCTAGTCGCCTATAATCGTGTAAGACACAATTTAGTGACTGAAAACATAGCAAACAACAATCATGGAACGCTCAGGTTCCGCAAACAAGTATGTTTTCCCATTCCTAAGTGGACATTCTTATTAGTTTTTTGTCGTTTTAGGTGAATGCACATCCTGTGCACACCACCCCTTAAAAGGAATTCGTCCCGAATTCGCTAAACTATGGATCGACGCCTTAAGTCTGATACCAAATTGTAATACCCTGCCAGTACGAATAATATAACAGTAGGTCCGGCCGGGACCCCACGCCATACTAACCACACTAGTTAGGAGTTAAAAGGTGATAAACAGAAAGAAACTACAACAGAGTACTAAACACTAGCGGAAGCATAAAGATTTAACATTTCCATTAGAATTGTCCACTATCATAGGAATGAAACCAAGAAAGAGAGTTATGGCCTTAAGGCCTTACATTTAGCAAATGTACCGAAAACTCCAAAACATACATCGGCACGCAGGCCGGCAATACATGAGAAAGCTAAAAAGGAGGCTGGCCTTCAAGGGCCAACTCAGCAAAAGGGGCCACCGCCCGCTATTTCCCGCTAGGCTCACCTGCACCTGCATAAGAACATTCCACCAAGCGGTGGCAAACAAGGTAACGGTCAGCACAGCTGACCAAATTATAACGACCCCACCCCTTTCCCGAGGTGGCGGAGATTCTACCCTGCAAGCAAGCCATACCAGCACAAGTACTAACATAAAGAAAGTGCAACTACACAAGGTGAGGTTTCAAGCACATTCAATCTTCTAGGTTGAGCATCAAAAAGGAGGGAACCTAGGTATGCACATGATGTTGGTTGGGTTCACCCGAAGGTTCCCCGCAACCGCCTAAACAACCGCATGAGGCTAACAACATCAATTCCACAAACACTCCACCGTAAGGGCCATCGCCTTATGTGGGAAAAAGAGCTTTTGGTCGGTCTAGGTAAACCACCTTCCACGACCTCTCCCATGATCACACGGCTACATGAGGTAGGGACCTCTTACCGATCTGCATGGAAACGGGTTCGGTTTAGCTTTGCCCGTGCTCTAATCGTCGCGATCTGTCGCGCGACGTGGGTACGGCTTCGCCTCGGCCCGTAAGGGTTTAGCACCTTCAAGTGCTACACAAATAAGCTACGCACCTAATCCCTTCACAAGGATCTAGGCTTCACAAATACTCAAAAAGGGGAGGTATAATACGCTCCGCCTCAATTTCGCGGTGAAGGTTTGCCTTCATCCAATCTCAAAGCATGGGGCTTTCGTTAGGATCTTCACAAGACGCCTACACTTAAATCCCGCACTACTATAGATGATTTCACGGAGTCATTCTCCGGCACGCATTCTAGGCTTAACCTAAATGCAACGTCGCAATCCAAGCATCACCGATTCGGGCTCACGGCCACGAATAGGCTTCACACAAAATGCCTAAATCCGCACGACT
The DNA here is from genome assembly GCA_033032865.1 of Dactylorhiza incarnata. Lineage (NCBI taxonomy): Eukaryota > Viridiplantae > Streptophyta > Magnoliopsida > Asparagales > Orchidaceae > Dactylorhiza > Dactylorhiza incarnata. The sequence goes on from JAWHQI010000241.1 coordinate 1,414,832, forward strand.
ACCGGATTTTCTACATGCAATATGTCGGGGACGGACACAATCGATCCGGAGTTCCGGAGAACTTGAGAGAATCCTACACTTCACCTATTTGGTGAAAGGGATCCCTCATGCAAGCATAGAGAAACGAAGGAGAGGACAAAGGACAAGTCCAAACAACGGGAGAAGAAATCGTTACCCTAGGAGCGTTCTTTTTCGCCATGGATCCGAGATTCTAGACGGAGGGAAATGACCGCACCGGGCTGCACTCTCCAGATCTGGAAACGGTTCGCGAAACGGAGCTCCGGAGCTCCGTCAATGGCGGAATCTCCCTTCTTCTTCCTTGGCTCCTCCTTCTTTCTCTAGGGTTTGGAGAGAGAATGACTTAGAGAATATGAGGTTTAACCCCCTCTCATCAGCCCTAAAGGTCTCCCGCAACTAAACCTAGCCGTTGGATCAAATCCCAAAAGATTTGGACGGTCCGATCTTCTTCTCCGCTCAAAATCGCGGAACAGAATAAACAGGGCGCACGATCACAGGCGCACGGTCAGTGGTCGTGCGCGAAGAGGGAAATGGTCGTGCGCACTGTCCAAGACAGAACTCGATATTCTTCTGAATTAACGCACGGTCGCTGGCGCACGATCACCGGTCGTGCGCGATGAGGACAATGGTCGTGCGCATAAGACGAGACAGAACTCCGATTCTTTGCGGGTTACGCACGATCATTGGCGCACGCTCACTGGTCGTGCGCTAAGAGGACAATGGTCGTGCGCATTGACCTGATCTGGAATCTTGAGCCTATCCCGAGCGCAACACCACCATTCCGCCTACCTCGCTGAACCACGATCTTTGGGGTGTTACACGCCTACCTCCGGCGAGTCGGCCAGAGGCGGTGACGCGCCGACCCGATGACCGACTGGCGATGGGGAGAGCTCGCGAGCTCTCCCCCACCAAAATGGTACAGTTACCGTTGGATCCTATTATCCAACGGTCCACAGTTCATGAGCAATGATTGGTCCCCCACAGCGGATCGGTTCCAGATCTGTTGTGGGTCAGATTTGCTTTGTCTGGCTCCATCTTAGCTGGCAGATTGCTTTAAGATCCGTGCAGTTTAGAGTTACATATAGGCTATAACAGAAGATGTTCATATTTTTGCGGCCGATAATTAGCTCTTATTGAAAAACTTTGAACATCAATGTTGTAAATTATGGTAAGGCTATCTCCAGAAATATTATGAGAATTTTCTAAGATAATTTGCTATTTTTAATATCTAAAATATCTTTAGTTTTAAATATCAGAGGGCCTTAAAATTGAGAAAAAATCCTATTAAATTAGGGGAGACGTTAAAGACAGATCCACACCCATAGTAATTATTTTATAATATTTGGATGAGTTTTACTATTTTTAAGTAATTAAAATTGGTCATAAACTTGGTTTTAAATTATTAGAAAATTTTCCACTTAGTCAAAACTCTTCCATAAATTTTGGAAAGCTTTGGAGGCTGGTTCACACCCTCTGGAAAATTTTGGGAATTTTTAAAGTATTTCGACTATATTTGAGAATTTATTTAGTGGCTAGGGGTGGCTAAATAAATTAGCAGAGGCTTTTATAAACATAAAAGTCCTAAATTTTTTATGGTAGCACCTTAAGAGTATTATAAGCCCATGGTAAAGGTTGGATGTTTCTTTTTGGGTATGGCCTACTATTTTAATAATTTTAAAATAGGATAATAACCCTCATCTTGAACTATGAGAGTGCCTTTTTTTTAAGCAAAACTTGTGGGGTGATCAGTGGAGGTTAATTGAACCCACTGTAAAAGTGTAAAGACTTTTGATTAATCTGAAATTTTTAGGGGAATAAGCATTGGGGGAAAAGTGGTTTAAGTAATTTATAAAAGGCTAATATTGAACTCAATATGGCTTGTGAAAATTGTGTGTGTGTGGGGGGGGGGGGGGGGGGGGGGGGGGTTACCCATGGTAACCATATTATATGATTTTAATTTCATGATATTCCGGTCATATCGGTATTTGAATGAATTATTAAAAGTAAAGCCTTCGTGGTTAATTTAAAGAAATAAGAGCTCGAACAAACCACCAGACTCTAAAGAGGATTACAATTTGATAATTCACGATAAGGAAGGGAAAACTTAAGTGGTAATCGGGTTCGAACGACATGAAACCCGGCGGATCCCGAAATTCATCCTAATGCTAATTCTGTTATGACGAATATAGAATGTGCCTCCTTTGAACGGGGATGCCTCCTTGGAATGGAGATGCTTTCTTAGAATAGAGATGCCTCCTCGGAACGGAGAGGAGAATTGAGCTTGCCTCCTTGGAATGAAGAAGGAACTGCAGTTATTGGAATTTTAATTGCTTCTTATTATGTTCTTCTTAATTCAGTATTTCAATTACTGCAATTCATATTAATATTTCAATTATTATTTTTCAGTTTAGTATTTCTATTACTGCACTCTATATATATAAGTTCTGAAAGTCCTCTGCGTCCACAGTTCTCATCTCCATTTTAAGGAAGCATTCATAGTTCTCATCTCCGTTTCAAGGAGGTATTCATAGTTCTCTTCTCCGTTCCAACGAGGTATTCACTATTCTCATCTCCATTTTAATAAGGTATTGGTTGAAGTCTTAACGTTGTAAGTTCATCGAGTTCTTAGTAGTGACTTTCAATCTTGTTGGTATTTTGAGTTCAGGGGTTGTTGGGTTTCACGTTGATGAGTCCTGATCATATACACTTTTATGGACTCATCTGGGCCATTTAGTTAGTCATTTCACTGCACTTTAGCCCTGTTTTAGTTCATATTTGTTAATCCATGCTAGGTGCACCTTTTGGCCCATTTTGGTGTGATTTCATGTTTATTTTCATTAGTGGTTTTCATGCACTGTTAGGTGCCACTTTTAGTGGCCGGATTTGTGGTTGTACGCTAGAACAGGAGTCGTGCAGGTGTTTCCGGTGCAATTCTGCACAGGAACACTGCGCACGATCACTGGTTCTATTGCGCACGACCACTGGTCGTGCGCCACTGATCGTGTGCACTTAACGCCTTTTTCACGAGTTCTGTTTGGTGCAGTGCGCACGACCACCAATGCCAGTGCGCACGACCACCGGTCGTGCGCCACTGCTCGTGCGCATTGACCATTAAATTTCTGAGTTCTGTTTCATCTATTGCGCACGACCACTGACGCTAGTGCGCACGACCACCGGTCGTGCGCCACTGGTCGTGCGAACATTTTATTTTATAATTTCTGTCTTTGCAGGTTCCGTCCAGGCAGAGCGCACGATCACAGGATTCTAGTGCGCACGACCACTGGTCGTGCGCCACTGACCGTGCGCACTGTTTAATTCCAGCGCCTATAAAATCCGCTGCTCGCGATTTAGGTCGGACCCCCCGCTTTCTTCCGCCGTTTTCCGCCTGGTTTGGTCCGACTTCGCCCCTCCATCGTCGCCCACCTTAGGGAGGATCTCCGGGCAAGCTTTCAACGCCAAATCTTCGCCGGAGTTTCCTCTCGGCCTCCTCCTTCATCCAAGAGCTCCAAAGGAAGACCTAGCCGCCATTACCGTCAAGCAAGAGGAAGTTTGCAACCTCTACCGGATCGTGACACGAAGAAGACGGGTCCATTGGAGAGTAGTGACAGCTCTCTCTACCCCGGACGTAGTTGTGGACCGAGCTTGGACGCGGATTGACAACCCGGCGATTCCAACCGTGAATCTTCAACGAGCCTTCGGATTCGGTCGATTTCTTGCCTTGTTCTCCTTTTATTGATTGTTGTAATAGCTAGATCTTGTATATTTTGATGAAGTTGCACTTGAACTAGTTTGTATTTCCATATATTTCATGTGATTGTGAAATATTTGTTATTTGTGTGCTTGAGGAGCGACACCATCCATTTTCCATCCCACTATCGTGTCCGGTGCCGCACTAGCAATTGCTAGTGGCGTGCTTGTCGAAGAGGTGCTTGCGACCCTCATTCCGTTAGCCTACTCGTCCATCCGCCTACCGAAGCGTGGCATCGCGGCCCGTGTACTCCATCCCGCCTAACGAAGCAGCGCGCTCAAGGCCTGCATAGTTCGATCCGCTTGCCTACTCGTCCATCCGCCCTTACGAAGTAGCGCGTTCAAGGCCTACGTAGTCTTCCATCCCGCCGAGCGAAGCTTTGCATAGCGGCATTGCATAGGAGTAGTTGATAGCTTTTATTTTATTTTCCAAAAGCCAACCCAACTCCCCCGCATCCCATCCGATTTTAGGACTTCAATCTCAAGTCCTTCCTCGAAACCTAACTCCACCTTACTGTGTTCCTTGAGAGATTCGATACTCGGGGATTACTCCTCGTTTTATATTACTTGAACGATCGGTACACTGCCGTTTCGTGTCGCAGTCGAGCTACCGCCTATAGCGGTGTGTGAGATTTGCGCCATCAAGTTTTTGGCGCCGTTGCCGGGGAACACAGACGTGTGAGTTTTCTGGAGAGGGAGAGTCTGAGAGAGAAGCCCTTCCATTTGTAAATTGCATCTCTTATTTTATTTCTGTTCTTTTTATTCCTTTTTCTTGTTTTATATCAGGTTGCTTTAGTAATTTCTATTTGGTTTAGTATTTGCACAATAGCATTTTTATTTTGAATCGTTTTATCTTCGCACTATGTGGGCACATCTCAATTTCCGTTGCCGTTGGTGTGGAGCTACCTCCCACTCTAGTGATGAATGCCCTACGGAGAATAGTAGGCATAATTCTTATAGCCCAGCATATGGAGCACCGACATCGTCTGGTACTCCATATGGTGCGCGTAAGTCTTATGGCTACTCTGCTGAGCCTTTACCGTCATACTTCTTTTCGGCTCCAGCCCCCGCTGTGCCAAAGAAGCCCACTAGGCAGTGCCAGTTTTGTCGGAGCACAGATCATGCCCTGAAGGATTGTGCTGCTTTTCGTCGCCAATTGGATGAGGATGATGAGGCGGATATCCGGATCGTCCCAACTCCTAACTCTGGCGGCACACCTTCAACATCCGGTTTTGTGTCTTTGCCCCCTTCACATCTTGAAGGGTATGGCGTTGACACAGTCACCAGATGTGTGGCTGATCTGGGCACCGATATTGCTGAGCCCATTCTCCCAGTGCATCCACCACCTCTAGTGGATTCGATTCTTTGTGAGGAATCGGTGCTCGACTTTTATCCGAGCACTATTCCTCTCCCTATTGTGCATACTACACTCGTCTCTGACGACATTGTTGATGATGTGTCACAGGAGGAGGCGGTTGATCTGAGCATTGTGCCTATTCCTATGGAGGAGGACAACCTTCTAGGTGAGGAGGAGTTTTCCTCAGCACCGGTGGAGGAAGCCCAAATCTCTAGCTTGGCCACTGTTGATCCCGCCGAATCTTGTAGCATTGATGACAATGCAAACATTATTTTACTTCCCCAACCTGATGGGAGTGAGACCGGGATCACTCCCCCGATTGATGTTTATTTATGTTCTTCGTCTTCTTTATTTCTGGACCCCCCTTCTTCTTCCGAGCCTGTGCAGGTTGAGTCTTTACAGGTACCCCAGGAGGACTTGGAGCTTTTTGCTCAAGTCAATGATGAGAGCATCCTCTCATGTGAGGAGGTTCATTCCCCCTCCGTAGAGGAAGCTCCACTCATTGCCTTCTCCTCCTGCGGACCTGCTGTGGACGATACCTTGCTGGGCAAGGGTAGTTTTGGTGGGATGAGTGAGGACCAGGCCTCCTCCTCTTCTTACTTCCTTTTCCCTTTACCTGTGATGGGCAGGTTTTATCTTTATTCAGGTAGAGGCGTGACTGTTCTTTCTCCGTATAGGTACCCGCTACCGACACGGATATTAGGCCAGTTACCTGTCCACTTCTCCTTCCATAGGCCCATTAGCTAGAACTTTTATGTTTTCAAATAAGTCGTGCTGGGATGACAATAGCCCCAGTAGTTATCTTACTTTTCATGCATTTTATTTTAATCCATCCTGTTTAGTTAGCTATAGTTTATTGTAGTTTATCTTTTTCTGTTTCTTTTGTTTTTGCGGAGCTGATCCCTGCAGGTATCTTCTCTGGATGGCGGATGCTGCAGCTTAGTCTGGGTTTAAACGCCAATCTTCTGGTATGCTCACTTGCTGAGCATTGGGTACTCTCTTCCCCTAGCCCTATGCTGATTTTCATGTCATATGTTTTGTGGATTGTTTAGTTTAAGTCTGGGGGAGAGTAGTTTTGTTTACCCGCTCACGCGCACTATTGCACTGCATGCTAGAAGATTCCATTTAAAATGTTTTGTTTATTTTCATTGCACACCACATCACCCACTTGAGCGCGTACTCATCTGTTTGCCTGCTCTGTTGTGAATTTAATTCTTCTGCTTATTTGGGAAAGTCTAGGTGATGGCTTAGGATTATGTAGCAGAGTAAAATGTTGACTCTAGCAGTGCTCCTAGTCGAGTGCTCGGTTGCATAGAAATTTGTGTAGATTAGATTTCTCTTTATACTTATGGTTTTATATTTTTTTTTCTATTCGTGTAAATGTTGTTTACTCTACTCAAATGGTGAATCTGGTGTGAATCAAACGGTAGCGTAGGGATGTGTGTAAACGATCGCTAGATTCGTATTGCTTGAGTCGGGAGAAAGGAGAATCTTTCTCGGTGGCTAGAACTTGCCCCAAGCGATTCTTGAAGCATGGGTATACGGTTAGTCAATTGCGTGAATGTGATATAGGCCATCATCTTGGCCCGGTTGAGCCTTTGTGCCATTCCTATCATCATTTCCTCGCTAGCCCAATTGTGCCTACCCCATTCTTTTGGTTCAGCCCCACTATTGTTCACCAAAGCCTAAACTCCAATCCTAGTCGCACACCCAAAAAGCAAGCATTTTGTTTCAATTTCAAATTGGTGGTGTTGATTGTGGTAGTACATTGTGAAAATGTGGTTGTGCATCTTTGAAAAGTTGCTGAAATTGTTAAAGAAAGATAAAGAAAAGAAGAAAAAGATTTGAAAAGAAAAAAAAAAGAATGAAAAGTTTAATTGAAAAAAATCTGTTTGAGATTTATATTTGGGAGTAGGCGGTGCACACACCCATGCGTCTAAGTCTAAGTCTGGGGGTGTGGTGCATCCGCGTGTTTTGTGGCCACTTGGATAATGTTATGCATTTGCTCATTTGGGTTTAGTATTTGAACCATCGTCTTTATCATTGTATACCTCACCTAAACCCAAGCCCCATTTAAAACCTAAAGTCCTATTGATTCACGCATTTGAGTCAAACCAGTGTCGTGGAGAGAATGTGACCGGGCAAGCCTATGGTCACCGACACTGATGGATTTCAGTGGAGTTTTTCCCGCATCCCGATCTTGGGCAATGCTCGTCTCAGCGTTTAGCTTACTTTCTCCGTATGCATGACCGAACGATTCACCGCTGTTCACCATTTTGAGTAGTTGTAATATGCTTTTACTCTTTTAGAAATATATAAACTGTTTATATAATCAGAAATCTTCTCTACTATTCTTCTTATGCACGTGAGCATACGACTTCGCATGGTACTCTGTATTGTAGTTTTAAGCCATCTACTGTTCTTTCCTAGTTCGCTTAGAATTTGTTTGCTCGGGACGCGCAAACAGTTAAGTCTGGGGGTGTGATGAGTCCTGATCATATACACTTTTATGGACTCATCTGGGCCGTTTAGTTAGTCATTTCACTGCACTTTAGCCCTGTTTTAGTTCATATTTGTTAATCCATGCTAGGTGCACCTTTTGGCCCATTTTGGTGTGATTTCATGTTTATTTTCATTAGTGGTTTTCATGCACTGTTAGGTGCCACTTTTAGTGGCCGGATTTGTGGTTGTACGCTAGAACAGGAGTCGTGCAGGTGTTTCCGGTGCAATTCTGCACAGGAACACTGCGCACGATCACTGGTTCTATTGCGCACGACCACTGGTCGTGCGCCACTGATCGTGTGCACTTAACGCCTTTTTCACGAGTTCTGTTTGGTGCAGTGCGCACGACCACCAATGCCAGTGCGCACGACCACCGGTCGTGCGCCACTGCTCGTGCGCATTGACCATTAAATTTCTGAGTTCTGTTTCATCTATTGCGCACGACCACTGACGCTAGTGCGCACGACCACCGGTCGTGCGCCACTGGTCGTGCGAACATTTTATTTTATAATTTCTGTCTTTGCAGGTTCCGTCCAGGCAGAGCGCACGATCACAGGATTCTAGTGCGCACGACCACTGGTCGTGCGCCACTGACCGTGCGCACTGTTTAATTCCAGCGCCTATAAAATCCGCTGCTCGCGATTTAGGTCGGACCCCCCGCTTTCTTCCGCCGTTTTCCGCCTGGTTTGGTCCGACTTCGCCCCTCCATCGTCGCCCACCTTAGGGAGGATCTCCGGGCAAGCTTTCAACGCCAAATCTTCGCCGGAGTTTCCTCTCGGCCTCCTCCTTCATCCAAGAGCTCCAAAGGAAGACCTAGCCGCCATTACCGTCAAGCAAGAGGAAGTTTGCAACCTCTACCGGATCGTGACACGAAGAAGACGGGTCCATTGGAGAGTAGTGACAGCTCTCTCTACCCCGGACGTAGTTGTGGACCGAGCTTGGACGCGGATTGACAACCCGGCGATTCCAACCGTGAATCTTCAACGAGCCTTCGGATTCGGTCGATTTCTTGCCTTGTTCTCCTTTTATTGATTGTTGTAATAGCTAGATCTTGTATATTTTGATGAAGTTGCACTTGAACTAGTTTGTATTTCCATATATTTCATGTGATTGTGAAATATTTGTTATTTGTGTGCTTGAGGAGCGACACCATCCATTTTCCATCCCACTATCGTGTCCGGTGCCGCACTAGCAATTGCTAGTGGCGTGCTTGTCGAAGAGGTGCTTGCGACCCTCATTCCGTTAGCCTACTCGTCCATCCGCCTACCGAAGCGTGGCATCGCGGCCCGTGTACTCCATCCCGCCTAACGAAGCAGCGCGCTCAAGGCCTGCATAGTTCGATCCGCTTGCCTACTCGTCCATCCGCCCTTACGAAGTAGCGCGTTCAAGGCCTACGTAGTCTTCCATCCCGCCGAGCGAAGCTTTGCATAGCGGCATTGCATAGGAGTAGTTGATAGCTTTTATTTTATTTTCCAAAAGCCAACCCAACTCCCCCGCATCCCATCCGATTTTAGGACTTCAATCTCAAGTCCTTCCTCGAAACCTAACTCCACCTTACTGTGTTCCTTGAGAGATTCGATACTCGGGGATTACTCCTCGTTTTATATTACTTGAACGATCGGTACACTGCCGTTTCGTGTCGCAGTCGAGCTACCGCCTATAGCGGTGTGTGAGATTTGCGCCATCACACGTCACTCGAACCCGATAATTATTTAACGCATCCTATTCATATTGTATTACGTATTATTTATGTAATTAAGTTGTTTCTTAGCGGCGTCTAATTTAACTCGAGTCATTTTGGAGGAAAAGGAAAAGTTATCGTTGACCCGAGGTGTTCAAGTTTTACAAACTGAACCAGATATTTTTCAAATAATTTATAAAGATTTGTCATAAAATTTTACCTATTTTTATCCTTGGGAGACAAGGGCTCAAATTGCACTATGTAATTTTTATAATTATTTTACGCTAAAATGAGAATTAATTTGAACTACAGTTCACTGTTTTGGCTCTTATAAATGGTAAATTATTTTATAATTTTTTAAAAAATGATTATTATTCGATATAAGACACTTAATGATCATAGGTCATTAAGGCCCCAAATTAATTGCCGAAATAATTCAGTTCAAAGTTAAACAACACATCTTTAAACATCTCTTTTGCTGAGAATGAGTTGGGCGGAGTTTATCCAGCAGCTCCACCGCGGATTTGGTGCTGATCCACTATGGGTTAATCATTGTTTGCAATTTTAATAAAATCAGGACCGTCTGATCCCATGAATGAGATTAGACGGCTCATGTAGGCCAGCAGAGGTAGAGAGTTATTGCACCTCTGCCACCGCCGACCGACCATCCTTTGATCGGGCCACCACCTCCATTGGGCTTGCCAGAGGTGGGCGCTCCTTCCGGCGATGGTCCGGTGACCTAGTGTCACTGACGATCGCCGGAAAGAGTCAAACAGAAAAGCTTAAACACAGACACCACCGAAGCTCTGCTCTCCGGCGGTGCTGCTACCTTGGGGCTCCCCAGAGAGGGTTGTCTAGCCCTCTTCGGCTAGATGGCGTTCCCCAGTCAGCGTAAGAGGGCCTGGGGAGCCCTACCATGCACAGCCACCCGAGACTCCAAAATTAGAGCTCGGGTGGGCGGCACTGGCGCTCCGACGCCCGGAGCTGCATGCAGGTCATTCACATGCCTGAGGAAGCGGAGAGGAGGCAGAATTGTAACACCATCACTTTTATTGGGTCACTAGGACCCTAAATGACCTAATAAAAATAACATGATCACCTACAAGGTACCATAGAAGCTAGGAGGTTACACAAATATTATTTTGAGCAAACTAGCTCTGAATTGACTTCTGTCAGTTGCATTAAACTCGTATAGTCAATACGAGTGCAACAAAACTTGTTTCATTCTGATCCGAGGTTAGTTGGTAAACATGATCATTTTGAGTAACACCACGCATCGTAATGACTCCGAAATGTCACTATGAGCAAACGAGCTTAGAATTGACTTATGTCAGTCACATTAGACTCGTATTGTTAATACGAGTGCAATGGAACTCATTTCGTTCTGATACGAGGTCATTTGGTAAAATGACTATTTTAAGTAACGTTGTGCGTCGCAACGACTCTGAAATGTCATTTTGAGCAAACAAATTCAGAATTGACTTTTGTCAGTTGCATTAGACTCTTATAGTCAATACAAGTGCAACATAACTCATTCTGTTTGAATCCGACGTCATTTAGCGAAGATTACAATTTTAAGTAACGTCGTTCGACATGACGATCTCGAAATGTTAAGTCGAGCAAATAAGCTTATAATTGACTTCTATCAGTTACGTTAGAATCATATGACCCATTCGAGTGCAACGCAATCCATTTCATCTGAATCTGAGGTCATTCAGCGAGAACGAGAATTTTTAAGTAATGTCGTTCGACACTATCGCCCCGAAATTACTTTTTAAGCAAACAAGCTTGAAAATGATCACAATCAATTGCATTGGACTTGTATGGTCTATACGAGTGCAACATAATTCATTTCGCTCAATTCCGACGTAGTTTGATCGAGCAAATAAAAATAAAACTCATAAATTATACCTCTCGAAAAGCGTGATCGCTCGACCCACAACGCATCAACATTGGCTCGTCACTTAATGACGATGACCTGTATTAACCTTGACACATATGGGGGACCCACCCTAGAGTTGACTTTGGTCAAACCCCAATTTAAATGCAATTTTTGGAATTTTCTTATACCTCCACTTGAATTAAATGCATAGGCAGATGCGATTTTCTGGGGTCGATCTAGTGCTCAAACCCAAAAACCTTGAACATGAACTTTCTGGCACACATCATGACCTATCACTTGTAAAAATTTGAAATTTGTTGTTAAGGATTACTAATTTTAATAAATAAGAATACACAAATATTTTGTTTTTGAATTATCAGGGTGCCTTAAACACATGAAACAATTTTGGAAAAAATTATGACAGAGTTCAGAGCCAATGTACACACTCTGTAATTAATTGAATACTTATGACAGAGTTCAGAGTCAATGCTCATTAAGACTTATCAGGAGGATGAGTAGTGTTTGGTGGAGTATCATTTTCATATATTTTATTTGATTCTTATTTTATTGACTAAGGACTCCGAATTCACATATTTTGCAAATCTCGAATTCTAATTTTAAACCACATTTCTCAATTAAAAGGTGCATGAAAAGACAAATAATTTCAAAAACAATTCAATGTTGTGTAGATAATTTATTTATGTATTTTAAATATTATATTACTACACTACACAATCATGCAAGACTAAGAATAAAAACACATGTAGGTTATCAAAATGAGTGAATGAATGAATCATTATCAAATATAAACATCACTCATACTTAGAAGCATGCTAAACAATCCTGCACATGTTAACTACAAATAGTATTATTGCACATAACAAGATATATTTTAAGGCATGACAAAACAAAATAATGTTTTATGAAATTTGAGAATTAAATTAAACATTGTGTTTATCTTTAATTGATATACTAGTCATCCTTGATATTGGCAATGAAATTTATGTAGTTTTTTATAATTTATTATTTAATTTTTTTATAAGAAAAATACAAAACAGGAATAGCAAGTAAAACATATTTTGTGTGTTTTTGGATTTCAAATATTTTATGTAAAAAAATTCAATTTTGAACAATATGTGAAATATAAAAAAATGAAATTGAAGCAGCAAAGCAGATAAAAAATCAAAAGAAATTTTGTAATTCAAATGAAATCAGGTTACCGACGACGATAAGGCTATCACCGAGCGGTATCTAATAGAGACTTGGTTTTTCGTGAAAAAATGCCCAGTTTTTGTGATTGTTCAATTCTAATTTTTTGTGAATGTGTTCTGTCGATGTAAGGCCCTATTGCAGCGAAAAATCATAAAAAGTTACATATTTTAGAAATTAGCCTTAGAGATCCAAAACCCCTAATTCTAATCGAAGCATAGAGAATCGTGCATCAAGGAGGGGTGTGGTATCTATTGAGAACACTGCCCACAATGTTCCAGATTTGGAGAAGTCCCCAAGTCAATGATAAGTACAATTTGTACTTGATGTTCATTTGATGTGACATGAGCAGGTTAGAACATCATATACACTAAGTATAATGTATTAGGATCAAGCAAAATGACTAAGGAAAATATCGGCGTGTCAAGAAGATACACACGACGATATCGTTGAGATTACTCGCAGAAGACAGTAGAAGAAATCAGTCAAGAATTGTCGTGACATTGAGAATTACACAACAATATTGTTGTGTCATCAAGTTACACACGACGATATCATTGTGAGAACAAGAAGAAACAACTAAGTCAAGGTATCGTCATGACAACAAGTATAACACGACGATATCATTGTAACAACAAGTATCACATGACAGTATCATTGAGAAAACTCATGAAGGGTCTAGGCTTATCGCTGAGAAAGTAAGGGTATCGTTGAAAAGTCTGGCATGTTGAAGTTCTTCAGCATTCTTAAGTAAAGTATCTGGCTAAGAAGATATATCATCGTAAAGAAGTTATATCATCTTGAAGACTAGGTCAAAGATTGTGGAGACAGTTTGCAGCTGAAGTAGTAGTCAGAATGATCTCGACGATATCGACGAGAAGACCTCATGTTGACAAGATGATCTCGACGATATCGATGAGAAGACTTCATGTCGCCGCGACTGCATATTTAGCTGAGATGTTCCTTATCGTTGAGTTCTCTTTCTTAGGTGAAGATTTAAGAAGACTTCAAGAAATGGCCAAGTCCCAGATGGATCACTAAGACAACAAGTTTTGTCATCGAGATGTTGCTCATATCGTTGAGACAGGCCGAGAATTTTTGAAACACATTGTCCACATTTAATGCCGCCATCTAAGGTACCAATCAGCGGATGTCATTGAAGAATGGGCTTCTGACATTAAAGAGTGCTCAAAATAGACCGTTAGAAGGCCTTGTCATATAAAAAGACAAATTGTGTTCCCTAACAAGAAACAAAGAATAGAATCAGAACACAGAATAGCTGTACGAAGAAGGAATGATTTCTTGAGAAAAATACACTCGTACTCTCAGTTCTCTAAGTCCCAATCAAGCACCATCGATTGATAAGATGTGTTCCAGAAAGAAGACGAGGATAGAAGAGAAGCTTTCATGCATCAGTAAAACTCTCTTAAAGCTTTCTCTTCAAGTCCAGAGGCCATTTGAATCAGGCTTCAGAAGAACTCTCTAGAGCTGTGTGGAGTATTCAACAACTTTGTAAAATAATATACTTTTTGTAGGAATCTTTGAGTCTAAGTTGTAGGGTTCTGATAGAACCTGAGGTAGGATCTTTTATAGATCTGAGTTGTAGGGCCCGAAGTGCCTGAGTTGTAGGGTTCCTGGAACCTGAGGTGGGATCCTTGAAGGATCTGAGTTGTAGGGCCTGGAGTGCCTGAGTTGTAGGGCCTTTGTGCCTGAGTTGTAGGATCTTTGCAAGAGATTTGAGTTTTGGTGGAGTTTGGTGATTCTAGCATACTGCTAGATAGGCGCATATGGACAGTAGAGTACTCTAGACACATTGTCTAGGGGAACCACTATAAATCTAGTGTTTCTGTGTGCTGTGCTTGGTGATTGTTTTCTGGTTGTGTCTTCTCAATCTGATCAAGTCTGAAATTATAAAATACCCTAACAAGTTCTTAAAGCACATATTCACCCCCCCCTTAGGTGATTAGACAACACTCTAAACTAATAACTGAGGGGCATATGGGATTGAGCTGTAGAGATTTCTTTCTGAACAATTGATTCTGGAGCTTGAGAGCTCTCCCCATGAAATGTTGCAACTAGAGATTTGGGAGAAACATGTGGAGGTGAGGTAGGAACTACAGGCTCATCCTCCAAATTTTCAACATTCAACTCATATTTCTCTACACCAGGCCTAGAAATCTTCCTTTCCTGTCTGCTAAAGATAGAAGAATCTATCTTCTTGAGGAGATGAACTACTATTCCTGAAGACATGTTGAATTGATTTCCATTAACCTGATTCAAGTAGAGAGTGATAATCCTTCCAAAATTTGGTGAAGGCAAGGTAGCCTTAATCTTTTCAAACACTATCAAACCCCAATATAATTTCTTTCTGCACACTTCTGATGTCAAAATCTTGAACATATCACTGGATAGGTAATCATGTGAGCCAACTTTACATAACAAAACTTTGCCTATAATGTCTAAAAGTAGTTTTCCTTCACCATTCATAAGCTTTCGACGAATGGAGGTGGAATTTTTAGGCAAATCACAGAATGATAAAGTTCTTCTGAAATCCCTTTCATCAAGAATGTCTTCTTCAGTATCTGACGACGGCTGCAAGAACTTTGTAAGCAAAGAGGGCTTCATTCTGACCACTGTGTCCCCAATTCGGCTTTTGATAGAAGTCCCTTGTCGTCAAAGATGAGCATTATGGAAAAATTCTAATACCTCTCTGTCCAAAACTTTTCAAGGATGCTCTAACACAAATGATAGACCAGCTACTTCAAGCATCAAGACGACATTTCAGAAATCGTCAGATGCGCTGCTGAAACCTGTCCTAGCAAGCTCTCCCCTGTCAGCAAATTTCCTGAACTTTTGCGAGCCATGGAGATCTGAAGATGAGTCGATGAATAGTTGAAGATGGAGAATCGTCGAAAGAGGGAGAAGATGAATCGTCACAAGGTTTCGGAAGGTCTCGATGAATGGCGTGTGTGAACTTGTGAACCCTTATAATAATTATATAGTATTAATATTTTGAGTAAAGAAATATGCATGTACCTTTAAAGTAAAATGACTCTTCGGATCCAATAATTATATAAATCAGGGTTTAAATCTTGTGAGAGAGGCAATCGTCGAAATAACTTGAAGACTCGTCGAAATGACTCGAGTAATATCTCCAATTCGTCGAAAGCACTCAACGAAATAAACATTTCGTCGAAACTATTCGCGAAGACTCGACGAATTCGTCAAATTTACTTGTGTAATTCCCTTAAGGTCTTTGAAAGAGCAGATTTTTTGATTTTTTTTACTGATTTCTTTGACTTTTCTTCAAGAATATTTGTTCAACATACCAAGTTCCAATTTGAAATAGTTGAACTTGGCCTCATCTAGCAGCTTCGTGAAAATATCTGCAACTTGCCTTTCCATCGTGACATAACTGAGGTTGATGTCCTTGTTCTCCATATGCTCCCGGATGAAGTGATAACCTATCTCTATATGCTTTGTCTGGTTGTGAGAGACTGGATTATTAGCAATTGCTATAGCGCTTGATGAGTCATGGAACATAGGAATCTCCTTCAACTTCAGGTTGTAATCTTCTAAACTATTCCTGATCCATAGAAGTTGTGCACAACAAATGCCTGCAGAGATATACTCTGATTCAGCAGTTGAAATTGCTACACAATTCTGCTCCATGCTACTCCAAGAAATAAGCCTCCTTCCAAGGAATTGGCAAGTCCCGAAAGTGCTTTTTCTGTCATCCCTGTTGCCTGCAAAATCAGCATCTGAAAATCTGGTTAGCTCGAAGTCATTACTTCTTGGGTACCATACGCCAAGATTTGGTGTGCCTTTAAGGTATCTCAAAATCCTCTTTGTAGTGGCATAATGAGATTCCTTAGAGTTCACATGAAATCTAGCATAAATACATGTCGAAAACATTATGACCGGTCTACTGGCAGTAAGGTAGAGCAAGGATCCAATTATGCTTCTCTACTTGGTTTCATCAAAAGGTTTCCCTTTCTTATCCTTGTCCAGAGTCATAGTTGAACCCATTGGAGTCCTCATTGAGGTTGCATTCTCCATTCCGAATTTCTTAATTAACTTTTTGGTGAACTTCGCCTGAGAGATGAAAATTCCATCATCAGATTGTTTCACCTGAAGTCCTAAGAAATACTTCAGCTCACACATACTACTCATTTCAAATTTCTCTTGCATCAAGTTAGAAAACTTTTTGCGAAGGTGATCGTCCGTAGATCCAAAAATAATATCATCGACATAGATTTGCATTAGCAAAATCTTGCCTTTTACTTCCCTAAGAAATAATTTCTTATCTATCTTTCCTCTTGTGAATTTGTTCTCAAGAAGAAAGCTAGAGAGGGTCTCATACTAAGATCGGGGTGCTTGTTTTAGACCATATAAAGCTTTGCGTAAGAAATAAACATAATCAGGGAGGGAGGAATCAACAAAACCTGGGGGTTGTTCTATGTATACTTCTTCCTTTAAATTACCATTAAGGAAGGCTGACTTCACGTCCATTTGATAGACCTTAAATCCCTTGTGAGCAGCATACGCTAGAAACAACCTGATCGCTTCGAGTCTTGCCACTGGAGCATAAGTTTGATCGAAGTCGATCCCTTCTTCTTGTCAGTAACCTTGGGCAATAATTCTGACATTGTTCTTGATGATCACACTATTTTCATCCAGCTTGTTTCTGAAAACCCATTTCGCACTGATAACATTCTGACCTTTGGGCCTTGGTACCAGCTTCCAAACTGTGCATCTTTTGAATTGATTGAGCTCCTCTTACATTGCAATAATCTATGAAGCATCCTCTTTTGCCTCATCAAATTTCTTTGGCTCAATCTGCGAAAGAAAACTTAAATGCAAAGCTTCTTTAGTTGTACCTCTTCTTGTACTTATTCCGACACGGGTATCTCCGATGATTTGATTTACTGGGTGATCTCTCTGATGTCTGATCACCAGATTCCTTGCATCTTCTCTAATACTAGGTTCTTCTACTTCTGGTGTGTCTTCTATGAATTGAGGTTCTTCTTCATCAGGTGTAGTTGGAATACTCACTGAAACTGTCCTTGAAACATCTTCTTTTGTGACTTCTTCTAAGCTGAGCTTTTTCAGTTTCATACCTGCACCTGCATCTTCAACAAAAACACTAGAAGAGCTATTGTGAAGCTTGCTCGTCTCATCAAATACAACGTTTATAGATTCTTCTACAATCAGGATTTTCTTATTAAAAATCCTATATGCCTTACTATGGCTAATATAGCCTACAAAAATACCTTCAAAACATTTTCACTAAACTTAGTTTTGTAATACTTCCCATTGTTAAGTACGGAGCATTTACTGCCAAAAATTCTTAAATAAGACACAGTTAGTTTCCTGCCCTTTAGAAGTTCATAAGGCGTCTTACAATGATTCTTGTTGATTAGTGCTCTATTTTGCACATGACAAGCAGTGTTGACGGCTTATGCCGAAAAATTGATGGGCTCTTTCTCGTTTTGGCAATCCATCCCAGAGAGGTTGCAAGTGCCACAATTCTATTGTTGTTATGCTGCCGAAGATAAATCTCCCACTAAAAGCTTAAGGAGAATTCTGGAGGAGGACAACGTCACGCTACATCTGAAGGACGATCGCTTCGACCTCGCTTATACTACAGCGATCCTTCATCTCCGACTTCAGAAGATCTCATATAGGGAGTTTTATTATTGTCATCTTTATTTTTCATTCGATATTTTCTTTGTAACCATTTAGAGAATTCGCCTTGTGTTGGCGACTAGGTCTGGGTAGGACTTAGGGAGTAATTCACCTTGTGTTGGCGACTAGTTCTAGGTGATTAGATCTAGGGGATCGAGACCATATCTGGGGAAGGATTGGCTAGAGAGGCTTGATGCCTTACCCGGGGAAGTATAGGCTAAAGCCAACCGGTTTGTGGGGATACAAGTCGGTATAGAAAAGGAAAAGATATTTACTTTTGTACGCCTCCGATTTCTAGCGATATAGAAATCAAATTTATGTAAACACTTTATATATAAATACAATCATGTCTCTACTTGTGTTTACTTGATATCTCTCCTTTGGCGTTATCTCTAAAATATTGGTTACTAAGTTTTCAATTCTAATCACTTTATCTAAATTGTTTAGTTCAATCTCTTTCATCATAAAACAATTTAGTACTTGTTTCTAAACTTGGTTATTATGATATTCTCACATATTAGCTAAATTGTTATTTTCCCCTTTTCATATTTCGTTCTAATATTACTTTAAACAATTTAGTAATTTTCATAACATTATTAAAAAGAATTTTTATTCCCTTATCCCCCCCCCCTCTAAGGGCGCCAATCGATCCAACAAGTGGTATCAGAGGCAGGTTATTCCAAACGGTTTAAAAACCAGGAATAATGGCGTCTCATGATCTCGCTTCTACTAGTGGGGGAAATTTTCTTATAAATGAAAAATCTTTGGCACCACCTTTATTTGAAGGCAAAAATTATAATGGGTGGAAATTTCTTATGGAAAAATTTCTTAAATCTTTGGATATTGAAGTATGGAATATTACAATTAAAATGCCCCCAAGTATTCTTAATAAAAATGAAATGTTTTTAAATGCCAAATCAATGAAGTCTATATTGTACATTAGATCAAAATATTTTCAAACTTATTTATACATTTCCTACTGCTTATGAAGTTTGGAAATTTCTTGAGAATTCTTATAGTCTTCCTTCCACAGATGATGAACACGAGGAATTCCTTATGGATCCAAGAGAAGAAATCGACAAGGACTCATTCTTGGAGGAAGATAAATCTAAGAGAGAAATCGACGAGGAATTCCTTATGGATCCAAGAGAAGAAATCGATGAGGACTCATGCTTGGAGGAAGAAGAATACAATGTCACAATGTTGGACTCATTTGTTAGCAACTCATCAAGCAAAAGAGAAGGCGGAAACTCAACTATGGAAGAGGAATGCGATGAAGATGTCAAAGGAACCCTTGGTTCAAATCTTGCCTCATCCCATAGCAATATAAGAAAATCAAAAACTTCTCTTTTTGTAACAAATTCTATTTCTACTTCTCGTATGCTTAAAATTGCTAAACGTAAAATTTTAAAGTTAAAAATTGCTAATTCCAAATTACGTTTAGAAAATAAATCTTTAAAAGCAAACGATAATGTAGAATCAAATATTGATGTGTTAAATACTCTCTCTTGCTCTTTAGTTAAAATTCCTACTCCTTGTTTGAATTGCAATATATTAAAAGAAAAATTCAAGGAAATTGAAAAAGGGCTCTTAGTTTCTAAATTGCATAATGAAAAATTGATAATTGAAAATGATACTTTAACTTGTAAGTTAAGACAATTAAAATCTTTTGTTGAAAAATTTCAAATGTCAAGTAATGACTTTCATCATAAGATTTTGAATAACAAGGATAAATTAACTTACAAAATCATTTCAAAAAGGGACCATTTTCATACATCAACTCAAAAGGAGTTTAGTTTCAAAAAGAATTATGACCCTCACAAAATTCTTAAGAGTCACTATTATAAGTCTCAATATATTTTCAATCATGACTCAAATTTAAAAACTCCTTTACATGAAAATCAAAGTACAAAATATAATCCTTCATATTATAAGAGTATGTCTATAAGAAAGAGTGGAAATGAAAATCATCAAAATAATAATCAATCTTTTAAAACATATTGTAACCCACTCTTTCAACAATCACTTCTAATGAAAGACAATCACTCTTATAAACTTTCAAAGAATCCATATAATAAAATATATGATGATTATCAACATCAAGCTATTTTGAAAAATAATTTGAATAAACATAAATCTCAAATGAATTATTTTTCAAACAACTATCATCACAAAAAGATGTCATATAATCATTATATGGATTTAAGTGATAAACAACCAATGTATGAATGGAGACCCATAAAGAAAAATGACATATCATCTTTACTTGAAAAAGCCCATTCATCATTATCTTCCCAAAAGCCACCACGACGTATTTGGATACCCAAAGGAACCATCCCACTTGGTCACCTTTGGATACCTAAATCTCTCATTCATTAATATCCATTCATTTGCATGAAGTAGAAACAAATAAAAATGAAATATCACTACTCTACTTCATGATATGCTTATTGTCACTTTTCTTTTGTTTATTTTTTATTATTTTTTGAACAAACATGCTATGATCACTTATATATCATGAAATATGACTTTCATATATTAAGCCTAATGCTTACCAAATCAAATTTGAATTAAAATTGAACATTAAGTCATATATTTTTTAAGGTGATCTATCTCTCATCTTTGATTGTTCTTTATTCTTTTAAATCCTTTACCCTTAATTGTCTTGAATTATCATTAGAAATTGAATATTGAAATTATTATCAAGACTATTGAAAAACTATTTTAAAGATTGGATTTAAATGGTTTATTAAAGGGCTTAAACTAAAAATTAAAATGCGCAATATTTTTTTGATTCTTTTCTATTTTTTGTTTGCTGCATATGATAGCCCTCATAATGAAGAATATTATCTAAAAAATTTGAAAACAAAAATTCATCTAAACGCATGTTTAATCTTTCAAAAAATGCGAGTTTACGATCAAAACTTCAAAGATCCATATCTTTTGATCCGCTCGCCTGATTTTCGCGTTTAATATATTTTTGGAAAGAGCACAAAAATCTCCATCCAACAGCAGACTAGGATTGATCATTTGAGTTCGTTTGGTGCTGTCAAATTGTCCAATTTCAACTATGTTTTAAAAGCTATCTTAGTTTGCTTGATTTGGAAATTTCTGTGTTTATGGATTTTTTCATCACATGCTATCCTTAGTATAATTGTTTCATATATTAATTTAGATATTATGTGTGTGATGTGTGTCGCCAATGTTTACATGTAATTTAGACCTTAGAATCATCTTGTATCATTAAAATCAAAAGTTTAAACATTTCATTCTAGGTCTAAAGAAAATTAATTTGAAAACTTCTCATATTACATGCAACATTATCTCCATTAATCCTATGTAATAACATTGCATTCAAACTCATCATCCTAGCATCACTTCTTGGTCTATGCTTATATATTTATGCTAGGTATAACACTTATAATGTTATTCCAATTTCATGATAACTATGTGATTTGAAATCATAAATAGAATACTAAAATTCCAACAAAGACAGTTTATGGATTAATCATTAGAATATATATGAATATTGTATCATGAATCATATATTTTCGTGCAAAACCAAAGATCAATAAATTCAATTATTAAATGCAATTTTATTATAAAATTCAAAACATTATATTTGTGATCTTTGTCTTTGATATGATTGCATGATCATCATGTTATAGACTTACAAATTAAACTTGCTCATTCAAAAGAAAATCATCAAATCATAATTGCCATAAGTCTGGAAGGAATAGAATTCACATACATTCTATGCAAAATTCTCTATAATCATAATTCATGTTCTATCAAGAAAAATCTCAAATCAATGATGTCTATCACCTAGGAATTATGAATCTTATGATAAAAATATGAATTATGTATTTCTTTCCATTATTTGGTGTATTGATATGCTTTGCTGTTGATTGCATGTATCTCTCATATTTGTAGACTCTAGAATCAACTTTGTAATGAAAGTATAAATCAAACTTAATCATCACTCTATTCTAGATCTATAATTTGAAACTCTACTTTGGAATACATGCAATTTTAATATTAATCTTATGACATGACATTAAACCCAAAACTCATCATACTAGCTTTATCACTTATTTAATATTAGTAATTGTGCTAGTTATCTCATATAGTCATCTCATAAAAGTAGAAAAACTATGCGGCTTTATATAACTCTTCACATTAAACAAAACCCATAGTTTATATATCAACCCATAGTTTAAAAGCATAGGTTGTCCAAAGATTATTCACCTATGACTTCATATCTCACAATAGCGGGGGCATATGGTTATATGCATTAGAGACCTAACCTCTAAGTTATATCTTGTCCTTAATCGGGGAGGGTTCCAGTGGGGCCTTGCGAGGCACTGGGGGGAAAGAGTGTGAAAGTGGAGGTCAGATCTTAAGTTACTCTAGAGGGGGGTGAATAGAGTATTAAAACTTTTTATTTAGTTTTATAGCGGAATTTAAAATACTGTTAAGTATATGTGTAATCAGTGAGAGTTAAAGATAAAGACAGAAACAGTAAAAAGAAAATCACACAGCACAAGCACAGAAGAATAAGCAAGCACAGAAGACACAAGGAGCTATGGTAGTTCCCCAATAAATCTGGGTACGTCTACTCTTCTACCACCCTTGGTAGGAATCCACTAGGAGGGTTGATCAGGTGCCCTAGCACCAAGGGGTTTTTGATAAGGTGTCCACACACCAATAAGCTTTTGATAAGGTGCTTAAAAACCACACAAGGATTTTTTGATAAGGTGTCTTGCCACCACTGTGTAAACTTTTGAAGGGAGAATTAACCCTGTACAAGAAGAGATAAAGAGGTTTAGAGTGTTCTTCTCTGTCAATGATCTGAGAGAAGACAAGATGGTGTTGAAGCTGAAAGCTCCCCCTGTTTGATGAGAGTTGATGACAGTTTGTGGACAGAGCTTTCTCTAACACAAGTCTTTTGTAGCAGATTATCTAGAAGAAATGAATCTTCAGATTGTTGTTGCTCTTTGAAAGACTTTAACTTGCAGCAGTTCTGAGAGGTTGAGTGTTGTTCTCAGAATGATGGGGGTGCTGCCTTGGGTAAGAAGAAGGCTGGGAAAAAATGAATAATGTTCTGTCCTTCTTCTTCTTTCTCTAATACTTCTCTTTGTTCTTCTTGTTCTGTAATAATAGAGAGACTAAGAGAAATGTTTTGAATGTATCTCTGTGCTCTGTCTGAAGAAAAAATTGACTCTTGTATATGCTTCTTTGATGACTTGTAATCTTTCAAATTCAAATCATCTGCTTTTAAGGAATATATTATTCTGACTTAAATCCTTCTTGGAACTATGCAGCCACCCAAAGCAGTTTTGGCAAGTCCTTTCAATTCCTTTTGTCGTGAAAGATGCCTTGGCATTAAATGTCAACGACTATTCTTTTTCTTGGAATAGAAAGAATATAAGGATATAATAAATAGGAAAGATATCCTTACATAGCTGACTGAATACGTCCAAAAAGAAATAAATATATCCATTATTCTGTCAATTTGTGTTCAGAGAACTGATGTCCAACTGAAAATATTAATCTGAGCTTCAGAAAGGAATTTGTCGAGCGCTGGCTGAAATTCGTCGAGCACTGCCTGGAATTTGTCGAACACTGACAGACAAATCGTCGAACGCCGCTAGCCATTTGTCGAGCTTGAATTTTCCTATGTTCTAATCTAATCAGCCTAAAAACTTGACCCTAAGACTATACAATGGGGTCAATACAGATCCTAATCAACATATAGTGATCCTAGCCCAAATCAGTAATAGGGTTGTTCCAACAATCTCCCCCTATTTGGGTTAGGATACTATTTAACAATCATTTAAATAATATACAACTGAAAAAGAAAACAACAGAGCATAAATGAATCTGTTCAGAATAAAAAATCATTTCAGCATATGAAATAAGAAGTGCTCTGAGTTCTCACAGTATTACAACAAAGTAGAATCTATCAAACAAACAAAGATGATAGTTTAGAACCTTTTATTTCTTTGCAGATGAAGGCTTGAAAATTATTTGCCTGTTTGGATCTTGAGATTTCTTCTTGCTGATGTATAGATCTTGAGCTCCCAGAATAGTTTGAGATTTAACATGAGGGACAAAAGCTTCTGGGTGCATATCAATATATTCTTCAGCATTGAATAACTCTTTGGAGTTGTACTTGTCAAGTTCTTTCCTTCTATAATCAGACATGGTAGAAATGTTTGTAAAATCTTTACCTTCTGATTTTGCTTTGTTAGTCTTGGCATAAGTAATTGATTCTTTGAGTCTTGCCATTTGAAATAATCTTTCTTCTTCTGGATCTGGAGTATAATAAATATATTCTGAATTATCTTTATCTTGAGTAACCTTTTGAGGTGCTTTGTCTCTGTGAAGAGATCCATCAGAAATGTGATACTTATATGCTGAAGAAACTTGAGAGGGAGTAGTGACTGTTCTTTCTTTAGGAGCAACTGCAGTCTTCTTAGAAGGAGGAGCACTGGCTGATCCAGAGGCTTGAGAACCACTAGAACTACCAGGTCTCCCTGATTGTTGAGAGCTGGGCTTATGGGAGAAGGATGATGGTGTTGCTGAGCCTGCTACTGGAGGAGGAGGAGGATGGTTATATTTGACAGGTTTTTTAGAATAGTAACCAGTTTTCCTCATCTTCTTCCTTCTTTTGTTCTCATTCCTTGAGAATTTCATCCAATGAGGTGTACCTTTGTCAAGAGTAATATTATGAAGAACATAATATGGAATATCATTCTCAGGATTTGGAGGCTTGGGAATAGCCTTTGACTTAGCTTTTCTTTTCTTTCTTTTCCTTGATAATGTGTCATCAGAATCACTGTTATCATCATCATCATCTTCTTCAGAGTCAGAAGAAGAAATTGGCTTATTATATAAATCATCAATTGTTTTGATTACTTCAAGAGCTTTTAATCTTTCTTCTTCAGCTTTGTCAAACTCTGCATCTGTCTCTTTCCAGATTTCATCAAAACTTGGCATTGGTTCTTCATTCCATAAAAGAGTTGGAGGTGAGGAAACAATTCTTGAAGCTGTTTCATCTGATGGAGTATCATCTGATGGAGTAGGGGGATCTTCTATATCATCTAGAAATTCTGCAAGATCATCCTCATATTCTGTAGAAGTGTCCTTCATCTGAATATCTTGATCAGAGATTGAAGGAATAGAAGAGATGAGACTTTTTGTGATGTCAGAATGAGTCTTCTGAGGAAGGCATATCAGAGCCTTTGATAAATCCTCTATGTGTACTTTTGGTGACACCCTTGATGTATATTTAGTATCAAATTTTGATAATAAGCTATGCAGATCACAAGAGGGATGAATGCAGATACAGATATTATTTATTTCTTCTATAACTTGTATATCTGATACTATACAAGAATCAACCATATCTGTATCATAAACTATAATTGAATCTTCTTTACTTTGTACTATCTCAAAATTATCTAATTCAAAAACTGTAACTTCTGCTACTTCTGGAGCAACTTCTGCTTCTGGAGCTTCTTCACAGGACATCTCCCCCTGCCTAGCTTCAGGGACACCTGAATCTAGGCCCCTAGAAGAAGGGACATCAATAGAGGAAGGAAGGGAAGAAAGCTTAGCAGATAAGGTAGAAATAGCTTGGAGGATTGGAGCAAATTTTGCATCCAGGAGATGGTTTATTTTAGGAAGAATGTGATCAAAAATTTGATCAGCAATAGAGGTGAGGTTGAGAGATAGATAATCTGATGGAAGTGATGTAGATGGTTGTGAAGTGGATGGGATGAAAGTTGGTAGAAGGATATTTCTGACAGTTTCAGAATGTGTGGAAATGCTATCTGGATGGTTTGAACTTGAGGGATGAATTGGTGACTGATGTTCATCATGTATTGGAGATGGAGGTGGAATAGGTGATTGAGGTAGAGTTGAGGAATTGAGATTAGTGTTGATAGGAGATGGAGGAGGGGAAGGCAGTGGTTCTGGAGATAGAGGGGAAATATCATTGATAGGTGGTATATCAGTTGAAGGAGGTGGTGGAGAGTTTGGAGGTAGAAATTGTTCAGGAGACTGTTGAGCAGGTGGGATGGGATATGAGAAGGAGAAGGAACTGAGGGATGAACTTCTGGAAGGGTAGAGGGAGTGACTTGGTCAGTCCTTGTGTCCTCAGATGTTTTCCTTTTCCTAGAAGCATCAGCTCTTGTATTCTTCTTAGGGATTACCCTATCCCACTTAGCAAAGAGTGCTGAGGTCAGCCTTTTGCTGGCATTTATAGTCACCTTGGGTGACACCAGAAGGTCTGGATGCCTTTCCTGCAGGAAAATACCTATAACTCTTCCAAAACTGACACTATCTTTAGAATTTTTCTTTTTAATCAATTCAAAGAGAATTGATCCCCAGTTAATTTTCTTCTTCTCCATCAAGGCCACCATCAACAGAAATTGGTGCCTATTGATATAGTCTTGCCCAGAAGTCTTGCCCAGCAAGACTTTTCCAACAATGTCAGCTAAGAACTTGTAGTCCTGAGATAAGTTCTTTTTCAGTAAGTGATTAGGGTTTCCAGTTAAGTGACCTATTTTGACTAAAGCTTCATCAAATTGTTCTGAGCTTATGTCTAAGTCATCATCACCATTCTCAAACCCAAAAATTTCAGTAAGAATGGTGGGAGAGAGAGAGACTTGATGACCTGAGATGGTGCCAGACATCTGATGAGTCCCAATTATATACATATTTTTGGACTAATTTGGGCTGGTATTCTAGTCTTTGCACCACATTTTAGGCACGTTTTCATTCATTTATACTATTCCATGCTATGTGCACTTTTAAGCCCATTCCGGTGTGCAATTGCGCTCCTTGCTGTTGCGGGCAAGCACTTGGTGCTCCCCTTCCCTTCTTCTATATTTTTCTGATGCTGGACGTGTATTCCTAGCCATTGTATCTTGTATGCAGGTGGCCGGTTCGTCCCGTTTTCCCCAGAAGTAATGTCTGTGCATATCGCACGGTCGCGCGTTTCCTTGACGCACGGTCGGTTGCGGTCGTGCGTTTATGTCTGGGCAGAAAATGGAGCGTCGGAGTTTACTCGTGCGTTTTGATGCACGGGCGGATTCGCCCGTGCGTGAGTAAAACGCACGGACGACCTGTGTATTCTTGATTTCAGAGCGTCGGATTATGCCCGTGCATTTGTACGCATGGGCGGTGTTGATCGTGCGTGAGCAAAACGCACGGGCGGCGCAGTGTCTTCCCCAAGTCACGTTTTATCATTTAATAACACACGGTCTGCGCACGGTCGTGCGTTCGACCGTGCGTGACCATTTTCTGACAGTTTTTCTATTTAAGCCGCAGGTCTTGCCCTATTCTGGATCGATCTTTTTTCCCGTTCCCAGAGCTCCAGTTCCGCGCCCTTTTTGCCGTCCATCGTCGCCCACCTTCGGGAGGAGCTCCGGGCATATTCTTCACGCCAATCTCGAGCCGGAGCATCCTCTCGGCCTCCTCCATCATTCAGAAGCTTCCAAGCTCCATTTCAATGGATTTTGCACTATATCCTTGGAGTTCTCCGGCAAGATCGTGGCTGAAGACTATTGACGAAGAAGATGGGTCCATTGGGAGGTAGTGACAACCCTCTTCTACCCCGGACGGCAGTTGAAGACCGAGCCTGGACGAGGATTGACAACCCTAGATTCCGGTCGTGAATCTCCGACGAGTCTTCGTGCTTCGGTTGTAATCTTACCTCCTCCTTGTTATTTTTGCTGATTCTATTTGATGTGTGTGTTTGTATGTTTTTATATGAATGATGTCCATAAACCGTAAATATTATTAGTGTAATTTTCCATATGTTTGTGGTTTATGTGATTTGAGGAGCGCCCCATTCCATCCTCCATCCCGCCGTCACGTTCGTGTGCCGCACTAGCAATTGCTAGTGGCGTGCTTGTTGACGAGGTGCTTGCGACCCTCATCCGTATGCCTACTCTTCCAACCGCCTAGCGAAGCGTGGCATAGCGGCCCATGTAATCCATTCCGACTCCGTCGGTGCGAACCATTCCATCTGTATGCCTACTCTTCCATCCGCCTAGCGAAGCATGGCATAGCGGCCCGTGTAATCCATTCGCCTAACGAAGCAGCGCGCTCAAGGCCTTCACAGTTCGATTCCGCTTGCCTACTCGTCCATCTGCCCTTGCGACGCAGCGCGCTCAAGGCCTGCCTAGTCTCCATCCCGCCAAGCGAAGCATTGCATAGCGGCATTGCATAGGAGTAGTTAGTGTAATATTTTCTTTTTATTTTTCACAATCCAAATCCCCCGTTTCCGCATCCATCCGACGTAAAGGACTTCAATCTCAAGTCCTTCCTCGAACGTTAACTCCACCTTACTGTGTTCCTTGAGAGATTCGATACTCGGGGATTACTCCTCATTTTATATTACTTGAACGATCGGTACACTGCCGTTTCGTGTCGCAGTCTAGCTACCTCCTATAGCGGTGTGCGAGATTTGCGCATCAAGTTTTTGGCGCCGTTGCCGGGGAACACAGACGTGTGAGTTGCTGGAGAGGGAGTCGAGAGATTGTAGCTCTTCTCCATTTGTTTATACCATTTCTTTTGTTTATTTTAGTGTTAAAATTTGATATTTCTATTTCATTTCTTCCTTTATCTAGTTTCAGCTTTTCTATAGCAGGAGTTCATTTAATTCTGGTTGCGTGTAGTTTTATTTTGCAAGGAATTGTTGATTTTTGTTTTATTCACATATTTCTGTGATGTATTCTGAAGCCGAGTGTCGCCTCTATGACACTTTGCGTCGATACATTGACGCCATGGTTGCTTTAAACGCTGAGCATTGTATTAGGTGCTTGCTATGTCAAGGTTTAGGCCATATGTTGAAGGATTGCCCTCGTCTGTGCGATCCTTCCCCCTCTGAGGACGTGTACGCAGCATCCCCCCATTTATGGGAGACTACAGCAGACAGGCCCACCAGAGTGTTGTATGGCCCCTACACTGACATCGCACATCTTGCTCGATCTTTGCCCTTGGAGATTACCGAGGAATCTCTCGCCGCGTACAGCTCTTTCATGGGTCCCTCAATCCCCTTTTATGAGCTTCCCTTGAGTGACGACGTGCACTCATTCGATGGTCAACAGGGAGAGGATTGGGAACTCATGGATGCACCAGTATGGTGTGCAGATTCTGGTTCTTCCTGCGGGGAGGCGTCTGTGGATATTTTCGCGGAGGCGACTGCTCATTTATTTTCTGATCATGAGAGCAGTCCGGTTCCCCCGCATTCCTTGCAAAAGTCATCTACTCCTATCTTTAGTGAGTCGGCTGATGATGTCGTGCGGGTGGTTGATTCGGCGCCTGAGGTTGCGCCAAAGTGGGACGAGGATTTCATTCTCTCTGATGGGGAGTGTGATACCTTTGAACACGATGACGCACCGCGGTGGGATGAGGAGGATTCTCTTTCCGAGGAGGAGGTATTTACTTACTTATTGGATGGGGACATCCAGCTCACCACCGAGGACCCCAATCTCTTGGGTTCCCCTCGTTACGACTCATATGATACCGACAGTGATCTGTGCTTGGATCCTGCCAGGAGTGAAAACGGGATCACTCCTCCTTTGTTTGATTCTTTTAGTTCTTCGTCCATTTTATTTCCTAATCAACCTTCTTATAATGCTGATATTGATAAGTACATCCTTCCTGCTTCCCCGCCGGCTTTAATGTCTGATATTTCATTTATCCCTCTACAGATGCTTAAATATCTAGACCCATTTTTTGGTAAGTCTGAGTGGCAGTCTTTGAAGGAAGAGCAAATGGCAATGATAAATTCAATCGTCTATTCCACTTCATCATCATTGCCTGCTTTTTCCTTGAAAGACTGGGTGCAGGGTGGAAAGCGCTACTTCATCCATGACCGCAGATTGGAGGAGAGGAAGAGGATGAAGAAAGACGAAATATGGAGATGGAAAGCTCCTGATCCTCTTGACTGCTGTTGTTGGGTCTCCGGACCCATTTCTTTTATTTCTAGTTACTATTTTAAATCAACATATAGTTGATCATTTTAAGGCATGTAATATTTAGGATTTACTATCTTTTGCTCTATGCTTGGACTATTATTAAAACTGCTTAATACAGGTATTAAGTCCAGCTTTAGGACGGTAAACAAAAGCGCTGATGGGAGACAACCCAAGTTTTTGTTTCTTTTATTTTTCCCTAATATGCTCATAGTTTAGTTTTTTATATTTTTGCGTGGAGTCTTTTGTCTGCAGGTGCGCGGCATTTTCCTTGGTGGTAGACTCTTGGAGCTAAATTTTCAGAGTTTAACGCCAATCTTCTGGTATGTTCATTTACTGAGCATTGGGTAACGTCTTCCCCTCTTCTTGCTTTAGATTGTAATGTTATATTATTTCCACGCATAGTATGTCATAAGTCTGGAGGAGAGTGTAACGAGCTTTATTACCCACATGCCCGTGCACCACTTCATCTGCATACCAAAAGCAAATTTCATTTTTACTTTTCAAAATTCAATAATTTTCAGCTTTTTCCATGCACATCACTACACCCACTTGAGCGCGTACTCACTTGTTTTGAGCGTCTTGGGTCAAACCCAATTTTTCATGTTCGATTGGAAAGTTTTTTTTTGTGCTGGCATAGGATTGAGTTGTGAAGTAACATGTCGACTCTTGTAGTGCTCCTAGTCGAGTGCTCGTGTTATGTGTAGAATTCATGTAGAATTAGCTTTTTCTCGTGCATTTAGTTTTATAATTTTCTAATTGCGTGAATACTGTTTATTCTACTCGTAATTCATGAATCCAGTAGAATCCGATGGTAGTGTAGGTGAGTGTGTATGCGATGACTAGTGATGTATTGCTCGAGTCGGGAGGAAGGATATTCTTTCTCGATGGCTAAGAACTTGCCCCTAGCAACTCTTGAAGCATGGGTATAGGTTAGTTCATTTGTGCAAGTGATATAGGCCATTCGTTGGCCCGGTTGAGCCTTTGCACCATTCCTACATGCTCTATCCTTGCTTAACCATTTTGTGCCTAACCCCCACCTCTTGATTCAGCTCCACCTTCAATTCACCAAAGCCAAAAATGACTATCCTAATCGCACACCAAATTATGAGCTCAAGCAATTTTTTGCATTTAAAAAAGGTTGGGTGTTGATGCGGTGTATATTTGTGATTGTGGTGGAAATGCGTTATTGAAGATATAGCTGTCTTTGTTATTAATTGTGCAAAGTTATAAAGTTGAAAAGAAAAAAAAATGTGAAAAGAAATGAAAGTCGAAAAAAAATGTGCAAAGAGATGTAAATAGGCGGTGTACACCCCCCATAGGTTCATGTTTAAGTCTGGGGGTGTGGTGTACACATTTTTATTATTGCTGGGATAGTGTTTTTATTGCGAGCTCATTTGGGTTATGTGTGCTAAACACCCACATTTATTATTGTTTACCACACCGTAGCCTAAGCCTAAATCATAACCTAAAGTCCTATTGATTTGCACTTTGAACGTAACCAGTGTCGTGGAGAGAGTGTGAACGGGCAAGCTTATGGCCATCGTCATTGATGGATTTCTTTGGAGGTTGTCCCGATCTTCGATCTTTAGTAATACTCCACTTAGTGATCAAGCTACTTTGCACATATGCGTGACCAAAGGATTCACCGCGATTCAAATTACGAGTAATAATAATAATAAGTAGATACGCAATTTAGAAAATGTTAATCTACTTTGCATGTTTAAAAGATTTTTCTACTAAAGTTTCTACAATTGCGAGTAAGCGACTTCGCATGGTACTCCGCATATTCAATTACTACGCCAGCTTATGATTTTTCAAGTCCACATGGGAGATAGTTTGCTCGGGACGCGCAAATAGGTAAGTCTGGGGGTGTGATGAGTCCCAATTATATACATATTTTCGGACTCATTTGGGCTGGTATTCTAGTCTTTGCACCACATTTTAGGCACGTTTTCATTCATTTGTACTATTACATGTTATGTGCACTTTTAAGCCCATTTCGGTGTGCAATTGCGCCCCTTGCTGTTGCGAGCAAGCACTTGGTGCTCCCCTTCCCTTCTTCTATGTTTTTCTGATGCTGGACGTGTATTCCCAGCCATTGTATCTTGTATGCAGGTGGCAGGTTCGTCCCGTTTTCCCCAGAAGTAATGTCTGTGCATATCGCACGGTCGTGCGTTTCCTTGACGCATGGTCGTTTGCGGTCGTGCGTTAATGTCTGGGCAGATAATGGAGCGTCGGAGTTTACTCGTGCGTTTTGACGCACGGGCGGATTCGCCCGTGCGTGAGTAAAATGCACGGTCGACCTGTGTATTCTTGATTTCAGAGCGTCGGATTTTGCCCGTGCGTTTGTACGCACTGGCGGTGTTGATCGTGCGTGAGTAAAACGCACAGGCGGCGCAGCATCTTCCCCCAAGTCACGTTTTATCATTTAATAACGCACGGTCTGCGCACGGTCGTGCGTTCGACCGTGCGTGACCATTTTCTGACAGTTTTTCTATTTAAGCTGCAGGTCTTGCCCTATTCTGGATCAATCTTTTTTCCCGCTCCCAGAGCTCCAGTTCCGCGCCCACCTTCGGGAGGAGCTTCGGGCATATTCTTCATGCCAATCTCTAGCCGGAGCATCCTCTCGCCCTCCTCCATCATTCAGAAGCTTCCAAGCTCCATTTCAACGGATTTTGCACTATATCCTTGGAGTTCTCCGGCAAGATCGTGGCTGAAGGCTATTGACGAAGAAGACGGGTCCATTGGGAGGAAGTGACAGCCCTCTTCTACCCCGGACGGCAGTTGAAGACCGAGCCCGGACGAGGATTGACAACCCTAGATTCCGGCCGTGAATCTCAGACGAGTCTTCGTGCTTTGGTTGTAATCTTACCTCCTCCTTGTTATTTTTGCTGATTCTATTTGATGTATGTGTTTGTATGTTTTTATATAAATGAAGTCCATAAACCCTAAATATTATTAATGTAATTTTCCATATGTTTGTGGTTTATGTGATTTGAGGAGCGCCCCATTCCATCCTCCATCCCACCGTCACGTTCGTGTGCCGCACTAGCAATTGCTAGTGGCGTGCTTGTCGACGAGGTGCTTGCGACCCTCATCCGTATGCCTACTCTTCCATCTGCCTAGCAAAGCGTGGCATAACGGCCCGTGTAATCCATTCCGACTCCGCCGGTGCGAACCATTCCATCTGTATGCCTACTCTTCCATCCGCCTAGCGAAGCGTGGCATAGCGGCCCGTGTAATCCATTCGCCTAACGAAGCAGCGCGCTCAAGGCCTGCACAGTTCGATTCTGCTTGCCTACTCGTCCATCCGCCCTTGCGACGCAGCGCGCTCAAGGCCTGCCTAGTCTCCATCCCGCCAAGCGAAGCATTGCATAGCGGCATTGCATATGAGTAGTTAGTGTAATATTTTCTTTTTATTTTTCACAATCCAAATCCCCCGTTTCCGCATCCATCTGCCGTAAAGGACTTCAATCTCAAGTCCTTCC
The DNA here is from genome assembly GCA_033032865.1 of Dactylorhiza incarnata. Classification (NCBI taxonomy): domain Eukaryota; kingdom Viridiplantae; phylum Streptophyta; class Magnoliopsida; order Asparagales; family Orchidaceae; genus Dactylorhiza; species Dactylorhiza incarnata. The sequence goes on from JAWHQI010000241.1 coordinate 1,448,400, forward strand.
TCGAACGTTAACTCCACCTTACTGTATTCCTTGAGAGATTCGATACTCAGGGATTACTCCTCGTTTTATATTACTTGAACGATCGGTACACTGCCGTTTCGTGATGCAGTCTAGCTACCTCCTATAGCGGTGTGCGAGATTTGCGCATCAACATCTTCTCATCCTCTGTCTGAACAGTATGAACCCATTATTTAATCTCTGCAACTGGTATTTTTTGCCTGGTGCTCAAAAACTTCTTTAGATGTTGGTCTTCCAGTAGTTGAAGAACATCCTTGAAGATTTGGTCAGATTGTGCAAAAGAATTCATGTCGATATCAAAACCCGCATCAAACTTCATTGAGTGCAGAGAGGCCTGAGAAATCTCCATTGTTCCTGCAAAGAAAACGAAGATCAAGTGCAGAGGGGAACTGGAGGGAAAGACGATTTCTGTAGGCGCAAACTTAGAAAGAGATAAAATAAAGCTTATATAGAAAGATCGAAGAATGAGGGCGCATTCGTAGACTGCTGTTCGACAAAACCTAATAAAATTAGAAATCGAAAAGGCTTTATTTCTTCGTCAGACTGCGTACGAAAACATCTTTTTCGTCGACCACCGTTCGACAAATGAAACTGTCTTTATCGATTTTGAGGTTAACAGGTTTTGTCGACTGCCGTTCGACAAATGGTTCAAATTCGTCGTTCTTCGTTCGACGAATTTATGGGATAGATAGTAAATTTAATTTTTAACAGATTGAGTCTCCATCTATCATTCCTAGTTGATTTATAAAGAAGACGTGCTTCTTTTCATCCAAGGGCTTGGTGAAAATGTCAGCTCTTTGCAAATCAGTAGAAATGAATTGCAGGCAAATTTTGTTTTTATCCACATTATCCCTAAGGAAGTAGTGCCTAATTTCTATGTGTTTAGTCCTACTATGGAGAACTGGATTTTGTGCTATAGATATTGCACTAGTGTTGTCACAAAATATAATTGAATTATTTAAGTTGACACCATAGTCTAGGAGCTGATTTTTTTGCAGCAACTGCCAGCAGCTATGTATTCTGCTTCAGCTGTTGATGTAGACACAGATGTTTGTTTCTTACAAAACCAAGACACAAGCCTATCACCAAGAAACTGACAAGTTCCTGATGTGCCCTTCCTGTCTATTCTGCATCCAGCATAATCTGAATCTGAGAATCCAGTTAATTCAAATTCAGATGCTGTTGGATACCAAAGTCCTAGATTAGGGCAACCCTTTATATATATTAAAATTCTTTTTAGTAAAATAAGATGAGATTCTTTAGGGTTAACTTGAAACCTAGCACAAATACATGTAGCAAACATTATGTCTGGCCTACTAGCTGTTAAATAGAGTAGAGAGCCAACAATTGCCCTATACACTTTCTGATCAACAGGTTTCCCTGATTCATCAGTATCAACAACAGCATTAGAGGCCATGGGTGTTTTCATGGTAGAAGAATCAGACATTCCAAATCTTTTCACTAATTCCTTAGCATAATTAGATTGGGAAATGAAGATTCCTGATGGGGTTTGCTTCACTTGAAGACCAAGGAAGTATGATAATTCACCCATGCTACTCATTTCAAATTTAGATTGCATTAGTTTAGAGAACTTTTTGCATAAATTTGAATCTGTAGAGCCAAAGATAATATCATCTACATATATTTGAACTAGTAAGGTTTGATTTTTATGTATCCTGAAAAATAATGTTTTATCTACTGTGCCCCTATAGAAATTATTTTCCAAAAGAAAATTAGCTAAAGTCTCATATCATGCTCTGGGAGCTTGTTTGAGACCATAAAGAGCTTTATTAATCTTAAATACATAGGAGGAATGAGTTGGAGAGATGAAACCTGGTGGTTGTTCCACATAGACTTCTTCTTTGATGTCTCCATTTAGAAATGCACTCTTCACATCCATTTAATATACTTTGAACTTTTTATATGCAGCAAATGCAAGGAAGATTCTGATTGCTTCTAACCTTGCAACTGGTGCAAAAGTTTGATCATAGTCTATTCCTTCTTCATGTGAGTACCCTTGAGCCACTAGCCTAGCTTTGTTTCTCACAATATTGCCTTGATCATCAAGTTTGTTCCTGAAGACCCACTTGGTGCCAATAACAGGATGGCCTTTTGGTCTTGTAACCAAATCCCAAACCTTGTTCCTTTCAAACTGGTTGAGTTCCTCTTGCATTGCAAGGATCCAGTTTGGATCTTGTTCTGCATCTTTTATGGTTTGAGGTTCAACTTGTGATAGGAAACAAGTATGCATCTGATTTTGGTGTAGTTGATGCCTTGTTTGAACACCTGCTGTGATATCACCAATTACTTGTGAAATTGGATGATCTCTAACTATGATGTGGTCGACAGTTGGAGTGGGTTCAGCAGCAGTATCCATTTGGGGAATTTGTTCAGCTATTGTGTCCTGTGGAGGATGTTCTGTTGTTACTTGATTTAGGTTAACAGTAAGATCTAGATGATCTTCTTCTTCACTATCTTCAAGAGTTTGAGGTGATGGATGCAGTGAATCTTCTGTCTGTAGATTTAATCCATCAAGCTCTTCACATAGAGCTGGTACCTACAGATTGTTTTTGGTAGAAGAATTCTTCTCCTTGTAAAACATGTAAGTTTCATCAAAGAAAACATGCATAGACTCTTCTATTTTAAGAGAAGATTTATTAAATACCCTATATGCTTTGCTAACTAATGAATACCCTAATAAGATTCCTTCTTCAGATTTTGGTTCAAATTTTCTAAGGTACTTTTTATCATTGTTATGAACAAAACATCTACATCCAAAAGTTCTAAAATAATCAACTTTAGGTTTCTTCCCTTTAAGTAATTCATAGGGAGTTTTACCCTTAAGTTTGTGTATCAAAATTCTATTTAGAACATAATTTGCTGTGCTGACAGCCTCTGCCCAAGAAGATAGGGGCAAGTTAGCATCTGCAAGCAATGTTCTTGCTGATTCAATTAGAGTTCTATTTTTCCTTTCAACTACCCCATTTTGTTGAGGAGTTCTAGGAGCTGAGAAGCAATGCCTGATACCTTCCATCTCACAGAATTCTTGCATGAGAAGAGACTCAAACTCAGTGCCATGATCACTTCTGATCAATGCAACTACAGTAGAGTACTCAATCTGTATGCTCTTAAGAAAGTCTGTAAGAACTTTAAAGTTATCTGACTTTTCTCTCAAAAAGAACACCCAAGTGAATCTAGAGAAGTCATCTACAATGACTAGAGTGTAAGACTTCCCCCCTAAACTCTTTATTGCTATAGGTCCAAAAAGGTCCATATGTAGCAAATACAAGATTCTAGGTGAATCACTTTTAGATAATGATTTAAAGTTGTTTTTGGTTTGCTTGCCTAACTGACATGCCCTACAAAGACCTTCTTTCTTATATGATCCTGATGGTAAGCCTCTAACAAGATTATCCTTAGCTAGTTTAGCAATGGTCCTGAGGTTTACATGTCCTAATCTTTTATGTCATAATTCACTAGGTTTGCTTAGCTCATTAAATAAACAAATTTCTGATTTGGATGAGTTGAAATTTACTAAATATATATTTCCTTGCCTAATACCTGATAGAACAATAACATTATCAGAGCATTTAATAATGCATTCTGATTTATTAAATGTTAGATGATAACCTTCATCACATAACTGACTTATGCTGATGAGGTTATGCTTCAGACCCTTGACATAGGTTACTTCCTTGAATGTCACTGCTCCAACTTTAATTTGACCATAGCCTTTGGTTTGTCCACAGTTGGAGTCTCCAAAATCACCTTGGGTCCAATCTTTGTCTTGTAGTTGTTCAGGTTGGCCTTGTTTCCTGTCATGTTCTTTGAGCAGCCACTATCCAAGTACTATTTTTGATTTAATCTTGGATAGCTGCGTACCTGCAAATACAAAAACTTAAACTAGTTGTTTTTTGACCCAGACTACCTTGGGTCCTTTTATGTTACCACAAAATTCAGAGATAAATGACATTTCAGGCTGATCCTTATAGCCTTGTGGATGATATCTCCTTGGAGGTATAGTCCACTCAGTAAAAGGATTTTTAGTATATTTAGGATTAGAATTCTTAGAGTTTTCTGTATAATGTCTGTTCGACAAATTTGGGTAAATTTATCGACCGCCGTTCGATGAATGTGCATGTTTTTGTCGAGCGCCGTCCATATTATAACTATACTGAAAATCTGTTCTCAGTTTTCGTCGATCCCTGTTCGACAGATTTGAATCTTTTTGTCGAGCTTCGTTCGACGAATTCTTCTGAATTCTCTTATCCTTAACATACTTGCTTGAAATATCTTTATTTCTTTCTGCAGCCTCTTTGTTTTTAGCAGAAATGAATTTTATGGGTGTGGAGAGGATGTTTCTCTTAATCAGAGATGGCTCACTTGATGAAGCACCCAAGCCCAGTTTGCTATTGTTAAATGTAGCATTGACAGTGCTTGTGATGTCCATCAGTTTGATGCTTCTCCCATTGAGAGATTCTTCAAATTGCTTGGCTTCAGACAACTTATTCTCAATGAGAATAATGTATTCTTTGGAGGCAGCCAACTCTTTCTTAAGAATTGCATTCTCTTCACTTATATTATTCATCTCAACTAACTTATTTCTGAGAGAGATTACTTCTTTCTCAGATTTTATTAAGTCTTGGCAAAGAATTTTGAAATCATCTTTGAATTCAATAGAAGTAAAATCAAAGCCAGATAATACCTGATCAGTATCATCTTCTGTTTCTGATTCTGATTTCTCTTCATCAGAATTGTTGGTTGAGGCATTGATTGCCATCATATAGAAATTTCTTTCGTCTTCATCATCACTGGAGCTGGATGATGATGCAGATTGTGACTCACTGTCTGAGTCATAAATAGCCATCAGACATTGGTCATTGTCTTTTGTTTCCTCTTCATCAGATGAGCATGATGAAGATTCTGACTCAGACTCTGTATCACTCCAGGATTTTGCTACAAATCATCTTCCCTTCTTTTTGTGAGAGTGGGAGGAAGATTTGCTAGAGCTCTTCTTTTCTTCCTTTTCTCTTCTCCTGTCCTTCTTGTCCTTTTTGTTCTGATTATCTGGACAGTCAGGAGCAATGTGTCCTGGTTTCCTGCAACCAAAACATATAATTTCATTAGAGTGATTTTTGTCATACCTTGGCTTGTCATGGCTTCTGGATGACTTTTTCCTGAAATCTTTTCTAGCCATTTTATAGAATCTTTTGGCTATCAGACTCATAAACTCCTCATTGTCAGGAGCTTTTCCTTCTTCTTCTGCAGCCTTGAAGGCTATGCTTCTTTCCTTCTTGGGTGTTGGAGATGAAGTAGATTCTTCAACTTCCCTAGCTTTGATAAGCTGCTCATAAGACTTGAGCTTGCCCAACAAAGCTTCAGTGGTGATCTCATTGAGACTTCTGGCTTCCTTGATTGGCCAGATTCTGGAGTCCCATGTGTTGGGGAAGCACATAAGAATTTTGTCATTGATCTCTGTGAGTGAGATCACTTTGTCGAGAGACTTCAGCTCATTTATTATGAGGCTGAGCCTATTGTACATATCAGCAACACTTTCTTATTCTCCCTTCTTAAAGTTCTCATATTGAGAAATCAGATGAGGTCTTCTATCTTTTCTTTCATCTGCTGAGCCTGCCACCATGTTGTTGAGAGATTCCCAAATTTCTCTTGCTGAGGTGCACTCAACAACCTTCTGGAATATGTCACATAGTTAGGGCCAGAATGTTCATGGCCTTTGCATCTGCATTTCTCTGCTTCTTCTGAGCTTCAGTCCACTCAGGAGGTGGAACAGCAGTATTGTCTGTTGCTGCATCAGTACTTGTTGATGTTGTGGTAGCTGGAGGTCCTGTCAAAATGACATTGAAAATTTCATCATCAATTGAGTTCATATACAGCCTAATCCTTGCTTTCCATAGTGCAAATTTATTGAGATTGCACATAGGAGGTCTTGTGCTGGAATATTCCTTGTTTTGTGCCATGAGTTTTAAATAATATAAAGAGAAAGAAACTCTGAGGAAATTTAAGATCTGGTTGATCTTTGTGATTCAGGTGTTAGCCTGTAAAGAATCAACACCCCTCTGATACCAATTGAAAGTGGAGGTCAGATCTTAAGTTACTCTAGAGGGGGGATGAATAGAGTATTAAAACTTTTTATTTAGTTTTATAGCGGAATTTAAAATACTGTTAAGTATATGTGTAATCAGTGAGAGTTAAATATAAAGACAGAAACTGTAAAAAGAAAATCACACAGCACAAGCACAGAAGAATAAGCAAGCACAGAAGACACAAGGAGCTATAGTAGTTCCCCAATAAATATGGGTACGTCTACTCTTCTACCACCCTTGGTAGGAATCCACTAGGAGGGTTGATCAGGTGCCCTAGCACCAAGGGGTTTTTGATAAGGTGTCCACACACCAATAAGATTTTGATAAGGTGCTTAAAAACCACACAAGGATTTTTTGATAAGGTGTCTTGCCACCACTGTGTAAGCTTTTGAAGGGAGAATTAACCCTGTACAAGATGAGATAAAGAGGTTTAGAGTGTTCTTCTCTATCAATGATCTGAGAGAAGACAAGATGGTGTTGAAGCTGAAAGCTCCCCCTGTCTGATGAGAGTTGATGACAGTTTGTGGACAGAGCTTTCTCTAACACAAGTCTTTTATAGCAGATTATCTGGAAGAAATGAATCTTCATATTGTTGTTGCTCTTTGAAAGACTTTAACTTGCATCAGTTCTGAGAGGTTGAGTGTTGTTCTCAGAATGATGAGGGTGCTTCCTTGGGTAAGAGAAGGCTGGGAAAAAAATGAATAATGTTCTGTCCTTCTTCTTCTTTCTCTAATACTTCTCTTTGTTGTTCTTGTTATGTAATAATAGAGAGACTGAGAGAAATTTTTTGAATGTATCTCTGTGCTCTGTCTGAAGAAAAAATTGACTCTTGTATATGCTTCTTTGATGACTTGTAATCTTTCAAATTTTTTGACTTGTAATCTTTCAAATTCCTTCTTGGAACTATGCAGCCACCCAAAGCAGTTTTGGCAAGTCCTTTCAATTCCTTTTGTCGTGAAAGATGCCTTGGCATTAAATGTCAACGGCTATTCTTTTTCTTGGAATAGAAAGAATATAAGGATATAATAAATAGGAAAGATATCCTTACATAGCTGACTGAATACGTCCAAAAAGAAATAAATATATCCATTATTCTATCGATTTGTGCTCAGAGAACTGATGTCCAACTAAAAATATTAATCTGAGCTTCAGAAAGGAATTTGTCGAGCGCTGGCTGAAATTCGTCGAGCACTGCCTGGAATTTGTCGAACACTGACAGACAAATCGTCGAACGCCGCTAGCCATTTGTCGAGCTTGAATTTTCCTAAGTTCTGACTAATCTAATCAGCCTAAAAACTTGACCCTAAGACTACAATGGGGTCAATACAGATCCTAATCAACATATAGTGATCCTAGCCCAAATCAGTAATAGGGTTGTTCCAACAGAGTGCTAGGTTGAGCATTCTCTAGTGTGTGCATATGGGATTAACACCCTAACCAACGGCATGTGTGCATCTCCTCATGCACATCCGTCACTTAGTACGGGGCTAGGGTGTAGACATTTAGTCAGGGTAGTCTTTAATCTTAGGACATACTTATATTACTCTTCGCATGATCATTTTATTTACTTATCACTTAAATCATGCATATTTTGGGTTGTTTAATAAAAAATGTCCTCTTGTGTTTGCATAATTTATCTTTTTGAGCTTAAATGTTTTTGTAAAACACATGTATTTGAAAAAGCTATAGTTTTATGCAAATTTGAGCAATCATGACATCTCCAAAAATTACAAAATTTCTGCATAAGACTACTCTAAGGACACTTAATAAATATCAAAAATCAGATTTTTCAAATTCTCAAAAAATCAAGTACTGTTTGCCGCGCTAGCACTAGCGCCGGCGCTAGCGTGGGTGTCTGATTTTTCAGTGTTTTAAAATTTCTAAAAATCTATAAAAATATGTTAGTTCATATGTACTACTTTGATTTATATTTCTCACATTAGTTATTTTTGTTTTATTCATATTATAAAAAAATCAACTACAAAAATTCAAAATTCAAAAATACAAAAATATGTTTTTGTTATTTGAGTTTTATTCATATTATGAAAAATCAACTACAAAAGTTCAAAATTCAAAAATATAAAAATATGTTTTTGTTATCTGTGTTTTATTCATATTATGAAAAATCTACTACAACAATTCAAAATTCAAAATTTACAAAAATATGTTTTTTGTGATTTTTTGTTTTTAATTGATTTAAAAATGATAAAACAAAAAAACTGTATGATCTTTATTGCCAATATCAAGCATGTATGAATTCTATTATTTAGAATTATTTACAATGTTAAAATTTATTCCTTGAAATTACTATGAACATTGTTTTGTTTATCATGCTTTGATATATCTATTTAAAGTGCATCAATTGTATTGAAAAATGTGTAGAACCAAGCTTAGCATGCCTCTAAGTATGAGTAAATGTTTTATGATTGATAATGATACATTTCACTCACTTATTTTGGTAATCAGCATGTGTGTTTAAATCTAAAATGCGTGCTTGTGTGTTGTAATTGTACAATGAATTAAAACTTGCATAAGTTTATTGCCTACACTACATTTGAATTGCACTTATGAAATTTAGAAAAGTGGTTAAGTTAAAAAATTTTGGGTTTACAAAACAAGTGTATTCGGAGAATGTTGTATCACAAATGTGAACAAAAAAAATTATATATGTAGACAACTATAACTCCACCAAGCACTACTTGAATCTCCTGATAAGTTTTCATAAGCATTGTGAGGTTGAGCACCTTGGAAAGAATAGTAAAGTATCTTGTGCAACCCTTGATTAATACACCACTTTTTATAAAATAGTGTGCATTAAAGTGTGTGAAAGTCATATACTTGTGTTTTATTGTGCACTTTACTCTGCATATGTCTTGTATTTTGTTGATTTAAATCAATTGTTAACATTACCCAAAATACACTTATGTGCACATCATTATCTTTCATAACACTTCTTCTCATGAGTATTGGATTCTAATGCTTTATCTATACTACTCTTTATATAAGAAATGCACTAGATAACCTAGCATGATCTATACAATGTTTTGGTATCTCTTGAACTTAAAATTAAGTAAAATTGTAGTATAATCTTTCTTTGATATGTTCATTTCATGCTTGGTATCTTTATGAAAAACTTTGAGATTTCAAAAAGGTTAAAACATCTTTCAATTTTGAACTAAAACTCATATTTTTACTTATGCTTTTCATGCTTACAAATAGATGTTTCTTATAATCTTCCGCTTGCTTACAACTCTTATCTTTTTATTCGAAATCTCTTATATATACTATGCTTAAACTCTTTATCATTTCATAAATTACAAAAGCTCGATCATGATTTATAAACTAGCCTAAAGAATGCATCCTTACTACCCTCACCCCACCTTCTTTTGATAATACCAAAAGGGGGAGATTAATTAAAGAAATCTATATAAGAGAAATATAGAAGATTAAGGGGAGAATAATTCATGTAATCTATCATTTAGGGGGAGTAAAACATAAATTACATTTATGTAGGAGGAGCATTAAGATAGGGGGAGTATGCATATCATCATGCTTATCATATAGTATAGTTGCACTATCATCTTGCTTATCATATACTATAAACACTATTGTTGATTTCTTGCTAAGAGGATTTGTTATTATCAAAAGGGGGAGATTGTTGGACATGTGTGTCACATCCCTTTGTTTGAGAATAACAAATCCCAAATTGTATTTGATCTTGCTTGTCATGTGTTTATTGTGTGCAGGAACTATAGGTGCAATACTCCACAGGTAGAAAGCAGCTGAATTCAAACATCTGGAAGAATGCACTACCGCCAGCGTTAGAGCTACCGCCAGGCGCTAGCTCAGGTTCCGTTCGACGAATTTGCCTGCGTTCGACGAAAATTCCGTTCGACGAATATTTCGTTCGACAAAATGTGAAGGCCGTTAGACGAATATTCCTGCGTTCGACGAATTTGTGATCAACAAACTGCGTTCGACGAACGAGGAGCTCCGTTCGACGAATGTTGTTGCGCTCGACAAATTAATGCTCGACAAGTTGCGTTCGACGAACTAGAAGCTCCGTTCGACGAACTGAGCCTGCCCTCGACGACATTGCGGCCGATAACTAGGTTCGACGAACTTAAAGTTCCGTTCGACGAAGGATGCGTTCGACAAAGGCGGGTTCGACGAATTCTGTTCCGTTCGACGAAATATTATTCTGTCACGCAGCCGACGGTTTCGCAACCGCTCTACACGAACGCTACCGCCAGCGCTAGCGCTACATCCTAGCACTATCTCAAGTTCGTGCACAGCGCCACGCCACTGACGGTTCCGTAACCGCTCCACACGAACGCTATCGCAGGCGCTAGGAGCTACCGCAGGCGCTATCTTCAAGTTCTATAAATTGATGGGCTCTTTCTCGTTTTGGTAATCCATCCCAGAGAGGTTGCAAGTGCCACAATTCTATTGTTGTTATGCTGCCGAAGATGGATCTCCCACTAAAAGCTTAAGGAGAATTCTGGAGGAGGACAACGTCACGCTACATTCGAAGGACGATCGCTTCGACCTCGCTTATACTACAGCGATCCTTCATCTCCGACTTCAGAAGATCTCATATAGGGAGTTTTATTATTGTCATCTTTATTTTTCATTCCATACTTTCTTTGTAACCGTTTAGAGAATTCGCCTTGTGTTGGCGACTAGGTCTGGGTAGGACTTAGGGAGTAATTCGCCTTGTGTTGGCGACTAGTTCTAGGTGATTAGATCTAGGGGGCTCGAGGCCATATCCGGGGAAGGATTGGCTAGAGCGGATTGAGGCCTTATCCGGGGAAGGATAGGCTAAAGCCAACCGGTTTGTGGGGATACAAGTCGGTATAGAAAAGGAAAAGATATTTACTTTTGTACACCTCCGATTTCTAGCGATATTGAAATCAAATTTATGTAAACACTTTATATATAAATACAATCATGTCTCTACTTGTGTTTACTTGATTTCTCTCCTTTGGCGTTATCTCTAAAATATTGGTTACTAAGTTTTCAATTCTAATCACTTTATCTAAATTGTTTAGTTCAATCTCTTTCATCATAAAATAATTTAGTACTTGTTTCTAAACTTGTTTATTATGATATTCTCACATATTAGCTAAATTGTTATTTTCCCCTTTTCATCTTTCGTTCTAATATTACTTTAAACAATTTAGTAATTTTCATAACATTATTAAAAAGAATTTTTCTTCCCTTATTCACCCCCCCCCCTCTAAGGGCGCCAATCGATCCAACAAAAAAGAGATGCACTATCTTTTGCTAAAAAGCACACTGGTGTAGAAGAATCTAAACAAAGAAAATTTAAGCAAAAGATATTTCTACTCCAAGTGCCTGTTAAAATAGTTTCTGACGTATCAGACGACTTTATCAAACACTTATCCTTGTAGAACTCAACCATATAGCCTTTGTCACATAATTGACTTATGCTAATAAGATTATGATGTAATCCCTTAACATAAGCTACATTTGTGAAAGAGACTATACCATTGGTAATCATACCGTAGCCTTTTATAATTCCTCGATCAGATCCACCAAAGATAACCTTTGGACCATCCTTGACTGGGGTGTAATTTTGCAATAGGCTTCTTATTCCGATCATGTGCCGCGAACATCCACTATCCAAATACCAGATAGGCATGTTGTTGGCCTTTGGACATACCTGCAATCAATGATCAATTGCCCTTAGGAACCCAAATAGATTTTGGTCCTTGGCTTCTTGTTAGATGACCGCCACTAGGAATGTTAATATCGTGAGTGGTCAATTTTGCATTATAAACTCGTGGAGTCTTGAAGTTCATAGGATTAAACCAACAATCTATGGCGAAGTAACCAACTTTCTCACAGCACCAACAGTCAAATCTGTTGTACCTTCTTTTCTTCTCCTGCTTAACTTTTTGAATGGGGGGTTGAGCAGGAGCTACAGACTTGGAAGTAGAAGCTTCATGATTGCAACATACACATGGCTCCTTCTCAAGTAGCTTTGTAGCAATGGTTTTGACTTTTGGTGCTTTCTTAGCAGACGATTCATGTACGAAAGAGACATAGTCCTTGAGGACTATCTCTTCATAAGGAGCTTTGAGAGCAGTCATTCCAAAGTTTTAGGGACGGCTCCATCCTTGGTTACTTTTATTTGACTCAACATGAATTGGTCTTGTAAAGTGACCATAAGAGGTTTCAAAGTCATAGGTGTTTGTCGAAAAAACCACCTTCTTGAAGGAAGGTTGACTTTGATCAGCCTTTCCCTTACCCTTAACGACTCTTCTCTTAATAGCCTTACTTTTCTCAGTCTAATGACCAATACCGCTACCCTTCGCAGGAGTAGAGAAACCATCAATAAGAGGAAGGATGGTCTTTGGCTTCAAGAAGCTTTCTACTAGCTTCCTTTCAACCACTAACTTTCATTTTAACTCATTTATTGATTTATCCTTCAGCTTTACCAGTTTAGTAGAGCTTTTTAGTTCATCTTTCAAGAGTTGGACTTCATCTCTAAAAGAAATTAATTGTTCAATTTATTTCCTCAGATTTGATTCCACGACCTTAAAATAATCAATCTTTTTTGCCTGAGATTTGACTACCTTGCGGCATTTGTCAAACCCCTTCAATAAGGCTCTATACTGAACTAGTAGATCTGAGTCATCCTCGGAGGAATATCCCTCATCCGCGTTGGAACACGTCTCAGACTTAGAAAGAGGAGTGTGAGAGTTTACCTTCCCCTAATAAGGGGCGTCGTAGTTTTCCTCGTCGGTTTGAGCCATGAGCCCGAAGTCGGCTTCCTCATCTGAGCTTGACTCATCTGTGTCGTTGTCACTCGGAGTCTTAGACTTCTTAGCCAAGAAGCTCTTTTCCTCCTTCTTCTTATTTTTGAAGGATTTCTTTTCTTCCTTTCTTGATCCTTCTTTCTTCTTGTACGGGCATTCAACGATCATATGCCCTGACTTATTGCGGCAAAATAATATCAGTTGAAATATGTTTATTCAGTTTGGATTTATACATGTCGTTGTTGTATCCTTTCTTGTGATGTTCGCCATCACATCTTGATCTTCTATAATCGGATGTGGAGGATTGATTTCTCCTCTGCTTCCTTTTGTTGAGCAATCTCTTGAATTACTTAGAGAGCAAGGAGAACTCTCCATCGGACATGTTTGAGCTTGAGGTACATGCCACGTACTCGTCATCTTCATCTGAAGATTGTGTCCTTATTGGTGGCACAACTTTACCTTTCCTTGACCCTTCGGCCTTCAGTGTTATAGACTTCTCCCTTCCAGAAGTCTTACTGCCCTCTTTCTCAGCTTTCTTGATGCTGAGCTTCAGTTCATGGGAAAGAAGCTTCCCAAAAAAATCTGAGGCTCCATCGTAGCCAGCTTACCAAACTCCCTTATGTCGATTGCCTTGGTATCTCATTCTTTCGTCAGGGATCTCAATAACTTGTCGTTTAATTCTCCAACAGTGAATTCCCGGTCATAATTTCTTAGACCGTTGATGGTTTTGAAGAACTTCTCATAAGTATCTAATATGTTATCTCTTGGGTCTTGCTAGAAGGCTTCGTACTCTTGATTCAGCAGAGATCTATGATCATCTCTGAATTCTTCTGTACCTTCCATCAAAATAATAAGAGAATCCCACATCTCTTTGGTATACTTGCAGTGAAAAAGATTTTGCAACATAGAGTCATCCACTGCACTGGCAATGATGTTCTTTGCCTTCTTGTCCAAGGCGGCAATATCAATCTCGTCCTTTGTCAGATCCAACATCTTTTTAGGAACTTGCACACTAGGATTGATGGTAGATGTTGTCATAGTAATATGTGGACCTTCTTCAACAATTTGAAAAATTCTCAGGTCGGCAGATTCCATGTAGAATCTTACTCTTTCCTTCCACATAGGAAAGTTCTCTTTAGTGCACACCGACAACTTCATGGAAGAATCCATGTTTCTGTGCATTCCAGACATGGTGTCTTTAACCAACTAGATAGAGGACTTTGTTCAAGGTGTTAACCTCTTAACGAACAACCTGTCTCTGATACCAATTGGAAGTATTTAGTTGCTACCTAAATCACCTAGAGTCGGTGAATAGGTGAATTCTATGACATTAAGCGGAATTAAAAACTTGAAACAAAAGCACACACAAATTAAGAGCACACACACAAACACAAGGATTTATAGTGGTTCCCCAAAATGGGTATGCCCACTTTCCCGCCTCACCTATCTAGCACTCCCGGCTAGACTAGGCTACTTCACTAATATCAGATTTAAACAAATCTTACAACTCAGAGTATAAAACTTCTACAAACTCAGAGAACAATTTCTCCTACACTCGATCCTCTAAACTAGGATCTACAAACTCAGAAGTAAACACTTCCTACAAAATATGTAAAAGGTTTTTACGAGATACAATAGATTGACAACAATCTTCTTAGATCTCTAGGAGATCTTTCTTCAGATCTGAAAAATAGTCTTCTTCTTTCTTGCTTGAGTGCAGGCTTTGATCTTGAAAGAGGAAGGAAGAGAAAAACTTTATCTTTTGAAATCTTGATCTGAGAACTTTAGAATCGACTGACCTTGAAAGAACTTGATAGAATCTGAAAGAAGAGATCTGGTTGACTCTGATCTTGGAGAAGAATCTTGAGAGAAAACTTTGTCGGCCACGAAATTTATCTTTGTGAGAAGGAAGAAAGCCGACAGACGTGAAAGACGATTTTGCGATTTTTCTTCTCTCTTTTCGATTAGGGTTTAATACAGAATAACCCTTAACTATTTATATGATTCTTCTCTAATGGCTAGAAACGATATTTAAGGGATAACCTCCATGTGTACTATACATGGAAGAAGCCCTAAATACAAGCCATCTGAAATTTGAAAATGAAAAGCAGATAAGGCAATTCGTCGAGTGCACTCGTGAAATGTTTTGATCACTCGACAAATTCCACTAAACATTTCAATGAATTCGTCTCAATGACTCGACGAATTCCACTTAACAAAATTTACTTAGCTAAAATATATTCTGGCAGGAACTTCCACTGACTACTCGAGAGCACTCGACGAATTCATCGAGTGTTCACGAGAGGTCATTGATCACTCGACGAAAGGAGTTAAGAATTTAACTGAGACCTTTCAAGTGATCTCGATGAATTCGTCTAGTCCACTCGAGATGTCTCGACAAATGAATCGAGTCTTCTTGAGTGTACTCGATGAATTGACTTGAACAATTTTCTTCCGGCCAGAAAACAACAACTCCTTCTTCCCTTTTTCAGCACTTTGCATATGAAGTACCTCCCAATAGAGTGATTTCACATGAGTCAACACCTTGGTCTACACAATGAGGGATTACATTACATAGGTCTGTGTTTATGACTCATTGAAACCTGACATTTGTTTGCACTTAGAATTTAAAATCCTGCAATAACACAGCTAGAATACCATATCAAATACAGATTCAATCCATCTTAATTTAAGGGGTACTTCTTTAAATCAAGTCTATTGTGGATACAATACCCAACAACCAGCACCAAACTCCATAGTATATCAAATTAAAAATATGCTCACTGAGGAAAGGCAGCAATATCAAGCCTATGTGGACAAAGTTGTCAATGAAATCAGAGATGAGATGTATGGACAGATAAATGAACTAAAAGTAGACGTGAATCACATCAATGCTTAAATAACCATCTGTTTCACCAAAACAGGAACAGATGTGGACAACAATATGAATGCACTACAGCCTCTGGGAGAAAGAATATACACTTCTCTTCAGGAGAATCAAAGGGCTGAATGGAATCTGGAAAATGCAGTTAGATGGATCACTGGGAAGATAGCTGAGAGTTAGAAGAAGATTATTACTAGATGCATCAATTCAAATGAATTCACCCATGAAACTTTCAACACCAAGATGGACCAGATTACCCAAGAAATTGTACAAAATTTCATTGAGGAAGTCAGGAAGAAAGAAAAGACTGGAGATAATCAAGCAGTCTGGATTGTGAACCAACTCCATCACTCTTTAGGACTCCCTCCCATAGTATACAATCCTGCTTAATAAACAAAGCCTCAAAGTCCCTCAAGACATCCTGGTGAATCAATTCATAAGAGGAATCCCAGACAGCTAGATGACAAAATATTTCTTAAAAGGAAAAGGGAGGATGAATGTGCTAATGATCCAAACTTCAAAGACTTGAGTCCAAAGTCTAGATACATTGTCTTCAATATATGGAAAGACTTTGGAAATATTGGAGAAGACATCTCAAGACACTATCCCTCAAGTGAATGGGATAAACACAAGAAGACAGAATCTAGGAGAAAGCTCTACTCAATACATCAACAGGAAAGAACACTACCTGAGAATGCTGCTCTTATTCCTGATAAGTACATTCCAAAGCCATTCTCTTACTTTGAAAGACAAGAGCAGAAGCTTCAGAGCAAGGAGAAAGATGTAGGGAAGAGAAGGAACTGTTAAAGCAGTACTGGCACATGTGATAGCTAAAAGCAAATGATGTTGTAACTCTGTTTTAAGAACATGTGGCATGTCTATAAAATCTTGCTAAAATTTATGAAGTACTTGTTTATGCATTTATTTATTTGCTTTGATACATGCTTAACTTGTGCTTACATATTTTTAATAATTAACTCATCAGTAAACAATGGTTAATGTAATTCAGATAGAAAGTATTATTCACTGGAATTAATACATAATCTTGTGTCACTAAAATGACAATGCATTCTTAGGAAAGAATACATGTGCTAAGAATGACACTACAATTGACGCACAAGATGTGCTCACATTAATTATGCAAAAGAGTAATCCAAGACAATATTGTTTTGTCTACAAAACGATTTCGTCGTAATCACAGAAAGTATCATCGAAATGACTATACGATTTTGTCATAAAGACACGACGATACCTAACTACCTGTTCGTCAATTCAGAAATCTAAAATGAATCGATCACATCCACTCAATCTAATATATTCAAACATCTAATACGCGGCTCTTCGCTTCCCATGCTAGAAATTATAAATAGGGTCAAATGTCTTAAAATTAAAAGCGCATGCTACATTTTCCCTAAAATCATCGAGTGCTCTCAATCGTGTAGCAGTAACCAAGTCGATACACTCAGCTCTTCCTCAAGCATCTGAGAGTTGGCTCCAAAGAAGGAAGGATACCTGTATGAAGTGGGTGAGATAGTAAGGGACGGATTCCTGAAGGCTCCGGAAGAAATCCAAGCCACCATAAGACTGCTCGACTCCGTTGACTTGCATTTCATGCTATCTGAACCCACAGTAATAATGAGAAGAAAAGTCCTTGAATTCTACTCAAATGCCAAGATTGGCTTAAAAGGGATGTCAGTAAAGAGTAAAATAAATGTAATTAAAGTAAAGGTAACTGCCAAGTGACTGGCCAATTTCTTCAAGCTGCCCTCCTTTGCTAGTGAAGAAGAGGATGATGAAGTTACCACTCAGGATCTGAATGATGCCCTAGAATGGTGTGGGCACTCAAAGAAGACCTATGTGTCATTGGAAAGAAAGAACTTCAACCAGCAAGGGAAGTTGCTGACAGATATAGTTGGTAAAGCTATGTTATGTAAGTTAGGATCCCATGATAGGATATTTAAGCAGGTGTTTGATCAGATGACAAGAATAATCCTAATCAAGAAGACAAACTGGGCTAAGATTGTCATGTTGAAAATCCAAGAGAGCTTTCAAGTACCAAATCTTGGTAGAATACTCTCTCTTTTCCTACTTTTGTCCTATCCTGACAACTTCAACAAGAAACTAGGAGTGAATATCAATCACATGAGAATGATGGATATCAAAGTGCTTGAAAGATGGGAGAAAATTCTTACAAAGTCTCCCAAAAGGATGAAGGATGCAAAGAATGCAGAAAGTGAAGAAGAAAGCTCTTTTGCAGAAAGTGATCCTGGGCACAATCCAAATTTATCAAGCTATAAGGAGTAGGTGGAACAGAGGAATGTCTCACTCCAAACTTTAGCACTGAGCATTGAATCTAGGACCACTGCAGGAACAGATCAAGGAAATGTTGAAACTAAGGGGGAGCATGACACTGAGCTCCATGCTCATGTGGAAGAAGTGATCAACAAGATCACTGAGGCTGAGGATGTTATCCATCCTAAATTAGCAGTCCAAGAGGATCCAATTGAGGCTGAAAAGGAACCAAATCAAGAAGAGTTGGTTGTCAACACAAGCAGAGATCTATTAACTGTTGAAGGATTGACTATTCCTGAGGAGGAAGTGAGACAATCTTCCTTCAGAAGATCTCCTTCTCCTATGTTTCATGAGGTTGAAGGAATGAAGTACTATTTATCTATTGTAATGAAGAAAAAGGCTGAGGGAGAACCTGAAAAGCCCAGCTCTTCCTCAGGACAAATGCTAGAGGATTCCTCACTACTGCTCCAGATAAGGATGCTCTCGGATGAGCAAAGAAACAAACTTGAAAGCTATGTTGACATTACTGTCAATGACTTAAGAAAAGACCTATCCAATGAGACTGCTAGTCTAAGAATTGAGATGAAATATCTGCAAGAGAATACTTCCAAATAGCTAGAAATCACTCACAAGGGTCTAGCTGATATCATTGAAAATCAGGTTGTAACATCTGACAATCTAGTGAAAGCCTACATAGCTACTACCAGGCAAATGGGTGAGCACAAAATAATCATCCAAGAAAGACTAGATCTCTGCAATCAGGAGTTGGGCAGTCATTTGCTTGAAACTAAAAATCATCTGGAAAAAGGAATCCACATGCTAAAGGACAGAATTCTGAATCTTTAGGGAATTCTGCAAAGGGTCATTTCAGAAGAAGTCATAAAGGGGGAGAAATCTATGATAAAGGCCAGTGGTGAGCATGCCATTTGGACATCTAAACAATCAGGGAAGTAATGAATCTCCCTCCTATTTTTTATGATGAGCCTGCTGATATACCTGTTGTTGCTGAACAAAGGAAAGGAAAGGAGATCATTGATGAAGATGAAACAAAGTTAAGAAAGAAGAGATATTGAGAAGAAATGGAGAAGAAAGAAGATTGTGAGCAATGGAGCCCTAAAATCAAGGGAAATAATCTTAAGTGCATGGGAACACATTAAAATAAACAAGACTGAAATGAGCAAATTGTATAGCACCCAAGAATCGTCAAAGTATAAAAATCAAGAAGAGCTAATAAGAAGCCACAGAAGAGACAAGATGGCAGGAAGAAACCCAGTAGATGCACAAGAGCAACTCAGATATCATCCTAAGCACAATAGATACTTCACTAGGCAATCTGAAAATAAACAGGAGGTTGATGTCAAGAAAGCAATGAGTGGAATAGTTCTAAAGAAACCAGAAGCATAAATGACTGTCATATTTTGGGCAAATGTAGAATTGCTGGAAATTTTGAATACATTTCAATATTTATAAATTCATAATGAGATGATGTGTCTTATACTGTTTCTTATACTGTGACCATTTCATGTCATACATCATATGTTGGTGCTCTTATTATCTAAACTAAAATGCTCTTATTATCTGTTGATTTTCATTAAATGTGCTTTATCATTGAATGAGATAAGACTTCTTCAAATCGGAGGAGATTGTTGGGAACACTGCCCACAATGTTCCAGATTTGGAGAAGTCCCCAAGTCAATGATAAGTACAACTTGTATTCGATGTTCATTTGATGTGACATGAGCAGGTTAGAACATCATATACACTAAGTATAATGTATTAGGATCAAGCAAAAATGACTAAGGCAAATATCGTCGTGTCAACAAGATACACATGACGATATCGTTGAGATTACTCACAGAAGTCAGTAGAAGAAATCAGTCAAGAATTGTTGTGACATTGAGAATAACATGATGATATTGTTGTGTCAACAAATTACACACGACGATATTGTTGTGAGAACAAGAAGAAACAACAAAGTCAAGGTATCATCATGACAATAAGTATAACACGACGATATCGTTGTAACAACAAGTATCACACGGCAGTATTGTTGAGAAGACTCATGAAGGGTCTAGGCTTATCTCTGAGAAAGTAAGGGTATCATTGAAAAGTCTGGCGTGTTGAAGTTCTTCAGTATTCTTAAGTAAAGTATCTGGTTAAGAAGATATATCATCGTAAAGAAGCTATATCATTTTGAAGACTAAGTCATAGATCGTGGAGACAGTTTGCAGTTGAAGTAGTAGTCAGAATGATCTCGATGATATTGGCGAGAAGACCTCATGTTGACAAGATGATCTCGACGATATCGACAAGAAGACTTCATGTCATTGTGACTGCATATGTAGCTGAGATATTCCATATCGTCGAGATATCTCTCTCAGGTGAAGATTTAAGAAGACTTGAAGAAATGCCTAAGTCCCAGATGGATCGCTGAGACAGCAAGTTCTGTTGTTGAAATGTTGCTCATATCGTCGAGACAAATTGAGATTTTATGAAACGTGTTGTCCGTATTTAATGTCATCGTCTTAGGAACCAATCAACGGATGTCATTGAGGAATGGGCGTCTAACATTAAAGAGTGCTCAGAATAGACCGTTAGAAGGCCTTGTCATATAAAATGATAAATGTGTGCCCTAAAAAGAAACAGAGAATAGAATAAGAACACAGAACGACTGTAAGAAGAAGGAATGATTTCTTGAGAATAATACGCTCGTACTCTCAGTTCGCTATGTCTCAGTCAAGAACCATCAATTGATAAGCTGTGTTCCAAAAAGAAGAAAATGACAGAAGATAAGCTTTTGTGCATCAGTAAAACTCTCTTAAATCTTTCTCTTCAAGTCCAGAGGCCATCTGCATTAGGCTTCAGAAGAACTCTCTAGAGTTGTGTGGAGTACTCTTCAACTTTGTAAAACAATATATTTTTTGTAGGACTCTTTGAGTCTGAGTTGTAGGTTTCTGATAGAACCTGAGGTAGGATCTTTTATAGATCTGAGTTGTAGGGCCTGGAGTGCCTGAGTTGTAGGGTTCCTGGAACCTGAGGTAGGATCCTTGAAGGATCTGAGTTGTAGGGCCTGGACTGCCTGAGTTGTAGAGCCTTTATGCCTGAGTTGTAGGATCTTTGCAAGATATCTGAATTTTGGTGGCGTTTGTTGATTGTAGCATACTGCTAGATAGGCGCGGAGGGACAGTGGAATACTCTAGACACATTGTCTAGGGGAACCACTATAAATCTAGTGTTTCTGTGTGCTGTGCTTGGTGGTTGTTTTCTGGTTATGTCTTCTCAAGCTGTTTAAGTCTGAAATTTTTAATGACCCAAACAAGTTCATAAAGCACCTATTCACCCCCCCCCCCTCTAGGTGATTAGACAACACTCTAAACTAACATTATCATATCGTGCACGAGGTGCTTGCTTTAAACTAAAAATGGCTTTCACAAGTTTGTACACATGATTTGGATGGTCACTTTATTAATTCTGTGTGATTGCTCTACATACACATCTTCTTTATGTATCCATTTAGAAACACAATCTTGACATCCATTTGATATAATTTAATTCAGTTAAAATTATCAAATGCTAAAAACATCATAATGGACTCAAGGCAAGCTACAGGTGCAAATGATTCCTCGAAATTTATTCCTTTTATCTGCCAAAATCCCTGAGCAACCAACCTAGCCTTATATCTAGTTATCCTAGAGTCACCATATAGCTTTGTTAGTTATGGAACTATCACCTAGTAGGGGGATTAGGTGATATGCCTATTTTTGAATTTTATGCACAAGAGCTTAAGCTATTTTATCATAGAGCGCCAAGCAATCAAAAAAATACCACACACAAAAACAACAAATGTATAGTGGTTCCTCAAGACAGGGTGTCTTGAGTAGTCCACTCTCCCTCTGCGCCTTTTAAGCAGTGTGCTAGGGTCGGTAAAATCCACCAAATACTCAGGCCCGCAAGCCTTACAATCTCAGGCCCTCAAGCCCTACATTCAGGCCCTCAAGCCCTGCACTCAAGCCCTCAAGCCCTACAAAAGCTCAGGCCTTACACACAGGCCCTCAAGCCCTACAAAAGCTCAGGCTCTCAAGCCCTATAAAAGCCCAGGCCCTCAAGCCCTACAAAATCTCAGGCCCTCAAGCACTACAAAAGCTCAGGCCCTCAAGATCTACACTCTCAGATCTGAGACAGATCCTACACCTCAGGCCCGCAAGCCCTACAGAGAACGGATTTGAGAAAGAATTTCTCTAGCCAGTTGATAATTGGCTTCTTGGACTTGAAGAAGATGCTTTTGATGTTATCTTGGACAGCACAGATTCTTCTTCAATCCTTTCTTCAATCTGGAACTCTTCTTATCAGCCGATGTTGCTAGACTGAAACTTGGAGAACTTGATGAAGATTTTGTAGTTCTCTAGTTCTTGTTCCTTCCCCTCGCAGCCGTATTATTGTTCTATTGAAAAGCTTGTGAGTATTATCAGCTATCAATTAGGGCAGACACTTATTCCTTTTATATCTCTGAGGAGCCGGCTAACGGTCTCCTAAAATGTACCTTAAGTGCCTGGAGCTCATTCCTTAATGGCACGCGCTGATTGGACCATCATGCGACGGCATTAAATGCAGACAACGCGATTTGAAATGTCTTGACCTGTCTCGATGATATTTGCAATGTCTCGACGACATAACTTGTCGTTACGATGATCCATTTTGGACTTGAACAAATCTTTAAGTCTTCTTTAGAGAATGATATCTCGACGATACTTGATATCCTAGATGCACTCGCACTTACGACGATATGAAGATGTCATCATAATCTTGTTGGTAACTTCTGGTCTTCTCGGCGACGTCGTTGAAAGCGTACTATCTTTTCGGCGATATCGTCTTGATCATTCTTACTTCTCGTCGATATCGTTTTGATCATTTCGACGATAATCTATTCTTCTTCTATCGACTGCCTTTACAGATTCTTTCTTAGTCTTCTCAGAGACAAGACTTCTTTACGACGATGTCGTCGGCACTCCCGAATACTTTAACTTAAGTCTTACCGCGATATTGTCGTGTGATACAGATTGACACGACGATATACAACTTGATTGATTCTTCTTGTTCTTTATGACAACATCATCGTGTGAGCTTTGCTGTCACAACGATATCATCGAGTTGTCCATATCATTTCAACGATAACTGTCATGATCCATTAGCTTATTTCTGTATGCAATCTCGACGATATACGAGTGCTTTATTCGACGATATGTCCAGTACTTCTCGACAATATTGTACTTAGTGGAATTTGAGAAGTACTTGACATATTGTTTAATTTCCGCAAGCATAAACTGAACACACCATCAAATACAAATTGCACTTATCATTGATCTGAGCACTTCTTCAAATCAGGAACATTGTTGGGCACTGTTCCCAATAATCTCCTCATATTTGAAGAAGTCATAACTCATTCAATGATAAGATACTTCTAAAAGAAATCAGCATGTAATAATGACATTCCAGTTTGATTTTATGTGATCACAAAATAAGATAGTTTGACATACATATTCTTTCATTAATAGTTTAAAATCAGATACATATGCTTTTAAATATTTCAGCATTGCTACATATGACCACTATAGCCTAGTCATCTATGTATCTGGTTCCCTCATAGCTGTTTAACTCCTTGCTTTCTTGGTAGCAGTTTCATGTTCCTTCTCAGATTGCCTAGTGAAGTACTCATTTGGCTTGGGATGATATTTGAGTGGCTCTTGAGCATCTACTGGAATTCTTCCTATTTGCTTGTCTCTTCTATGGCTTCTTCTTGTCTCCTCTTGATTTTCATACTTGGTCCACTCTTGAGTGTTGTACAGCTTATATATTTCACCTTTGTTTACTTTCACTAGCTCCCATGCATTTAATATTATGGCTCTGGATTTGGGACTCCACCTCTCATAATCATCTTTCTTCTCCATTTCCTTTCTGTATCTCTTCTTCCTCATCTTCACCTCATATTCCTCTGAGATCTCCTTTCCCTTATTCTGAACAGCAGCAGCAGTAGCAGGAGTATCATCAGTAGCATGAATATCATCAGGTTGATCAGCAAGGTAATCATCATAGTTAATGGGAAGAAGATTCATTGCTTCCATCATACTATTAGAGGTCTAGATGGCATGCTCACCACTGGCCTTTATCATTGATCTCTCCACCTTTATGACTTCTTCTGATATCTCCCTCTGGATATCCCCCTGAAGGTTCAGAATCTTATCTTTAAGCATGTGGATTCCTCTTTCCAGATGATTCTTTGTCTCTAGTAGATGACTATCTAGTTCTAGATTATGTTTATCTAGCTTTTCTTGGAGATTTTTCTTGTGCACCTCCATCCACCTATTGGTGGCTATGTAGGCTTTATCTATGTTGTTACATATCATGTCTTGATTTTCCAAAACTTCAACTATGCCCTAATTAGTAAGTGCTAGCTGTTTTGCTATATTTTCTTGCAGATTCTTCATGTCATTTCTTAGACCTTCAGCTTCACTTGATAGATCCCTTTTTATACCCTTGACAGCAGAGTCAATATAGCTTTCAATTTTCAGTCTTTGCTCTTCTAAGAGCATTCTTAGCTAATTCACCAATGAGGAGTCTTCTTGACTTGGCTCTCGGGAAATGTTAGGCTTGTTTGATTGTCCTTCGGCTTTCTTCTGTAGTATGGTTGAAAGATAGAACTCCATCCCTTCAGTCTCTTCAAACATGGGGGATGAAGATCTTCTAATGGGTGTTTGTCTTTGTTCCTCCTCAGCCACACTTGGCTTTTCAACAATCGACCAATCTCTGATGGTCCCATCAGCAGGATTCTCATGGCATTCTTCCAGTGAAGCTTCACTTGGAACCTCTTGTACGGTTGGTCCAGAGGGAATCACATCTTCTTCATGAGCAGGGAGCTCAGTGTCCTGCTCCCCCTCAGTCTCAGCTCCCCCTTGATTTGTTCCAGCAATGGTTCTGAACCCCAGACACAGTGCTGAGGTTTGGAGGGAGACATCCCTCTGCTCCACATTCTCTTCAGAGATGGTCAATTCTGGGTTGTGAGTTGGCTCACTATCTTTTGATGAGCTTTCTTCTTCACTCACTGCATCTACTGGAGCTTGTGACCTTTTGGGAGACCTTTGCAAGACTTTTTCCCACCTTTCCAGTACCTTGACATCCATCCTTCTCATATGATGGATCTTCACTTCAAATTTCTTGTTGAAGTTCTCAGGATCAGATAGCTGCAGATACAGAGAAAGAATTCTTCCCAAATTGGGCACTTGAAAGCTCTCTTGTATTCTCTTGAAGATGATTTGACCCCAATTGGTTCTCTTACTTAGGATGATCCTGGTCATTATCTCAAACATCTTCTTGGATATTCTGTCATGAGACCCTACTTTGTAGAGAAGGGCCTTTCCTACTACATCAACTAGCAGCTTTCCCTGCTGGTTGAAGTTCTTCCTTTCCAGAGACCCATAGATCTTCCTGGAATGCTCACACCATGCAAGTGCTTTGTCTAGGTCCTCTTATGTGACCTCTTCATTCGCCTCATCATCGGCGAAGATTGGCAGTCGCAGAACCAGGTCCAATCTTTTGGGAGTTACCTTAACTCTTATTCCACTGACTTGGCTCTTGATGGACGTTCCTTTCGACCCACCCTAGGCATTCGAATAAAACTCCAAAACTTCTCTCTTCAGTATCCTTGTTGGTTCAGACAGAATAAACTCAAGGCTGACGAAGTCGAGCAGCTTTATGGTGTTTTGAATTTCTTCTGAGGCCTTCGCAAAGCCATTCCTTATTACTTCACTTCATTCATACAGATATCCTTCTTTCTTCGGTGCCATTTCTTTGTTGATCAGAGGAGGTCTTAGCAGAGTCGACTTGTTCACTCTTCAAAGTCGAGTAATACACGACGGCTTTCTAGGGCAAATGTAGCAAATGCTTTTGATTCAAGACATATGACCATATTTATAACTTATGGTGCAGAAGGCAAAGTGTCGCTTATCAAATGTTTACTTAAATTAGATTGAGTGGTCGTGAATTATTGATTTCAAAGTTCTATATTCTTGATTAGATACTAAGGTATCGTCGTGACTTTACGACGAGGTCGTGGAGTCTGTCGACGATACAAAATGTCATTTCGACGATACACACTATTTTTACGACGAT
The DNA here is from genome assembly GCA_033032865.1 of Dactylorhiza incarnata. NCBI lineage: Eukaryota > Viridiplantae > Streptophyta > Magnoliopsida > Asparagales > Orchidaceae > Dactylorhiza > Dactylorhiza incarnata. The sequence goes on from JAWHQI010000241.1 coordinate 1,474,646, forward strand.
ATTGTTTTGTGATTACAACGATATTGGTCTTGTTTGTTCCATCAGTGTGTTGCATGTTAACTTCACCTTCATATATTAAAGTGATTGTATTTTTAAGAGCGCTACCACTTTATTAACATTTTAGAGTTTATGTAAAGTGTCTTAAACAAGAGTGTAACCACATTTGCTTTTAGCTATCACATGAGCCAGATTCTTTTCTCTTCTGCACCTTTCTTCAGAGCTTCTAGGGGACTCCTTCTCCCCTGAGGCAATCAGCTTGGCAGCTTTCTCTCTTCTCTTCTGCTGAAGTACTAAGCTCACATTTTCCTTTCTCTTTTGAGTTGTTAAGTTACTCTTCTTCATGTGATGCCTTAGAGCAAATGTGTGTATTACTCTATTTCAAACATGTGATTTATTTGAGTATTTCTTATCATAAATTGTAAGGGAACACATACCTGACTTGTTGGACTATTTGTGAGATCCAATAATTACGCCATGAATGATACCTTTGCTTATGATGAGTTTCTTCTTAATCCAGATTTATTTCTGGGTTACTTATTGTCCATTGGCCATATTTGCTTTTAGTTGGCCCTCTTGGACAAACCTGCAAAACATATTTAGTATCCCTTAGGAACCCAAGTGAATTTGAGTCCTAGGCTCTTGTTAGCACAGTAAGAGCCATTTCTACCTACTACAACATTTGCAGACACACCACTGACTGGCTTCTCATTCCTTGCTCTAGGCACTGTTGGATTGAACCAACAATCTATAGCAAAGTGCCCAACCTTGCCACAGCACCAACACCCAAATATATTGTACCTCCTCTTCTGAGTCACCTTTTGAGTGGAGGGGAGGTGACTAGATGAGCAGGCTGTATTGCAACATGCATTACAACTGATAATGTGATTGTGCCTTGGTTTTGGAATTGGTTGCACAGTCAATGATTTTTCTTTGGGAATAGGTTTTTGAGGCAAAACCTTTCCCTTCTCTTTGGTTGATGGTGCATGTGGAGAGATAATTGTTTGAAAGATAGTTCTATCTTAGGAAGTCTCTCTAACTTCCTTATTATTTTCCTGTCCTCCTCTGACTTGAGTGGAGAAGCAGTCAATAATAGGGAGAACTATTTTGGGCTTAGAGAAGCTAGTCACAAGCTTTCTCCCTATTCTAAGCTTGTTCTCTAGAGACTTGATTGTCATACCCCGAGCATCAGATCTCTCCTGAAGTAGGATAAGATCATTGAACAATCTAATCTCCTCCTTGGTCTTCTCTTCAACTTGAGATCTGAAGGGCTCAAGGATTCTGATTTCCTCAGCTTGAGATTTGACCAATTTCTTGCTCTTTTTAAGAGCTGCCAAGAGACTCTCAAGCTGTCTATCAGTTTAGTATGATTCTCATTATTGCATGATGAGCAGTCTTCTGCACCATCTTTAGATGATGAGCAATCATCTGATACAATCTGGGACTTTTCAAATGAAACAGGTACTTGAGATATGTGAGTAGTACTTACCTGAGCAGGATGTGAATCCTCATGACTTTCTTCATTTGAAATGGAAACCAACCCATAGAGTTCCTCATCCTCAGAGTCACGGTGTGAGAGAGTGAGTGGTGCCCTTATCCTTTCTCTAGCCATATAGCCTTCTTCATCCTCAGATTCACCGTCTGAGAGGGTCAGGGGTGCTCTGATTCCTTTCTCACTTGGCCATATCCATCTATCTTCTCCAGAATAAGAGGTGTTGTAGCTGCTTTCAATAAGAGATCTGAACTCCTTAGCATCAGATCTTCTCATTTTCTTCGTGCGTATTTATTCCTTTTTGAGTTGATGGTTTGACACAACCAAGGGCAGATCTGTTCAAGCTGTAAGGCTTTCTTTTAACAACTTCGCTTTGATATCACTTGTTAGTTATAGAACTATCACCTAGAAGGGGGGATTAGGTGAAATGCCTGTTTTTGAATTTTATGCACAAGAGCTTAAGTTATTTTATCACAGAGCACCAAGAAATCACAGAAACACCACATAAAAAAACAACAGATGTATAGTAGTTCCTCAAGACAGGGTGTCTTGAGTAGTCCACCCTCCCTCTGCACCTTTCCAGCAATGCGCTAGGGTCGGCAAACTCCACCAAATACTCAGGCACGCAAGCCTTCTAATCTCAGGCCCTCAAGCCCTACACTGAGGCCCTCAAGCCCTACAAAAGCTCAGGCCCTCAAGCCCTACAAAAGCTCAGTCCCTCAAGCCCTACAAAAGCTCAGGCGCTCAAGCCCTACACTCTCAAATCTGAGATAGATCCTACAGCTCATGCCCGCAAGCCCTACAGAGAATGGATTAGAGAAAGAACTTCTCTAGTCGGTTGATGATTGGCTTCTTGGACTTGAAGAAGATGCTTTTGATGTTATCTTGGACAGCACAGATTCTTCTTCAATCCTTTCTTCAATCTGGAACTCTTCTTATCAGGCGATGTTCTTAGACTGAAAGTAGGAGAACTTGATGAAAATTTTGTAGTCCTCTAGTTCTTGTTCCTTCTCCTCACAACCGTATTACTATTCTATTGAAAAGCTTGCAAGTATTCTCTGTTATCAATTAGGGCAAACACTTATTCCTTTTATATATCTAAGGAGACGGCTAACGGTCTCCTAGAATGCACCTTAAGTGTCAGGAGCCCATTCCTTAATGACACACGCTAATTGGACCATCATGCGGCGGCATTAAATGCAGACAGCGCGATTTGAAATGTCTTGACCTGTCTCGATGATATTTGCAACGTCTCGACGACATAACTTAAGTCTTACCATGATATCGTCGTGTGATACAGATTGACACGATGATATACAACTTGATTGATTCTTCTTGTTCTTTACGACAATATCGTCGTGTGAGCTTTGCTGTCACAACAATATCGTTGAGTTGTCCATATCATTTCGAAAATAACTGTCATGATCCTTCAACTTATCTTTGTATGCAATCTCGACGATGTATGAGTGCTTTATTCGATGATATGTCCAGTCCTTCTCGACGATATTATACTTAGTGGAATTTAAGAAGTACTAGACATATTGTTTAATCTCTGCAAGCATAAACTGAACACACCATCAAATACAAATTGCCCTTATCATTGATCTGAACACTTCTTCAAATCAGGAACATTGTTGGGCACTGTTCCCAACAAGCTTATTTTTGTAGATCCATTTTAAGCCAATTACCTGATGGTTACTTGGACGCTTGATGAGTCCCATTTATATAGTTATTTTCGGACTCATCCGGGCTAGTTTTCCTACCTTTGCACTTCATTTTCAGTTCTTAATTGCTTATATTTTACTCGTTCGCGCTTTCACTTTAAGTGCATTGTTTTGGCCCACTTTGCTGCGCAACAGAGCATATTACTGTTGGGGGGTAAGCACTTGGTGTTCCCCATTCTTTTTATGCTTTAATGCTCGTGCTGGAGGTGTATTCCCAGCTGTTTATTGTGCTGTGAAGGTGGGCATATCTCCATTTTGCCCAAATTGCAGTGCTGTGGATGTGCATACATCGCACGGTCGTGCATTTTCTTGATGCACGATCGCTCCGACCGTGCGTGCTTATCTGCTGGCAAAACGGTGATCTGGATTTGCTCGTGCATTTTTACACACAGTCGGTTTCGACCGTGCGTGAGTAAAATCGCACGAGCCCCTCCCTTGGCCTATTTTCATGCATTCAGAATTTTCCCGTGCATTTTTACGCACGGTCGGCTTCGACCGTGCATGAGTAAAATGCATGGGCGCTCCTGCTTCTTCTTCCCAGGTTTACCAGGTGATTAATATCGCACGGTCCACGCATGGTCGTGCGTTCAACCATGCGTGACCAATTTCTGACTTTTTTTTCTATAAAAGCTGCAGAATCCGCCCTAATCAGCATTGATCATCTTTCCCACGCCCGAAGGGTTCCAGTTTCACCATTTTCGCCGCTCCATTGCCTCCCACATTAAGGAGGAGCTCCGACACCATTTCCTTGCAAATCTAAGGCCAGGGCATCCTCTCAGCCGCCTCCATCATCCAAGTGATTCAAGGAGAGGATTCCACCCTCATCTTCATCGCCAAGCAAAGAGATCTTCACATCGGACTTGACCAGATTGTAGTTTACCGGAGAAGACGGGTCCATTGGGGAGGAAGTGACAGTCCTCCTCTACCTCGGACGATAGTTGGACCGAGCTAGGATGCAGATTGACAAGCCGACAATTCCTACCGTGAATCTACAATAAGCCTCCGGATTCAGTTGTATCTCTTGCCTTTCTCTCTAACTTGTGTTGATGTTGTACAACCCTTATTCTCCGAGGATGGGACCCACTCAAGGCCACGTAGGCAGAGGTCAAAGTCAAAGAGGCAGACAAATCAGCCAGCAGGAGCCAAAGAAGGCTTGGCGAGTATTGGCTAAATACTCGCCCGAGGGGCGACTATGGTCGAAGGTACGTGCCGAGTATCCTGTATGTCGCCCCAAGTGTCCGACAATCCACAGAAGACCTGCGCGAGTATTGGCCCGGCTTGTGCTAGCAGCAACTAATACTCGCCAGATGGGCGACTATGGTCGGAGATACATGTCGAGTATCCCGTATGTCGCCAGGTTAGGGCTGGGCTATAACCCCCCCCCCCCCCCCCCACCCCTTGGTTGCCTATAAATAGGACCTCAGGGGTACTTGGATTGGCATCTGTGCTTGAGCTTCTGGATCCCGATTTCCGAATTCTCGAGCCCGTCACACATGCTTGCTAGCCAAGCTGGTGCCTTCCTCGTACCCTGCTCGGCCATTCTTGATTGTGGAGGGGAAGACTCCTTTGAGCTTCCGGGTACGTGGTGGGACCTCCCTGCCGCAGCATCTGGGGTCCTGTTGTTGTTGCTCTCCTAGCTTCCTCATAGTTGCCAGCTTGTCCATCTCGTCAGACAGCTGGGCAAGTAGCCTCTGGCTGCAAAGGTCCGAATTTTGAGGTCAGGATTTTCCTGGCGTCAACACTTTGGTGCGGTGAGCGTGGATCGCAGCCAGAGGGAGAAAACCAAGTAGGAAGACAAGATGGTCGTAGAAGGCGACCACGAAGACATGGTCGTCAACTCGTCAGGAACTGGCAGGTTCGTGACGATGGAAGTTTTCGAAGCATTCGCCCAGCGCATGGAAGGGGCTATGCGAGCAGTGGTCCAGCAGGGTGCGGAGGTCACGGCGACCTCACCTAATCGCCCGGTGTTGACCGAGGGCGAGGAGCGCACCCAGCGCGCAGGTAAGGAGCACGTCGATCCGAAGCCAGAGCGACCAAGGACGTCGCAGCCCTTCCCGCAATCCTCGCAAGGAATTCGCTTCCGCGAGGTGGAAGAACAGGCGAGATACCAGGATGTGGCGAGTATGGTCATGATACTCGCCAGCTTGAAGACCGTCATCCAGCGAGTGGGAGGAGCCCATTCTGTGAAGACATCCTTGTCGCGCCCATGCCGGAAGGATTCAGGGATCCTATGTTGAAATACTACACCGGGAGGGATGACCCTGTTCGTCACATCCAGTGGTTTGAGGATATTATCTCTATCCGAACCATGTCGGATGCGTTCAAGTGCCGGCTGTTCGCCATCACTTTTACGGGGAAAGCCAGGGACTGGTTCCACCAGTTTCCTCTGGGCTCGATCTACTGCTTCGAAGATCTGTGTCGTGGAGTAACGACCCGGTTCGCCACGGCCCAGAAGCTGAAGAAGGAGGCGACAGCTCTGTTCCTTGTGATCCAGAGGCCGGATGAGCCGTTGGGGGCCTATATCGAGCGATTCCAGGAGGAGGGGTTGCATATCGAGGAGGTGGATCGCACCATCATGCAGCTGGCCTTGACGTTCGGGATAGGGCAAGGCCTTTTCAAGCTGGAGCTCGGCAGGAACCCTCCCTACTCCTACGACAACCTCATCGTGAGGGCCAACAAGTTCGTTCAGGGAGAGGCTTCCAACCGGGACTTCTTGGCCAAGCTAGCGGAGATGACCAACGCAGAAGAGGAAGGGAGGGAGAAGGTCCCAGAGAAGAGGAAGAGGGAAGAGCCCCCGAGGGCAGAGAGAAAGAAGCCAGAGCGGCGAGAAGAGAGGAGAAGGGAGGAGCCAAGCAGGAACGACGAGAGGCGACTCGTCGTGGCTCCGGAGCGTCGAGAAGAGGAGAGGCGCTATCAGGTTCCGGACAACCGGCCGCCAGGGAGGCCGGCTGGATGACACCAGCGTCAGGATCAGAGAGGGAGATCCCCCGAGAGGAGGCCTTACCACCAGCAGGGAAGACGAGAGAGAAGTAGAGATGAAGCCATGATGGTTGCCAGGCCTGGGTATCATCAGGGCAAGAAGAAGAAGACGCAGCCAAGGAAGGAACAGATGGAAGAGGTTCCGCTCTACTGCGACTTCCACCAGGCGGAGGGGCATGCCATGATGGCCTGCCCAGCTTTTTGGGAGGCCAGAAGGAAGCTAGCTGCAGGGGAAGCCGGAGGGGAGCAGCGGAGGATTGAGGCCCCTGCCGAGCCGCAGGCAGGGCAGGCTGCCATCGTTCGAAGGAGGAACGAGGATCGCGTCGACCACGGAGGTCGTGGAGAGCTTGTCCAAGGGAATCGAAGGGGAGGAGGAGTTGGAGTGATCCATGGGGGAGCCGGGCTGGGAGCTTCCCGAAAGGGGAGCCTCCATCAGATCTACCGTCGGAGCGTCGCTTCAACCTCGCAAGCCCCGCCCCCATTGGAGGAGATCACCTTCTCCGAAGAGGACATGCTAGGGAATGAGAATCCCTTCCATGATGCCCTCGTCATCCAGGCCGCAGTGGAAGACTTCACCGTTGATCGAATTCTGGGCGATAACGGTAGCTCCGTGAACGTCATCTTCAAAGAGACGTTCGATGGACTGGGAGTCAGGCCCGACAGAGTTCGAGCAGCAGATGGTCCGCTCTTTGGCTTCTCCGGAGAGAAGGAGGAGGTGGAAGGAGGGGCAGATCTCCTTGTAACCCTCGGTGGCACATCCATCAACTGTCGATGCGTAATCGTCGACGCCCCGAGCTGTTACAAGGCCATCTTCGGGAGGCCACTTCTCAACGCCTTCAAGGCCGTCCCATCCTCCTACCATCAGTGCTTGAAGTACTGCCAGGAAGATGTTCAGGTGAGGATCAGGAGCGATCCAAGAGCCGCCAGAGAGTGCTACCTCAGCGCCGTCAGTACCATCAGCTGGATGGCTGACGCGGAAGAATTCAGAAGGGTGTTAGAGAGCCCAGCTAGGCTGGAGGTAGCCGAGGAAGTCGAGGAAATCGAGGTGCTCTCCGCAGCAGGAGCATTTGGGCTGGTGAAGATCGGCGGGTCCCTGAAGATCGAGGAGAAGATAAGGATGGCGGCATGTCTTCAAGAGAACGTCGACGTCTTTGCTTGGAGCACAGCAGAGATGCCAGGGATCGATTCTTAGGTCGCTTGTCATCACCTCAATTTGGATCCCGCGGCCCAGCCCGTCCGCCAGAGAAAGAGGAAGAAAGCCACTATCCTGGCCGAGCCAATCCGGCAGGAGGTGAAAAAGCTGCTAGACACAGGCTTTGTGTCAGAGATCCAGTATCCAGGCTGGGTCTCAAATGTTGTAATGGTTAAGAAAGGAGGGGGTAGCTGGCGAATGTGTGTAGACTTTTCTTAGATGAATAAAAGCTGCCCAAAGGATTGTTATCCCTTGCCTCGAATCGACGCGCTGGTTGATTCAGCCGTCGGTTTTTCTGTAATGAGCTTTCTTGATGCGTTTTCAGGATACCATCAGATCCGGATGCATCCCCCTGACTGCCGTGATGTTTCCTTCATCACTGACGATGGCTGCTACAGCTTCAAAATGATGCCCTTCGGGCTGAAGAATGCCGGAGCCACCTATCAGCGGATGATGGATCACATTTTCAAGGAGCAAAAGGGGAGGAACCTGGAGGTGTATGTGGACGACCTCTTGATTAAAAGCAAGAGTGTCCAGGAACACATTGTGGATCTGGTGGAGACCTTTGCGACACTAAGGAGGTTCAAAATGAGGTTGAATCCCGCGAAATGCGTCTTTGGAGCGGGAAGAGGCAAGTTCCTGGGGCATCTCCTTACCCCGGAGGGAGTAGAGCCTAACCCCGACAAGGTTAGGGCGATCCTGGAAATGCCTTCCCCGAAGACAATGAAGGAGGTACAGAGGTTGGCTGGAAGGTTGGCGGGTCTTAGCCGCTTCCTGTCAAAGGCCGGGGAGAAGTGTTATCCATTCTTCAGAACACTCCGCAAAACGGAGAATTTTGAGTGGTTCGAAGTATGCGAGAAGGCATTCGTGAAGCTAAAGGAGCAGTTAACTCAGACACCTCTCCTTCAGAGCCCAAAAGAAGGCGAAGACCTGCTCATCTACCTGGGAGTAGGGGCAGAGGCTATGAGCTCTGTGCTAGTCCGAGAAGAGAGGAAGAAACAGTTACCTATCTACTACGTCAGCCGGGTGTTAAAGAAGGCGGAGCTGAAGTATCCAATCCTTGAGAAGCTTGCCTTCGCCTTGGTGGTGTCGGCGCGGAAGCTCCGGCCTTATTTTCAGGCTCACTCCATCCAAGTAGTGACTGATCATCCTCTCCGAAGCATCTTGGAAGGAGTGGAGCATTCAGGGAGATTAGCGAAATGGTCGGTAGAACTCAGTGAGTTCGACATTTCTTTCTCACCCCGGGTAGCGATCAAGGCCCAAGCGGTAGCAGACTTCTTGGAAGATTTTTCGGCAGAAGCAGAGCCAGGGGAAGAGATGTTCGACCCAATCCCTTGGAAGATGTTTGTTGACGGAGCTTCGGGAAGGAGCTCTGTGGGAGTGGGCATCGTTCTTGTCAGCCCACAGGGAACCAGGATCGAGCAGGCCGTCGAGATCCTCTTTCCCGTCACAAACAATCAGGCAGAGTACGAGGCCATAGTGGCAGGCTTGCGACTCGCCAAGGAGTTAGGGATCCATGATGTTCGGGCCTTTACGGATTCCATGGTGGTCGCGTCGCAGATCAGAGGAGAGTTCGAAGTACGCGACACCATCCTACAAAAGTACTTGGTGAAGGTCAAGGGATTGATTGGAGGCTTCCAGTCATTCTTCGTCGAGCACGTCCCGAGAGAGGAAAACTCGGCGGCGGACCGTTTGGCCAAGTATGGGCCAAGAGCTGGAGAAACCATCACCGAGCTATTCCGGTCGTCTATCGAAGAAGGGGAGATGATGGAGATCGAGCAGCGCCCCTCATGGATGGATCCTTTTGTGGCATTCCTTGCCACCGGCCAGCTTCCAGCAAGTGAAGGGGATCAGAGAAGGTTTCGGTACAAAGCGGTGTACTATCTTTTGCAGGATGGGGAGCTGTACCGTAAAACCATCTCGGGCCCCCTAGACAGATGTATCTCTGAAGACGAAGTACCCCGGGTGTTGGAAGAGATCCATTCGGGAGAGTGTGGAAGTCATTCTGGGACTCGCACTTTAGAGCAGAGGGTCTTGAGGCATGGTTACTTCTGGCCTACTATCCGGAAGGATGCTGAGATCTTCTCGAAGAAGTGCCAGAAGTGCCAGCTCTTCGCCCCCCTCCAGTTGCATCCAGCCCAGCAGCTCCGATCAATCACCGCCCCATGGCCGTTCGCCATTTGGGAAATGGATTTGATTGGCCCTTTCCCCTAGCTAGTGGCCATAGGAAGTTCATTCTCGTCATGATCGACTACTTCTCCAAGTGCTCGAGGCCAAAGCTTTGGCCAAGACCACCTCTCAAGTTGTGAAGAACTTCATCTGGTGGGAGATCGTCTGTAGGTTTGGGATTCCTCTCGCCATCATCACCGATAACGGTCCTCAGTTTGCCAGCTTGGAGCTGGAAGATTTCTGCAGACAGCTGGGAACTGATCTTCGATTCGCCTTCGTGCATCACCGGAGGAGCAATGGCCAAGTGGAGGCCGCCAACAAGCTGATCATCAACCTGCTGAAGAAAAAGGTGGAGAACCTGAGAGGTAACTGGGCGGACCAGCTCTCTTCGGTTCTGTGGGATTTGAGGACCACTCCTAGCTCAGCTACCAGGGAGACACCGTTCAAGCTCTCTCACAGATCGGAAGCTCTCATCCCAGTAGAGTTTGAAGTCAGAAGTCCAAGGGTGATCGTCGCCGAGGGCGGAAGTGAGGGATGGCGACTAGAGAATGAGGAGGCTCAGAAGCTATCTCTCGACTACATCGAAGAACTTAGAGATTTAGCTTCCGCCAGGCAAGAGGAGATCAAGCGACGAATGGCGAGGTATTTCGATAAAAATGTTCGCCTCAAGCACTTCCAAGAAGGTGACCTGGTCCTGAAGAAGGTAGACGCGACGGGACGCTCAGCGGCCATCGGAAAACTCCATCCAAACTGGGAAGGGCCCTTCATCATCCACGAGTCACTCCTAACCGGAGGATACCGTCTGCAGAACCAGGAAGGAGAGCTACTTGGGAATACTTGGAGCGGTGATGACCTGAAAAGGTTCTACCCCTAAGGGGGAATGTGTATGTCCCACCCTTGTAATCCCTATTAATTTATAAATAAAACCCTTCCTCTCCCTGAAACACGGGACTGGGAAGCTTTTTCTGTCATAGCAAGAATCTTCAGAGAAGAGAAGAAAAAGCCGGTCAACTTGGTCCACATGCTAGGTTGGAAAATGAGCCTCCGACTTATACCTCGTAAAACCCCGGAACGGATGATGGGACAGTGCCTCGGTTCAGCAACCCTCTAAGACCAAGCCTCTGCATTGACGATCGAGATCAGCTCCCCCCTTGCATGTTGGCCACGGTTTGTATCGACTGCGCTTCTCATTCGACCGGGGGGATTACAGGGAAGAAGTCTGGACGCCGACCTTCCAATTGGGCAAGGAAGTGATCAGTTTCACTAGCTCAGGGGACCCTTGAATAAAGGTGTTGTATACCCTTGAGAGCGAGAGGCTCCTAAAAAAGAGCAGCAGGTCGAATTGATCCACAGGCACGGTCAGAAAACGAGCCTCCGACTTGAACCTCGTAAAACCCCGGAACGGATGATAGGACAGTGCCTCGGTTCAGCAACCCTCTAAGACCAAGCCTCTGCATTGACGGTCGAGATCAGCTCCCCCCTTGCATGTTGGCCACGGTTCGTATCGACTGCGCTTCTCATTCGACTGGAGGGATTACCAGGAGGAAGTCTGGACGCCGATAGCCCAACTTGAAAGAAGGAGGTGACCGATTCGACCAACCGAAAGACAAAGGCATCCAAGCGTCCAAGTCAACGGAGGCCTTGGGAATGTGTGTCCCTGGGGGACCTGCCCGGCTGCCATCCCTCACTTGACGTCAGCCTTTGAAGGTAGCAAGCACCCGAGTGACAGGATGAAGGCTGCTGGACGTTGTGTTCCTGTGGGACCGGTCCGGCGGCCTTTCCGTACTTGACGTCATCCTTTGAAGACACCAGGCTTTCAAGTAGGAGAGAGGCCTCAAGATGATATGTCCCCCCGGGCCTCCTCGACTGCTAAACCCTGCTTCTTCCTTCCCTTGAAGAGCTCCTTTGATTCTTGCTTAAAATCCTAACGGCGCTCTTCACTAGGTGCAAGTCAAGGCCTTAGGAGCAAGTCTGGAGGTGCGAGTATGATGGTGCGAGCATGCATTGCGAGTATACATGTGCGAGCATACATCCTCGCCAAAATCCTAAGAGCCTAGCGAGCACTCAACCTCGCCTCGAGCCTAGGAGCCTAAGCGACATACAAACAAGGAAGTAAATACATGAAGAAAGAGGCGAGTAAGACTTGTCAAGTTCCTTTCATTTCTGCAAAAAATCTTGTGTACAACAAGTTACAGGTATATTAAAGAACTGCACAAAAAGGTCGCCGGGCGAACAAAAAGGGAGCCCAGGCGACTAGGTGACATCCTCGCCTTCTATATCTACGTCAGCATCTTCAGCATCACCGCCGTCGTCGTCATCATCATCATCATCATCATCATCGTCATCATCACCGTCGTCGTCATCATCATCATCCTCGGCATCACTAAGTCGCGACGAAGATGCTCGCAAGGGGGAGGTGGACTCCTCAGCGAGCAGTGCCGGAATAAGGTCCCCTACTGTCAATCCCATGGATTTCGGCTTCAGAAGATCGTCTGCCTTCATCTGGTTCAGGATGACCTCCCCCGTTGCTCGCGCGATATCCCGGCGAATATAAGGCATGTCGTCGTCGTGCATCCTTATGTGCTTGCCCCTGGGAATGGCCGCCTCTGCCGGTTGCTGCTCGACAGGCCGAGTTTCCAACTCGGCGATGCGGATCTGGGTGACCTCCAGGGCCGAGCGAGTATCCTCCAGCTCCTTCTCAGCCTGGGACAGCCTCTTTGCCGACTCCAGCTCGGCAGCCTGCAGCGGGCGAAAAGAAGAAGGTTAGTTTAAACAAGTTTGCAAGGTAGCGAGTATCCCAAAAAGCGAGTAAAGTCGCAAGGGTGAGTACCTCGAACTCCTTAATCCTGTTCGCCATGGCGATCATCTTCGGGCCCTGCACCTTGATCGCCTGCTCATACTCGAGCAGTCGCCTTGCTGTTGCATGAGCCAGCTCGGCGGATCGCAAGAGGGAGCGCGAGGTCTGGTGAGCCAGATCCTCGGCGGCCGTGTCCTGCAGGACTTCGGCGTACGCGCGACCGTAGAGGACGTAGGTCACGTCGAAGGCCTCCCCCTTGTCCTCCCAGTCTTCCGACCAGGCGGGGAGGTTAGAGCTGAGGGTCACCTCGTGGGCGCGCTCAGCCCAGGTCACCAATGGGCGACCATAGGCATCCTCGCTACGGGTGCCCTCGTTGAAGAGCGGATGGTCGCTCAGCTTGCCAGCCTCCGAAGGATCCGCCTTCTTGCCCAGATCCCTGTGGGCGACCTCCTTCTTCTGTCTCTTGGGCTCAGCGACCTTAGCCTTACCCGTTCGTTTCTTGGAAGTCCCGGCCTCATCGCCGGCGACCTTGGGATCGTCGCCTCCTGGCGACAGGACGATTGGGGAGGAGCCCCCAACCTCGCGCGCCGAGGTTCCCGCACCCCCTTGGGTGGCGGCCGTCGCCTTCACCGCGGGGGGAAGAATGTCGCGCGGAAGAGCTTGCACACCTGCAAAAAGAAGACCGAAGGTTAAGCACCGAATCGAAACCAAAGGGTGAGTAGGGTTGATGCTCGCACAAAAGTACCTTCCCCCAAGCGAACATCTGTAAGCTCGCCTACTCGTCGCCTCCAGAACACCACGTCAAAGCGACGATGCCTGAAGGAGTCGAGCAGCTTCTCCTGACTCTCCCTCAGGAAGGGGACCGAGAAGACATTCTCCGACGGCTGGATAGGCGAGCTGGAGATGCCCGCGAAGTCGCCTTCGATGGCGACTAATCGCTCCACCCAGCGATGGTTCTTGTTTGAAGTGCCCGCCAGTGTGCAGACATGGCTACACAGGAAGATGACGCCCTCGCCGGTCGCCATAACCGAGAATACTCGCCAAAAGACCGAAAGGTCGAAGACGATATTCTGGTCCCGAAGGTAGCACAGGAATCCCACGATAGTCGCCACTCCGTTGGGATTGATCTCGGAGGGGACTATCCCATAGAAGCCGATTATCTGGCGGAACTCGGGCCATAGGGGAAGTCGAAGGCCGACCTCGAAATGTCGGATTGGGAAAATCATCGCCAGGGGCGAGGAAGTGTTTAGTCGCTCAGACTGGCGAGGAAGCCTGGCGACATACCCCGGTGTCTCGAACTTAGCGTTGAAGTCATCCAAGTCCTTTTGCCGAGTAATCGGCTTCTTGAAGGAGGTCTCCTCGAAGTTCTTGGCATGATTTGCTCGCCTAATAGTTGCCTCGTCAGACATTTTGGGAAGGAAGGAAAGGGAGCAAGTATGGAAGAAGAGCGAAGAGAAGAAGTCTGGAAGGTAGTCGCTCAAGGAGCTAGAGATCGCCGAAAGCATATTTAAGACTCACCCACCCCCCCCCCCCCCCCCTATTTATAGTAGTCGGGTAGCCTGGCTTGTCGAACGACTCCGCGAGCACGACTAGGGGTGGCGAGTATTGAAGGGAGACGCCAAAGGCTCAGAGCGCATCAACTGCCGACCTTCAGCTGGCGACTACCTGCATCACAGAAACACGAAGAAACTCGCCAGGATGCAGGCGACATTCAACATATGCTCGGCAAACAACAGAAAGAAGATAGAAAAAATCCAAACAATAACAGATAAAATAAAGCAAGACAAGAATGAAAGGCGAGTATCCAATTACTCGGCAAATCAATACTACTTCAAATAATAAAGCGTTCAAAGATACAAGATGCTCGCCAGGAGCTACAAGCTGCAAAGAAGAAGAAAAATGAAGAAAGGGCAGCAGCTAGGGTTGGGCTTGGATGTTCGCCTGGGGGTCCTGGGGCTGAGGATGTCGCCGACCCAGCCAATGCTGCGAGCACGCTTGAAATGCTCGGAGGCCACGGACATTGCATCCTCGCCTTGTCGCAGCTGGTCCTCGATCCTTGCCAGCCTCCCCACCGAGCCCATGCTCGCGCGCATCCCGACCAGCTCGTCATGATGCAGCTGCTGCCGGTGCTCGATCCGTGCCACCCTGCGCTCCAAGTCGCTGATAGACAGGAGGCGAGCTTCAGTACCCGACAGGCGAGTATCAAACTCCTCCAGCCGGGATACTCGCGCCTCCAAATCAGTCAGGCTGCGGTGAGGGTCACTGGCCGCTAGGCGCTCAACCCACGACTCCACCTCAGTCAAGCGCCGATGAGGCTCGCAGATCGACAGCCGCTCTATCCTGGACTCCAAATCCAAGATAGCGCGAGTAGCCTTCTCCTGGTACTCGTGAGGAGGAAGCCCGACGGCGTCGATCAGTGCTCCCACGGGAGTATGAGCGTGACCTGCAGAAGAGCATATGAAGAGTCAGAATTCCAGCAGAATCAAAAGAGCGGTGGCAACTATCCAAAGGCAGCGACCAAGTACCTGGCCGAGGACTGCGGGAGCGTCGGCGAGCAGGGCTGCGAGATCGCCGATGAGGAGAAGCCCTTCCTCGGTGCGGGGAGGGAGAGCGATGGACGCCATCTCTGCGAGTAGAGTGGCCGCCAGGATGATCCCGGTTGAAGGGCATGTTCCCCCGGCCGCGACCATCTCCTACGCGCCCTCCACCCTTGGGAGCGAAGACGACAGAAGACCCTCCAGTCCTGCCCCTGCGCGAGGACTCCCCTTGGTGGGTAGAGGGAGCAGTTGAAGTAGAAGGGCGCTGATCGCCCGTAGGAGCCACTGAGGGCGGAAGTCCAGGAGGAGGAGGCGGCAGCACGACCTCGGGTAGGTGTGAGCTGCTCGCCGGTTCTGGTCGCAAGGTAGGTGGTGGCGGAGGAGGGTTGATGCTTGAGAGAGGAGCCCCATGCTCGCTCATCGGCCTCTTCTCCACAGAAGAGCTGTGAAGAATCCTCACCGCGCGACCACCCAGAGATCCACCCTCAGGCGAGATCAGCAAGGATGATCGCAGCGGCAGAACGTCCAAAGGTTCCTCCTGAACCTCGGTACTCGTCGGATCTGAAAACAGAAGCAAAAGGCGTCAGAAGTCTCGCCAGGAGTAGTTATTATAGCAGCATAGTCAGAATATCGACTAAAGAGCTCACCTCGCGCAGGAGGAGGGTCCGGTTGGGCTTGAGTTTGGGCCCCAGCCCTACTCGCCTCCAGGGCGACCTCTGCCGAAGGAGGAGGAGGAGCAGGAGCAGGCGAGAGCCCCTCATGAGAGAGACCCAAATCTTCCAGCAGCTGCTGACGCTACTCGCTCAGAGGATCGACGACGTTCTCCATAGTCGCCTCCTTCTTTTTCTCTCTCTTCTTCTTCTTAGCCGCCCTCTTCCTCTTCTTATTAGCGAGGAAGGCGTCTACCTCGGCGTCCATGCGAGGAGGAGGCATGGGAACGCCGATCAGATTCGCGAGATCAGCCTTGGCCTTTTTGGCAGCCTCAGCAAAAGCTAGCGACATTGTAGGCGAGTGCAGAAAGGTGGTTCCGTCAGAGACCCCCCCCCCTATATATAGAGCCCAGACGCCGGCCGGCAAGATTCCGAGTATCTCCCAATACTCGCCCAGATAGAAGCTCGTCGAATAAAGGTTGGATGTTTCTTTCCGAGCAACTATGTTACTCGCAAAGAGCGGGGATTGTGTACAACCCTTATTCTCCGATGATGGGACCCACTCAAGGCCACGTAGGCAGAGGTCAAAGTCAAAGAGGCAGACAAATCAGCCAGCAGGAACCAAAGAAGGCTTGGCGAGTATTGGCTAAATACTCGCCCGAGGGGCGACTATGGTCGAAGGTACGTGCCGAGTATCTCGTATGTCACCCCAAGTGTCCGGCAAGCCACAGAAGACCTGCGCGAGTATTGGCCCGGCTTGTGCGAGCAGCAACTAATACACGCCAGATGGGCGACTATGGTCGGAGATACATGCCGAGTATCCCGTATGTCGCCAAGTTAGGGCTGGGCTATAACCCCCTCCCCCTACCCCTTGGTTGCCTATAAATAAGACCCCAGGGGTACTTGGATTGGCATCTATGCTTGAGCTTCTGGATCCCGATTTCCAAATTCTCGAGCTCGTCACCCCTGCTTGCTAGCCAAGCCGGTGCCTTCCTCGTACCCTGCACGGCCATTCTTGGTTGTGGAGGGGAAAACTCCTTTGAGCTTCCGGGTACATGGTGGGACCTCCCTGCCGCAGCATCTGGGGTCCTGTTGTTGCTGCTCTCCTAGCTTCCTCATAGTCGCCAGCTTATCCATCTCGTCAGACAGCTGGGCAAGTAGCCTCCGGCTGCAAAGGTCCGAATTTTGAGGTCAGGATTTTCCTGGCGTCAACAGATGTATATGAATGTAATCTTCATTATTTGATGATATGGCACATGTAAACCTTGCTTTGTAGTGTTTATTTCATATCTATGTGAAATTACTCTTTTGTTTATATGTGTGTATGAGGTGCGCCGATTCCGCCCCCACTCAATTCCACTCCGCATACCCGCCATTCCATTATGTGTGCCTACTCTTCCATTCTGCTTGACTACTCACTCCATCTGCAAGCCGTCTCATCCATCCGCGTAGCGAAGAAGTGCATAGCGGCCTACATTGTAGTGTTAATTTAGGTTCTTTTATTTTTCTTTCCATAATCCAATCCAAGCCTTCCGCAATCCATCCGTTCGCAAGGACTTCAATCTCAAGTCCTACCTCAAAAGTAAACTCCACCTTACGGTGTTCCTCGAGAGATTCGATATCCTGGGGATTTACTTCCTCAATTCTATTACTTGACAACGACCGGTACACTGCCGTTCAGACCGCGTTTTGCTCCCACCTATAAGCGGTGTAGGAATTCACACATCAACGCTCAACTAAAATCCATACCTTATTACATTCAAATTGACTAAGTTCCTCATTCATAGTAATAAACCATGATTCATCATTCAATGCTTCAAAAATATTTTTAGATTCAATTTCAGAAATAAAACACAAATTTGAGGACGATTCATGTAATGATGAACAAGTTCTTATCCCATGTGAAGGTTCCCCAATTACTAATTCCCTTGGATGTTGCTTTGAAAATTTTAGGGTGGTTGGTAGCTTATATTCTTCATTATTTTTTATCTCAACCACCTCTTCACCTCTCTCATTAATTTGCTCCCCTATTTGGTGTTCATCAATGTCATCACCTATATTAGATCTAGATTCTACACTAGGAGCGTTTTCATCAAAGTTCACATGAATTGATTCTTCAACAACCCAAGTTCATTTATTATACACATGATATCGACTAGTGGAAGAGTACCCTATAAATATGTCGATATCGGATTTTCATCAAATTTTCCTAGTTGATCTTTGGTGTTAAGGATAAAATATTTGCAACCAAAAACTTTAAATTAAGACACATTAGGTTTCTTTTCAAAATATAGCTCATATGGAGTTAATTTTAATTTTGGGTGAAGCATGGTCCTATTCATTACATAGTATGCGGTATTGGCTGCTTCAGCCCACAAATACCTAGGTAAGCTATATTCGGCTAGCATGGTTTGTGCAAGTTCTTGTAGTGTCCAATTTTTCCATTCCACTACTCCATTTTGCTGTGGAGTGCATGGAGTGGAAAGCTCGTGACGAATTAATAAGGTGTTACAAAAGTTAGTAAAATTTTCATTTTCAAATCCCCCCCCCCCCCCCCCCGTGATCTGACCTAATACATTTAATTTTCATTTTGAATACGAGTGCACGGGTGGAGAATTCGTGAAAAGCATCAGATTTTGCAGCTAGAAAAATAGTCCAACAAAATCTAGAATAGTCATTAATTAGAACAAATGTAAGCATTTACCACCTAGACTACATGTACTAATTGGACCAAAAAGATCCATGTAAATTAATTAGAGCAGTCTAGATGTGGTAATGTCGTTTTTGCTTTTAAAAGATGATTTAATGAATTTTTCTTTTTGGCATGGAGAACATAATGATGTCAAACTACCGCTTAAAAGTGGAAGACCACGAATTAGTTTTTCTTTTGATAGTTTAACAATGAGTTTACTACCGGATTGTCCTAGTATCTTATGTCATAATTCTAACTCCTCATTTTTAGCAACTAAGCATTTTAAGTTAGAGGAAGACAAATCATCAAACATGATAGTATAAACATTATGATTCTTAGGTGCGGTTAGCAATACATCATTCGTTTTATCATCTATGATTTTGCATGAATTTGTATGGTTTCAAACAAGATATTAAAGCCCATATCATAGAGTTGACTAGTAGAAATAAGATTGTGTGTTAAACCATCTACAAATAAGACATTTGAAATTGAAAAATATTTGTTACCTACAGTGCCGACACCTAGTATTCTTCCTTTGTTGTTGCCACCAAATGTCACCATGCCTCCTTTCTTCTTCTCCAAGCTAAGGAGTTCTCTTCATCTCCTGTCATGTGCTTGGAACACCCTGAGTCTAAGTACAAGACATTTTCCTTATCCTTAGCCTGCCAACACACCTAAAAGGAAGATGAGGGTAAAGATCTGGTTACCCAAGTTGTTCAACCCATGGTGTAGGTAGAAGACTTTGGTACCCAGATTTGCATTACAGCTTTAGATCCTTTCTTCATGCATGAGCAAGAAGTGTGACCAAACCTTTTGCATCTGACACACTTAGTGTAAGCGGTGGATGCCTCCCTTTGCATTTTGGTGTGCTCATGCTGGAAGAAAGAGATGAGCTTCCAGATTTCACAGATTTATTTTTCTTTTTCGAGTTCAGGTTTTTTCTGTTTGTTGGAAAGTAGCTTTCGACGGTGATAGTACTAGCGCTCGGCGGTAACTGTACATCATTATAACCCAGCCTGAATTTTCCTGATCAATGACAATGAAACCCCATCAGCATGTCTAGTGATTTCTGACCAATTTCGAATTTTTGAATAACACTACTCAGGTCACGAATCCTAGCTTTCAAAGCGGTGTTTTCCGTGACAAGCATCACACACTGATTTGCAAACTATTTCTTTCCATCCTCAATGTGGCCAAGGGAAATCTGAAGCCTTTTCTCCAAGTCCTTTCTCTATTAAGTAAGAGTTTCGATTGATGAGGAAGTATTAGAGAGGCTTTCATTCAATTCAGTAATTGTAGACAACGAATGGGAGCACTCTTGGCATTCAACCTTCTCTTTGCCACATTTTGTAAGTTCTTTATTTAGGCTTTTTAAGTCCTTTTCATTAGTTTATTTTCATATTTTAATATATTATTTTCATCATGAAATTTACCTAGTTCATCACGCATGCGTTCATATAAGTCATATAATTCTTCATAAGAAGGAGGGGTTACCACAATGTCGTTATGGACACTGGCGTCGCAGTCAGATTCTTGTCGGTGTGTCCCTATGAGGCAAAGGTTTACCTCCTCCTCGCTGCTCGAACTATAGATACTTGATTTGTCGGATGACGTGTCATCCCATGTTGACACCTTGAGCACCTTTTTCTTTTTCCTTGCCCTGGGTCTTCTTCTCCTTTTCTTCCTTTAAAAACTTTGGACACTCTTTCTTGATGTGTCCGTATTTGTGACAATGGAAGCACTCCGAGGTGTATTTTTCTTCGTCACTTTTCGCCACCTTTGGCGGCTTGCTCCAGCTCCGCTTTTCCTCAACAATATTCTTCATGAACTTTCTGAAATTGTTCCTCCTCTTTGGATTTCTCATGAACCTCTTGAATTCTTGAACATAGAAGCTTTATTCATCATCAGACTCCTCTGCCACCTCCTTATCCTTAGCACCTTCAGTGTGAGAGCCTTTTTCTTGGGATCCCTAGGATATGCTTCAGCCTGGATCTTCAGCTCCACCTCATGGGTTTTTAGATTCCCAATGAGGCTCTCTATTTCTAGTGTGATGATGTCATGTGACTCAGCAATGGCGGTCACCTTTGGGTTGAACTGTGGAGGAAGGGATCACAGGATCTTCCTCACTTGATCTTTATTTGAGTACGTCTTTCCAAGAGACCTCGAGGCATTGACAATTTTTGTGAAGCGAGTGTACATGACGTCCACCTCCTCGTCGATCTCCATGAGGAATAGTTCATTTTCAGAATCCAGTCGGAACAGTTTTGATTCCTTCACCTATGAGGTACCTTCATAAGTTAGTTCCAATAATCGCCAAAGATCATAAGCAGTTTCACAGTTGCAGATTCAATTAAATTCAGTTTTATTTAACGCATAAAACAACAAGTTCATGGCTTTGGCATTATTGGTACAACTATGCTTATCTGTATATCCCACTTATCTCGCGGTTTCATCATATTTTGTTCTTCTAGAATGATAGTGTGTGATGTGTATCAATTCTCTACCATGGCCCATACATCCATGTATAGCATCATAAGAAATACTGTCATGTGTGTCCTCTAGTGATTGTAATTGCTACCCATAAATAATGGGAGTCTACTCACTCCTTGTCTCTCGTAGAAAGCATGATTGTGATTATCCATCTTGCTTCAGGATTTTAATCCCTTTTTAAAGGAATCTCGCTCTAATACCACTTGTTGGATCTGTGGCCAACCTTAGAGAGGGGGGTGAATAAGGTTCGCAACAATAATACGAGTTTTTAGAACTTTATGCCAGAGAAATATGTTATCTAGAAGCTAGTGCGGGGAGGTAGGGTTACCGCCATCGGTATCTCCCAGAGACCTAATTCTTGTGAGTTAACTTCATTTGATTCTCATGGGTGATCGTTTTAGCGTTCACATGATTATGATTTCAAATAAAATTCAACTTTCAAATTTAACTAGAGATTGCACACAATCATCAAAAACAAGTAAACACGATTTCATTAGAATATTAAAGTGAAGATTACAATTACAAAATGTTGATCTCCATGACGTAGGAGATCGAATGCGATGAATAGAAAAATCTTTGGGTTTTCTATACCAACCCCCCCCCCCCCCCCCCCCCCACCCCCACCCCGAGGACCAGTTGGATCTCTCCCTTCTCCCCTAGAAGTTTTTCGAGCCTAGGCTAGACCTCCCCAGTCTAGACGCCCTTCACAAACAATTTTCCCACGGAATCCTCCCCGGAATCTGACATCCTCCCGGGACGATTTCTCACAAACTCCTCCTCGGACGATTTCTTCACATCATATGAAACAATAAAATAGAAAGATACAAATGAGAGATATGAAAATTAAATCTAAGAAATAAAATGGGTGCTCCCTCAAAGATTATCTCCGGAGGCAGTGAGCGGTCGGCGCTTATGATTCTAATTCCTTAGGCGCTCGATCGTCTTCAGATTCTCATTCTTGTTCGCGCTCTACAGAGATCTTCGTCCTTGCTCAAGAGGGTGTACATTCTTTCTTTCTTTCTCCTTGGATGGTGGCTCCTTGCTCCAGAAGTGGCGTGGAAACTTTATTCTCGTGTGTCTGTCCATAGAGAAAGTGTAACATCCCAATTCGAACTAGACCCCTCGAGTGACATGTGTCACTTTGAGTTGCTTGGACTAGGTAGTGGTCCTGAGATCCTAAGGTTACCATGAATATGTCATGATCAACAAGAGTGGTTGTAACACCCCACTCCCTAAAGTTAGGAATCAAAAGGGAAAAATTGGTAGCATAAGGCCTACTCCTGGAGGTAGGTATACCGTCAGCGGTAGCTATACCGTCGGCGATAGCTTTATCGTCGAGAAGGGTTACTTTGTCATCTAGAAGGGGTTAGCTTCTCGACGATGTCGTGTCGTCGAGAAGAGAGCTAACTCTGGCGGTAGGTGTACCACAGGTGGTAGCTTTTTGACGAGAGGAGTCGCCTTGTCGATGAGAAGAGTTAGCTTCTCATCGATATCGTGTCTATGAGAAGGTAGCTAACGTCGGGCGATAGTTATACCGCCGATGATAGCTTTGTCGACGAGAGAAGTCGCCTTATCAACGAGAAGATTTAGCTTCTCATCGATATCGTGTCGATGAGAAGGTAGCTAACTCCGGGCGATAGCTTTTTCGACGAGAGGAGTTGTCGACATCGTGTCGATGAGAAGGGAGCTAACATCAGGTGGTAGGTCTACCGCTGGCGGTAGCATGTCGACAGAGTGGCACGATCTTCCTTGTTGACAGTGCTTGTTAGCATATCCCAAAACCAGAAGTGATGTTTGGCCAATAAGAAGAGGACACCTAGCATTCGATGTCTTTCTAAAGCATGGAAAATGTTTTTCCCCAATTATTTAGCTGAAATCAAGAGTCAAATCAGCCACTATTTTCTCTCTCTTGATTCTTCTACTAGAAAATCATCCTCTATTCCTCCCAGAACTATCCAACCAATCTTTTCCTTGAAGAAATCAAGCTTAGGAGGAGGAGTTGGAGCATAGTCGACCACCACCATGCCGCCAAGTAGACAAACTTGATCCATGGTCGTGAATCAGGTGACTTCCTCCTTTCTCCCTTAGTGTTAGATCTTTAGATCAAAATATGAGAAATATCGAGCTCAATAGAGGTTGATTTTAGCAAGATCTATAGATATTCGTATGAAGAGATCACACTAGAACTTCCATTCTATGGCACCATTTGCCATGAAAATAGCTTTAATCGCCTCCTCCCTTCAATACAAAGCTGTGGGACTTGATCTCGTAAAGAATGGGAGGGAGTATTGAAGGAAAGAAGGTAGGGCTTATCCTATCCGTCGACTGGAGGAAGAAGATGAACAACCTCCCTTAGATCTACTTCAAGATCTGTGCAGATCAGATATCTGCAAACCAAGCAGAACCTGTTTTGTTCACACAGCCAGGTTCAAGTCGATTTTTATGTATGATGCACTTATATCTGGACCTCGGGCTCAATATGAAAGTTGTAGCCCATGAAAATACCTTTCTAAAATGATGTGGCACATTTTCTGGGGTGCAATCTAGCTCTTTAGATCTTAAATTGAAAATGCTATGTCGCAGTCTAACTATAGCTTAAATACCAAACATAATCTGTATTATTTTACACAGCTGGGTTCAAGCCCGGTTTTAGGCAATATACACTTAGATATGGACCTCTGGCTCAACATGAAAGTTGTAGCCCCTTGAGAGGCCTTTCCAGATTGGCGTGGCACAATATTTTTGCTGGACTGTAGCTCCCAAAAATCTATTTTTAGTAGACAGTGCTGTAAATTTATGGAAATCATTGTTTTGGATATTTCTCTCAAAATACTACATGGATGCTTATGCAATTTGGCAGGTATATGCTTGATGACATCATGGGCACCCCTGATTAGTTTCAGAATTTTTGTATATGTAATTGCTATGGTTTTGTCAATAGTATTGTTAAAATTAAATGTGATGTATATAATTCTTATGGCGTCCAATGGGACCGAAACTTTGGTAACATGCATGTAACAGTAATGATATCTTTTGGTAATGTCTCGGTGGGTTTGAATTTGAAATGATTACTTAATTAATTGTTTGATCGATGACACACTAGGAGAACATATATACGATGGATACCTTGGGCAAAGAGACGAATTGAATAGTTTCTTATTTCAACTATGTTTAAGGGTTTTAGTATGATTCTAGCTTGATGTTGGAGACAACTGAATAAAATATTGGGGCAAATTATATTATTGAATATATTACTTTGCTAGACACACAAGTAGTCATATAGGATTACGAGGAGCTATTCTCATGACTTACATATTCCACCACACTAGAGTTGTGACAACTCTGTACAGGTATTAGTGAGGGCTTGGTGTGGTTTAAAGGATATGAGTATATCCTAATATGTTATGGTATAGATTGGTTGAAAGTCCTTGGGATGCTAATTAGCACCAGTTTACAGTTAGTGAAATTCATATTACATTAAGGAATTGGATGGATGTCCTTGGGTGCTAGTTAGCATCGGTTTTCACTTGGTAAAGTACTTTCAGTGCTAAGGACTTGGTTGGAAGTCTTTGGGTACTGGTTAGCACAAGATTGATCATGGGAATCTCATGGTTGTAATGGTATACATAGTTGCATGTTGATCCTGGGTGATAGGATTACTTGTGGCAAGTCTACGTACTTACCATTCGTCACACCGACGGAAGCTAGCAGATAGACTCTAGGCTGGTTGGGATGTGCTCTTTGGTGTTTCCTTCCCAAAGACCCCTTCCTTGTGCCATTAAGACTTAGCTAGTTTTCGCAAGCAAGAGTATGTAGGTTCTCCATTGTATGGTTCTTAGCGTCGAGGCGTACGTAAGGCCTAGGTATGGTAGTGTGCATACCCACCAAGTAGTGGAGAAGCACATTCCATTGTCTCCGTCTGGCCATGAAGTTAGGTGCCTGAGTGGTTAGGTACCCTCAAAAAGTGCGAAGTAAAGGTCTATGTTGACATAGCAAATCAGAGTGCGTGTGGAAATCATGGGTGAATCATCATACATTCATACATTGCATTGCATCGCACCGCACTGCATAAAGACCCGCATCATATAAATTTGTATGAGCACATTTATATGATGGGTTACTTATTATTGTACCAGATCCTTAACTTATAAAAATGTATGGGCATTTTTATAAGTTGAGTTCAATTCTGCTATTTATTACTCTGCTTTGGATGATGATATTTACTTGCACTTTATTGCTACAGTTACTTGCTTTTTCATTATTACTGCAAGACATTGTTTATAACCATACTCATGCTATACTAACTACTATATGAGTAAAGAATCTGATATATCACCTGCTTGTACTATTGTTTATATTGTATCCCTTTCCACCCTTTCGCTCGGTGCCTAAGAGTCATCTGGGGAGAGGGTGTGAAGCCACTTAGTCTTTTTAGACTAACGGTTGTTGTTCCACTCATTTTAGGAGCATGCGCAGTAGCAGCAACACACCATGCAGGAGGACAGCTAGGCCAAGGAGACGGTGCCTAATACCACGGCGCAGCCTTTACGGTCGCTTCCTTCTGTTATCGATGTGAGATTTTGAGAGATTTTGAAGTAGACTTATATCATATTTTTACTCTGATATATTCAGGAGCTCTTGTTGCTTCCTGTTTTTATAATATATATGTTGTGGACTTTTATGCTTTCTATGGATCTTGGTCTTCTATTTAATTTATTAATGGGTTGGCATGCGATATTTTGAAATAGCCAGCAGGATAGGCATCTTGTGGAGGAGGTTAGCCCGAGTGCTGGCACTTCCGCAAGGCGGCTATATATTCTGGGCATAGGACTCCCCTCGACCGTGTTCAGTTCCGGGGAGGGGGGTATTACAAATGGTAACAACTTGCAATCGATCCTGACATAAGGAATTCCATTAAACCATTGGGTCACCTCGCTCGATCATTCAGTTTGAGGACAAACTGATGCAGCGGAAGCAGTTGTGTGCCCATGTGTGATTCACAGTAGCATGCTCCACCAATCCTTAGAATTAGTGTCAACCCTCGTGGTGTGACTTAGCATGACATTTCGTGACAAATCCTAGTCTTATGTAAAACTCGGGTATAGTTTGGACAAACAGTAAGATACCCCAAAACGACTAAATAGAAGAGTTGAATGCAAGTGTAAGTATTCAAGGCTTACACCCCGATATTCCTATTTCACTTCTCGAGGGATATTATCACCCCCTTACCTAAGCTAATAGGACCATCTCGAGGATACTAGGTTCATGTAATCAACTATCTAATTAGTAGGAGACTTGTAAGCTTCGTTTTGGTACTGTTAAGTTGACACTTCCCACTTCCACTCCTTTAAGATCTATCTTCATAATAGGATATCAACTGGCAAATAATAATTTCTACCTAGAGAGAAACCATTTCTTCGGACTGGTCATATAGTGACTCTTGAGAACTTGTAATCCTGAGGGCCTAGAACATATAGTATATCTATAAGGCTCAGGGTTGTCAAAAAAGTGCTTTAATGCGAAGATTCATATGGGAAAATTCCAAGTCAAGGACTATGTCCTTAAGGATTATACACATACATGGAGTGTTCTACATTTGTGGGTGGATGAAACTCAGCCCAAGATTTAGTTTTGATTTATGGGGCTATTTTTGTACCGACTTGGGTTGCCCTAGAAATTCAAAACCTTCGCAACTTGTTTCAATTATCCTTATGGCCACGAGCCTTTCTCCATCGGAATCATCACAACTTCTTTTTTGAACACTAGAAGTATGTGATCCCAGAAAGATCAGTTCATCTTGAACGATGTAGATTTTTAACACCATGTTTTGATCGCTAGAAATCTCACTAGCAGAACAAGAGAATATAGCCAAGTCAGCATAAGACATTAGGGATTTCCTCAGACTATTGTGTTAGATGAAGGAGATAGTTACTTAATACACAACCTAAGGAGCGGTCGTGTTTTCATTAATGCACAATGACATTACTTATGCAAAGTGTGGTGTAAGTTGTTTACAAAATTTACAAAGAATTCGAGCAATTGGCTCCCACGAGATATAAGTTTGAGACAACTTTGGTGGGTAAAAAGGGAATATACATATAATTAAGGGTATGTGTTACAATATCGCCTCAATGAGCAGATTCCTAAATGCTCTAATATCGTAACCCAACCATGGCGACCATGTTTATTGTCTATGATTGTCGGTTAATGAAAATTTTAAAATAAAATTTCTTAGATCACAAGAGAAAAATGACATGCAAAGTCTAATTAGGATCTAGATTAGACAAGAGTAAGACTTGATTATTGTCCTCATATGTACTCTTAAAGATGAATAATGATATAATAATCCCATGTGAGGTGTGGTCTCATAGATTCACCTCCTTCTTGAACCCCAGACAAAAATTTAGTGGGAATGTCGGTATAAATTAACATCACTGTTTGAACAAATTTTGTTATTTTGTCAGAATATTAGAAACATAAGGATTACCAAGTTTAGTTTCTTGAGGAGATACTTCGAGTTATGGTTGATTTTATTGTAAAATTATGACAATATTTACCCTCATGCTTTGGATAATGGTTTGTAGCATAACCAGGAGTCTTAGAAATGTGACTTCCTTGGCATGAATATAATAATTGAATTGGCTACGGTTGGTGTGGTTTTAACTTACGCAAGTCACATATAAAGTAGAAAATACCATGTTTAATCTTATGAAGAGTGACCATGATCGTTATATATTAGAATGCAGAGAACTGAAGATTTTTCGTGCTTGCTTGATATAGTTAAGCCACTTGACCATAATGATTGTTTCAACTCAAACAAAGTGGCTATCATGCTAAGTTTAAGAGAGGTGTATTATGTGTATGATTCTTTTGATATGGCTTTAACGAGCTTTGGAATTGAAACACATTAGTTTGATGACATTATAATCATCCAAGGGAAGTTTCATGATGGTGTGGAATAGTTCATGATTAACAATTATGTATATTTTGAAATTACATGTTACATGTCAAGTCTTAATGAGATTTTCCTAATGACGAGGTTGACTCATGTCAAATTTTGAGGGTTTCGAAAAGGATTTTAACTAAGTTTATACTCTTGTAAGTATAACTTTGTTTGAGCTTTAGTCAATATGGAATCTTTGATAATCATTAAGACTATGTTTAGAAGAAATATAAACCTCTACTTGCACATTTGAAGAGATCCCTCAATTGTAGTAACTTGTTGTATTGGTGAATTACATACCGAACTTAAGAGAATTGAATTGATCTTTGTGATTACCTACTCAAGCTTACTTGTTGAACCTAGAGTATTTAATCATGAGTAGACAATGCATGCTTATTATGCACATAGTTGAACGATCAAACTCAAATTCGCTTAACCCTGATTATCATGAATCATGATCATCTCTATAGTATATTGGGAACCTTGGGGATTTGCTAGAATTAGGGTTAGCGAGTTGAAACTTGAGTAACCTTGCAATGTATTGAATCATATGAATTATGCGCATGGGCATAAGTTAAGATGTGAAAATTCATGATTCTTTCGTAATGATAATCTTTTTATCATGTTATTGTTTCAGAAGTAGGGTTTAAGACTATTTATACATACCTCACATATAAGAGTGCTAATTTCATGGGTTTAATGGTTGTTTGATCGTGTGAGACATTATATGGTAGGAGGTGCAGCATGCCTCTATCTTGGGTCCAGGATGAGGATCCAAAGGCACTCAGGGTGGAATGCATTGACGACACAGATGTGGCGATTCTACTGATTCGGGATTGTATGCTTGAGGCTCAGAGCCGGTAGGCAAAGTACCATGACACGAGACACCATATGGTGGAGTTTCAGGTAGGAGACAATGTGTTCTTGAAGGTTAGACCGATGCATGGTGTGTCCCATATCCTGAGGAGGAGGAGAAACTAGAAAACTTGCACGACGTCTTCCATGTATCCTCCCTACAAAGAGCATTGCTTCTCCCCAACCAATATGTCATGACTACATCTGGCCCTGTAGCATCTGATAGATCCGTTCAGCTGGAGCCCGTACGGATAATGGATACCGAGACCCGAGTGCTGAGACGAAAGAGTGTTCCATTGGCAAAGGTCATGTGGTCCAAGTTCCCCATATACCTTATGGCACATATCTTTATGTCCCATTATTTATTTAGTGATCTGAGAAACTTGTCATTCAAATCATAATTGGAGAACTCTCTCTCTCATATATTATCAGATCATTCACTAGCTTGAAGAACTTCTCATAGCAGTTTGGGGTAGAGTCCTTCTTAGCCTGCCTAAAGGCTTCATACTCTTGATTCAGAAGTGATTTTCAGTCATCTCTCACATCTTCTGTGCCTTACATATAGACTATCAGAGAGTCCCACATTTCTTTGGCAGTCTTGCAGTGAACTAGATTCTGGAATGTAGAGTCATCTATATCACTCACAATTATGTTCTTGGCTCTTTTGTCCATTGTGGATAGAACAACTTCATCTTTGGTCGTTTCAGAATATTTCTTTAGGACTTGCATGGTTGGATCTATATTTGAAGCTTTTCATAGGGATCTTGTTCAAGCTGTTAAGCCATTTTTGAGTAACCTCCCTCTGATACAACTTGTAAGTTAAGGAATTGTCTAATCTTCACCTAAGGGGGGTGAATAGGTGATGTCATCTTTTTGTTTACTTCTAGTGCAGAATAATGAAAGTAAAAGGACACACACAATCACAGAAAAGTTTGCAGCACAACACAGAAAGCTATAGTGGTTCCCCGATATGGGTAGTCCACTTTCCCCCTTTTCCTATCTAGCAGTGTGCTAGCCTCGGCCACTTCCTACAAAACTTAGATCCACAAATCCTACAACTCAGAGACAATGTCTCCTACCTCAGATTCACTGTCTTACCTCCTACCTCAGTTCCCAAGGATCCTACAACTTAGAAGCACTAGCTGGCTTACTACCTCAGGTCACACAGGACTTTACAACTCAGAAGCTATAGATAGCCTCCTACCTCAGGTCACACGGGACCTTACAATTCAGAAGCTATAGATAGCCTCCTACCTCAGGTCACACAGGACCCTACAACTCAGATTCAATAAGTTGAATCCTACGGCTCAGATCTCTGAGAGATCTTATAGTTAAATATGATTTGAGATACAAAATCTTTCGATAGACTCAGAATAATAATACTTAGCAAATCTGGAGTCTTCTTAAAGCTTGATGTGAATTGACTTCAATCTTGATCTTCTTGCAGAGGACTTGAAAGAATCTGCTTCAGTGAAGAATAGTTCCTCTGCGCTTTCGAAGATCCTTCTTCCTTTTCTTGCTGATAAGTGATTTAGCTTTTAGTAAATCAGCAAGATGAGTCGAACTCTTACTTCTAGAGAAAAAAAGATTTGCTTCAGAGAATTTCTTCTCCATTCTTGAGCTTCCTGATGAGAACTCCTCTTCTTGAAGATAGCGACAATGATGAGTTCTTTCTTTAGAATGATTAAGGAAATGAATGTGAATTCCAAGATTAGGGTTTGCTGAAATCCCTATCTTCCTTTATATAGGGACCTTTGATAACAGTCTCTTATTCGGTCATCCTTTATGTCAGTTATCAGCTTTCCATAAAGCTCTGCTTTCATTGGCTCAATCTGTGGTGGCAATAAATGGTGTGACGCCAAAATCACGCTTTAATTTGAATTCTATCCTTTCCACCATTCGACTAGATATATGTCTTGTTGAATTGAGTTCTTCTGGTCGAATTTGCACTATATAGATTTTGTTCAATTCTTCTGGATGAATTGTCTACATGAATCATCTTGCATGAATTGTCTACACAAATCATCTTATATGAATTGTCTTGATGTCTCCTTGTAGCCTTCAAGTTGATATGTCACAGCTTCGATCTTTTGGTCGAATTATCTACACAAATCATCTTGATCTCACTTCCACAAGACGACATTTCATTGCTTGCTTTAGCCTTATAGTCAAATCCTCTATGTGAATCGACTTGATATCTCTACTTAGTCTTCAAGGCGATATATCATTGCTTCAGCCTTCTAGTTGAATCATCTTCAAGAGTTGACTTGATATTTCTTCATAGTCTTCAAGACAATATTTCACTACTTGTGCCTTCTAGTCGAATCTTCTACACGAATCGACTGGATATTTCTTCATAGTCTTCAAGACGATATTTCACTGTTTGTGCCTTCTAGTCGGATATTCTACACGAATTGACTGGATATCTCTTTATAATCTTCAAGGAGATATTTGAACTCTTCTAAATGAATCGTCTTTGATATTCATGAAATGTCATCTTGGTTCCTCGACGATATTTCACGTGAACTCGACGATAATTGTCTTAGTCAATTTCTTCCTTCATATAAATACTTCAAGACATATGTAATATACTTCCAAGTCCATAAGGAGATATATGAGTCTTGTTAAGATGATGTCATCTTGAAGAGTATTATACCAAATATGAGTCTTGTTAAGATGATGTCATCTTGAAGAGTATTATACCAAGATGATATTTGGATATACACTTTCTTCTTCTAGACTAGAAGATATGAGTGTTGTTGTGAGTTTACAAGATGATGCCGTCTTGTAGCTTACGGTCTTCAAGATGATATTGAGACCTTCACTCGACGATACTTAAGCTTACCAAGATGATATTTTCCTTAATGAAATTCTGATCTTCTTAACTCAAATCCTTTGCTTTAACTCACTTGATGGACCTTTATACTTGATATTATAAGTTAGTGATAAGTCTAATATAGTCTACATCATAGGTCGACGTGATGTTTTGCACAATGAGGGATTACATTGGCAAAACTATGTCTGATGACACTAAGTTTAGCCCTAAGTTAGACTTGCATTGTCTAGTACCTGAAAGTAATATTCAAAAGCAATTGTGTCAAATTCAAAGTGTGTTAATCCTTGAGTTGAGGAATTCTTCAAATCAGAAATATTGAGGGCAAAGTTTCCAACAGATTCACATAACTCTCTCATTCTATGAGACTCAAATTCAGTCACATGATCACTTCTGAACATAACAAATGAAGTAGTCATCACATTTTGTATTTGATTGAGAAAGATAGTGAGAACTCCAAAATTATCAGACTTGCTTCTCAATAAGAATACCCATGTGAACCTCGAGTAATCATCTACAATTACAAGAGAGTGTCTTTTTTCTCCTAAACTAGTAATAGAAATGGGGTCAAACAAATCCATGTGAAGTCCATAAAGACATCTAGGGCCATGTATTATTTTGCTCTTAAAAGAGACTTTGGTTTGCTTTCCAAGTTAAAAAAACTATGGACCTATCGTTCGTATATTTGGATTGTGGTAGATCTCTAACTAGATTTGAGCTAGATAGCTTACTTAAGATTTTAAAATTAAGATTAGCTAATCTTTTATGTCATAAGTGGACAGAATTAGGAGAGTAATTCATAAGGTACACGAGAGTTTCTACTTGACTAAAGTTGACAGGATAGATTTTTTCAACACTATTTCCAATAAATACTACTGTGTTTATCCTACTATCCTTCACATAGCATATATTATATTGAAAAGAAACTAAATAATCTTTATCACAAAGTTGATTTATGATTATCATATTATGTTGCAATCTTTATATATAACCAACAACAGTAAATGTTATTTTATCAAGGGAAAAGATATCACAACCTCTTGTGAAGTCATGGCAAGAGTCTTTAATGATTACTTTTGGTCCCTTCTTCACACAATAGCTTGAAAGCAATATTCTTTCTCCAATGTTGTGCCTAGATCACCCATTGTCCAAGTACCAAGTGTACTTCTTGCTAGAGCTTGTACATACAACAACCTGCAATTAGAAAGGATAAGATCCCAATATGGATTTGGGACCTTTACCAGACATAGCATGAGAATAATAAACCCTTTGTTTACTTGGATGGCTCCTTGGGATGGTGTTTGTGTTATTGTTCCAATAATCAATCTTGAAGTGACCTACTTTGCCATAACAGAACAAGGAAATCTATTATACCTACTTTTCCTTTTAGGAGGTATATGAGGGAGGGGAGAAAAGGCAGCATGAATCTACAAAGACGAGTCCATTAGGACCTAAGAGTCTATCTTTGATCACCAATCATTGATCGTTGAAATAGACATCGGTCAACGATCGTTGATCGAGGATGCGGTCGGTGATCAATGATCATTGCACTATGTTGTAGTCGATGATTAGTGATCGTGAATTGGTTAGCTGCAACTGGGTTAGCTATTTTCATTAATTATTGATCGATAGGTCAATGGTTAATGAATGAGGTTGTCAATATTTAGTGACCAATCGCTCTACGGTCGTTGACCCCATGGTTAGATATGCAAATTTCTGGTGATTTTATTTTCCATTTTCTTTGAGATAAAATATTTATATTATGTGAGTTAGAAGCAGAAAGAGGATTAGATTTATAGACACTTCTAGGTTGTATCTTCATAAGATGGGTATGCGGTTTAAATTTCCTAATAGGTTTAGAATTATTCTTCCTTACCTGTGAGGTCTTTCACCCACATACATCATTCTTTTGGTTTTCCAATCATCCAAACACAAATATTATAGGTGCCTTCCTTATAGAAGCAGAGACTTAGATACAATTGTAAAAGTAGCTCCAGACCCCACTTGTTGAACCTTACTTCAAGGTTCTTAGTGATGTATTGGATTTTATTACTTCTACAGTTTAAGTTGGCAACTTTACCTTGTGTTTTAATTAATTCAGTAAACAATCTCTTATGTACTTCAAGAGATTTTCTTGCTCTTCTTCAAAATCTTTCTTCTCTTCGGCCCAAGAGTCATAGATAGTGACTTATGTTGTAGCTTATGATTCAAGCTTCTTATACATTGATATATTGTAATGGGTGAGTTCCATATTCTCTTCAACAAGAGCTTTTATTCTTTTTCAAAAAGTATATTATCATTAGATATATTTTCAAAAACATTTTTAAATTCAGATGATTTAAAATAAAAAGAATCTAAATCGAGTACCTCTTGAGAAGTAGAGGTTTCTTACTCTTCAGATGTCATTAGGAATCTGTCTACAGACTCTTCTTCGTCATCAGAGTCTGAGTTATCTTCAGATGAGGTTGAGGATTCACTCCAGCTTTGAGCTATCATCCACCTTTCCTTCTTGTTAGGCTTCTTATTCTTCTCCTAAGCTTTTCCTTTGGATCTCAGTTGATCATTCATCTTCTTTCTGCACTTTATGGATATGTGTCCACTCTTTCTACAGTAGAAACAAATTATTTTCTCATGTTTCTTTTTTTCATACCTGGGATTTCTGAAGCTCTTTCTTTGCTCCTGTAATTGTACTTGGAAGAGGTTTTCTCCTTTTTCCAAGAATGCAACTTCATTGCTAGGAATCTTAGCTCCTCCTTAGAGAATGGTGGAGGAGTTCTTCTTGTCTCATTGGCTACCAATATCACTATTTTCTCTGGTGTCTTCTTAATTGGTGTAGATGGCTCATGTTCCTCCTTGGTCTGAGAGGTAGCCAACTCAAAAGATTAAAATCTTCAATACAACGCATCAAGGGTGATTTACTTGAGCTTCGTTGCTTCCTTAATTGTCCAAGATTATGTGAGATGCTATATGGTAAGGCTTTTGAGAAGCTTGTCATTTTGCTCCTCATCAGTTATCTCTCTTCCATAAGTTTTCATCCCATTTATGATGGTTGTGTACCTCTTGTACCGTTCCACCACATGTTCATCAGCCTTTATTTGGAAGTTCTCAGTTTGGCTGATTAGATCATCCTCCATGTCCTTCCTAACATATTCACTTCCCTCAATCATCACTGTAACTGCATCCCAGATCTCTTTTATTGAGGTGTAGTTGATGATGGCCTGATATTTGTCATCAGATAAAGAGTTGACTAAGATGTTCATGAGCTTCTTATCATAGGACCTCATCTTCTTACCCTCCTCCGACCATTGTTCTCTTGGATTCAGAGTTTAATCTCCATTCACAATATCTACCTTTGTATGGATGAAATGACCTGCAAGAATATATTCATAGATCTCTTCATCAATGGAATCCATATATAGCCTTATCCTAGACTTCCATATGACCAACCTATCAAGGTTGCAAATGGAAGGTCTGGAGGTATATGCATAATCTTTTTGTTAAGACATTATAAAATATTCTATATTTAGTAATTTAGAGTTCAAAATCTTGATTCACCAAGCTTTTATCCCTTAGAGGTGAACCTATCATTCTTACTATAGGACCACATATTCTTGTCCTCCTCTGACCATTAATGGTTCTCTTCACTTGATAGTTTTAGCTCCATTCACAATATCTACCTTCTTAGGGATGAAACAATCTACAAGAATAGGTTCATAGATCTCTTCATCAATAGAATCCATATAGAGCCTTACCCTAGACTTCCATATGGCAAACCTATCAAGGCTGCACATAAAAGGTCTGGAGGTAGAAGCATAATCTTTTTGTGAAGACATTATAAAAGATTTTAGATGCTAGATTGAGTTATTCATAGTTCATAATCTTAATTCACCAAGCTTTTAACCCTTAAAGGTGAACCTAGCTCTAATACCAGCTGAAAATGTGAAATGGACTCTCTGAATACTTCTCTAAAGGGGGGATAGAGAATTCACTCCCTTTTTAAATTTCTTTTTTTATAATGTCTTAAGAAGGGTTTAAAAGGTTATGTTATATGCAATATATTAGGTGTATTGTAACATCCCGACTTTTAATTGAGTCACTAAGACCCTAGCCGACCTAATTAAGGCAACCTAGTCACCCACAAGGTACCCCAAAAGTTTGGTGGTGACCACGAAATGACATTTTGAGCAAATGAGCTCAGAATGGACCACAATCAGTTGCATTGGACTTGTATGACCAATAAGAATGCAATGTAACTCATTTCATTCAAATCTGATGTCGATTAGAGAAGTTGACCAATCTAGGTCACGTTGTTCAACGAAACCATCCTAAAATGCCATGTTAAGCAAATGAGCTCAGCATGAACCCTGGTTAGTTGCATTGGACTCATATGATCACTACGAATGCAATGAAACTCGTTTCACTCAAATCCGATGATGTATAGTCAAGTTGACCAAAATGGGTCACGACAAAATATTCAGCATTTCGATAAGTGTGAACACTTAAAATGTCACCCCTTCACATCAATATTGACTCATTACACAACAATTAGGACCCGCCGTGACTTTGAGATACATGAGGGACTCACTCTAGTGTGGACTTCAGTAAAACCCTCCTTAAAAGAGGTATTTATAAGCTTTCCCCCTACACCACACTCCAAACCCACACTCCAAACCCACTCACCAAAGCCACCCACAAGCTCCCACTTTAATTGAATTCATTCCAAGGCAGACACTTGGTGGATTTCAGCTATATGGAAAACTCAAGCCAAACAATTCCTAAACCTAAGCCTTAACCCAAGCATCTCAACCAAGCTAACCTTAACCTTTAACCAAACCAAACCCTAACCTATGCAAATATGACCACCTCGTACAACCACCCCTCTCAGGGGATACCATCTGCCCTCCTCCACCTGGCCCAGGTTGTCGTCCTCCACCCGAGTGAATAAGAAGTAGGAGGGGTGGTGGTATCGACTTCCTATTTAAACCCCCACATGGGTCTTATTTCACTCCACACTTTCCTCCCGACCCCAAACAAAAGCCTTCCAAGCGGATTGAAGCTTTGCTGATGCCGAAAAAGGAGAGCAGAGCACCGCCACCTCACCTCCCATTTTCAACCATGCCGCCACGGCCTAGATTGATTATGAGAGGATAGACAGAGGTGGATTTTGATGCCCTTCCTCCCCGAGTTGGTGAATGAACTATAAGCGGACTCCGGGCACTAGAACGTTGTCTCCACCTCACCCGAGTTCTATTTTGAGCTCGGGTGGCTGGTCGTGCAGTCCAAGGCTCCTTAGGGCCTTCTTAGCTCACTGGGAAGCACCACCGCACCGGAGAGGGATCGACGACCCTCTTCAAGAAGACCTAAGGCGGAGGCACCGTCGGAGAGCAGAGCTCCGACGGTGCTAGTTTTTGATTTCCTCTGTTTGACTCCTCTTGACAGTCGTCAGTGACACCAGGTTGCCGGAGAACCGCTGGAAGGAGATCCCACCTCAGACGAGCCCACTATAGGTGGTGGATATGCAAATGGATGGTCGATCGGCCGACGGTGGTAGAGTCCTGATAACTCTCTGCCTCCGTCGGCCTACAGGCGACGTCCAATCTCGGTCAAGAGAACAGACGACCCTGATATTCTTATTATTTGTTAAACAATGATTGGCCCTACAACAGATTCATGCCAGATCTGTTGTGGAGCCGCTGTTTGTTTTATGTATGGCTCCATCTCAGCCAGTATATGTGCTTTAAGATGTGTGCAGCTCTATGATGCGAACTTTGTAATACTAGCAAAGAAAATATTATTTCTCTATCAATACGTTTACTATTCGAGTAATTTAAAGTTCAAAAAATATTAGACTGCAAGTGCACGACAGAATTGTGGTGTATGCGTGCAAGTATGGGTCGATCCCACGAGGAAGTAATATTTATATCTTTAGCTCAGGCGAATTATACAAATATTACGATGAGTGATTTGTCACAATAGTATTTTAAATTTTAGAAATATGCCATAGGTACAACTTCATTAATTTTTACATGCTACTATCATCATTTTTTTAGTCATCGCAATCTACAAAATTATGGTCAAAAAATTATAAGATAAAGTTCGGGATTTTGACTTAATTTATCAAATGTTAATAAGAATAGATTAAACAATACTCCCGCAACTCTATGACATGTGTGATTCGAGATATTTTCAAAACTTTATTATCTAACAACTTTTTCTTAGCTCATATTATATGTGTTGCTAATATATCACATTAAACTCTCATAAATATGTGATGTATGCAAAAACGCGACATAACAATGAGCCAAGTAAAAGATTGCTAATAAAGCCATATCAATAACAAACATAAATTTTCAGGATTTATTAAGAGTGTTGTGCGCATTTGCTATATGTCATATCAAATTCTCGAAGCACATGACATATGCTTTTAGTGGCTTAACATCTCAAAATAAATAAATGAAAATTTCACATTTTAACAATTACATTTCATTGCGATGATTTTATTTTTGATAGTTACATAATTAAAAATTAACTAGAGTGCGCCTAAGGCAAAAGAAAACTACTCACCATTATTTGAGAGCAAGAAAAATATTTCATAAGAGATTGCATAATTAAAAGTATGAAATTAAAATTAAAATAAAATTTAGATTACGTATGGAGAACTTACAAACTTTGGAAGGTACAAATACATCACTTGATCTCTAAAATCACTCTCTTCTTTGACACTTCATATCTCTTACTAACATAACTTCCTTATCTATCAAAAAATAGAAAACTTGGGAAGAAAATGGAGGTGTTGGAAGGAGAAGAATGATGGATGATTTTTTGGAGGAGGAATGGTGGCCATGTATTTATAGATGGAGAAGAAGGAAAAGAGAAAGAGGGAGAGGGAGAAATGATAGTATGAACATGAATATTTTGGTGGCTTGGTAGGTGTTCAAATGTATATTCATGAATGCATATGGATGAAGACTTTGATATTTAGGTGTGTTACACATGGAAGACGTAGTCATGGGCTTTAAATAATTATATATATAATTATATATTCTTAATGTATTCTTTGGGCTAAGTGTATTTTAAAGATCAACATAAAATGTAGTTCTTCGCCTTAATTTTTATTTCCACCCATCTCGAGTCATTTGAATTTCTGCAATGCTTGAAAATTTGAGTTGTGCGCAAAATGCTTGATTTTCATCCAAATTTTACATTTTGTCCGAAAAATGCTGATAAAATAAGTTACCTGCAAAATACATTCAAAAGATCTTGCATAACATTATTTTATTTTAAAAAGCAAATAAAATATACCAAAATATATATAATTTTGTGATATTATCACTCTATTATAAAGGCAAAACATTGAAGTATTTTAACTAATTATTTAAGTATTTTAATAACCTCTATTAAGAAAGTCCCATACATCAAAATATTGAAGAATTCCACCAAAAATCAAATATAATTTTATAGTTTTTTCTAAAATCATTGGGTTTTTTAAAGGCAAAACATTGAACTTTAGTTCAAAATAATTATCTTTTCAGCTTAAAATAATTATAGGAA
Organism: Dactylorhiza incarnata; assembly: GCA_033032865.1. Taxonomy (NCBI): domain Eukaryota; kingdom Viridiplantae; phylum Streptophyta; class Magnoliopsida; order Asparagales; family Orchidaceae; genus Dactylorhiza; species Dactylorhiza incarnata. The sequence goes on from JAWHQI010000241.1 coordinate 1,513,547, forward strand.
TTAAATGATGCAATTTAATCCCATGGCCCCCAAGGTGAAAAATGCTTAGAATTTCATAACGAGTCTATATAAATTATTTGAAAAATATCGAGCACAGTTTGTAAAACTTGAACTCCTCAGGACGACGATAATCGTCTTTCTCTCTAAAATAGCTCGATATGTCTAATCATCACTTAGTGAAATTCCAATCGCTCAAATTAAAAGTTATTTAACATAATGAGACTGTTAAATAATTATCAAGGTCGATCAATGTAAAACCCAACAACACATGAACTCAAAATCTTAATAAGTTGAACATCACAATTAAGCACTCGTTGAACTCGAATCTTTAAGATATAAATTAATACCTCCTCAAAATGGAGAAGAGAACCGTGAATACCTCCTTAAAACGGAGATGAGAACTTGCTCTTTCTACCTCTAAGGATGAGAATTGTATGCCCTTGAGGAGGTAGTTTTAGGCTTGAGCTGCAATGGACGTAGGAGACTGTTAGAACTTTATGATCTGATAGAACCATGTATATTCAAGAATCTTTTTTTTTTTTGCTTCTTTTATTAATTGCTTCCCATTTATTTGCAGTCCTATTTATTTACTTTGGGATTTAGCTTATTATTCTATTTTGCATTACTACTCTTATATAAACCTATTTATAGTTAACCTGGAGATGATTCATTCCTCCGAGATTAACCTTAAATGATACCTTATCTCGACTGACTTGCTTATTATTGGTTTGCTAGTTAAACAGTGCGATCGAGTTTGATGTCTTAGTTGCTTGCCTGAATTATTAAATTGTTTTGAGGGCAAGCGACTGCAAGTTTTAATTCAGGGCTTTGCATCAGGTTCATTCTTGTATATGATGCTTCTTTCATATGCCCTGAAATTTGATTATTGTGGCGGGTTGGTCATGCCCATGAGCCATTTGTACCATCTTGGGAAGGTTGACGACTCTTTGGCACTAGGGAGTGAGAACCTCGAGGAAATGTTTTATGCCTTGATATTGCCCTGCTGGGCCCCTCTGATAGTTAGCTGGTTAATATCATCGCAGGATGTCGCTCACACCCCCCCCCCCCAGTACACCATAATGTACTATATGGCCTAGGTATTGAGGTATGAACATACCTAGAAGTGGAGGGACCGACCACTATCATTGTCCTGCCATAACGGTGATGCCCGCAGGGTTAGCTACTCCGTTGAAAACAATCGTCAAACTATGTCGACATATGGATTTGTAATGGGTTACGAGTGCCCGTCATAAATGCCTGTAAGCTAAATGCACGATATACCCAGCTACGAATAATTACCAGATTAAATGCATAATTGCTTAGACTTCTCAGCATTTACTACTTGCTTATATTCATGCAATTATTACCTGCACTTATTTCCCTCTTAGATCCCAATTGTTAATGGTTGTTTAAATTGTTTATATTTCAACTATTTTATAATTTTGCAAAGGCTCGTACTCATCCCCAAGCCTTAGGGTTTGGGGGAGAATTTCACTAGTCGTTGACTAATATTATTGTTGAACACCCTTTTAGGAGATGACCCAACCCGAGGCCTTGCTAGAGATTGATGATGTACAAGTGATAGAGCCAACACCAGCTAGTGTAGCTAGTACCACGACGCCAATAGTTTTTATGGATGTGAGATACTAGATAGTGGTTGGTTGTGTGATGTTTTGTACTTTTACTCTTGCCCGATTATGGTAGCTTGTACGATGATGGGCCGTTATGTATAAAGTGTGGCTACGACCTTATTTTATGCATTTTGTTTTCTAAGTTTTGCTTCCGCCTGTGAATAAATTTGGTTGTGATGATGTTATTTAGCCTTATAAGGTGATCATACTGTGCTTGAAGAACAGAAACGTATACCCACTTGGATAGCATAGAATAACCATCTTGGGCATAAGATTCCCCCTCGGCCCAGTCTTGTTTTTATTGTGGGGGGGGGGGGGGGGGGGGGGGGGGGGGGCTTACATATTGTTAGTGCAAATACATAATCAAAATCAGAACAAAAATAACACCAAAAAATACATCTAGATGACTCAAGGTATTTTATAGAGGTTTCCCAAAATGGGGATACTCCTCTCTTCCATAGCATTGTGGGCTAGCACTTCCTCTTTCCAAGTCGATGAGTATTTTCTACTGGAGACACCAACCAAATGAATCTTTTCCACTAGAGATTCAAACCCTACTCATCTATTTTGAAGGGAGAGCATGCAACCCTTTACAGTATATTTGTATTGTTGTGAATGCCTTAGATTAAGTAGATGTATCACCAAGAGGGTAGGTGATTATCCAAGAAGAAGAGGCTTCTGTTTACAGTAGAGTTTTTGAGAAGGGAAAGAGAAAGAGAGTCGATCTTGACAGTTTCCAAGTTTCGGAATCGTTAGAATGATTGTGGAAGATTAGGGTTTCATGAAGATTAAGAAATCTTTAAATATGGTCCTCTTTTCCATTTTAGTCCCAGTTCCAAAGAGCATGGGCGGCAGAAATTCCATCGCCTTCCTTTCACAGAAACTGCAATGACTATATTTGAATTTAATGAATACTTTGAACTCGGTCAATGATCGATGAGTGTTTCGGTCAACGATCGTTGAGTTGAGGTCTTCACTACTAGGGTAGTGCGTTCAATGATCACAAATTCTCGATCAACATTCTGTGATCGTCCATCGTAGTCTTTAGTCAGTGGTCGGTGATCGCTGAGCAAGGTCAGCAGATGTCAATCAATGCTCGATGATCACCAGGACATAACTTCAAGTCTTCTATCGGCGAGTGTCTGGGTCACCGGTCGTGGTCAACAATCTGTGATCGCTGAGCTAGCTTCTTTAATCATTAAACAGTGTGCTTCCTGTTCACCAGCAAGTGGTAGCGGTCAACGATCGGTGATCGTTGAGCATTCCTTTATATCAATGAACTATGATCATCCCAATCACCGATCAAGGATTGTTGGTCAACGAACATTGATTGTATAGCTTCTTTTAGAGATAGTTTCTTCAGCTTAACTTCACTTTCTGAGACTTACTTAGAGCATCTAAAATAAGTATCATCACCTAACATTTTGAGGAGCGTCTATAACATCAAAAATATCTTTGTCTCGTTAAATCAACAAGATTTTTTCCAATAGTCTCGCCATAGTCCTCGTGCTATGAGAATCCTCGAGCCACACTACATTGTCGCCCTCCTTCTTCTTGTACACACACTTGCACGTGACCATAGTGCCACCATCCACCTTGGGGATAAGATCCTAAGTTGCATTCTTCTTGAGGGAATTCATCTCCTCAACCATGGTATCGTCGCACTCCTTCACACAAGTGGTTATTTCAAAGCATAATGGCTCCTGCTCATCAAGAGGCCCCGCAAAGAAGCACATACACATTTACAAGATTACCTTCATTGTACCAAGCTAGTGGGAGGATAGTCCTATTTGACATCTGCAAAGACGGACTAGTCTCCACTGATCCAAAGGTGTCCTCCACGTCATCTCCCTCGTTAGTGTAACTTGGAGCATCGCTCCCCCTGCTTCTCTGACCATAAGTGTACAACCCTGTATTCGCCAAGTTGGGTCCCCGAGGCACTGCCCCAAGAAAGACGGGCGGGAGAGTTTTTGGGCGTACCCGGTAAGGGGGGAGAGCGGTGGAGGCAGGCGACCTCCCGCTCACCCAGCCCCGTAAGGGGGCGAGCCAGAGAGGCGGGAGGCCTCCCGGGCTTTCCCCGCCCCGTAAGGGGGCAAGCCGGAGAGGCGGGAGGCCTTCCTGGCTCGTCCCGCCCCAGCAGGGGGCGAGCCGGAGAGGCGGGTGGCCTCCCGGGCTCGCCCCGCCCCAGCAGGGGGGCGAGCATGAGAGGCGAGTGGCCTCCCGGGCTCTCCCCGCCCCAGCAGGGGGGCGAGCCGGAGAGGCAGGTGGCCTCCCAGGCTCGCCCCGCCCCAGTAGGGGGCGAACCGGAGAGGCGGGCGGCCTCCCGGGCTCGCCCCGCCCCAGCAGGGGGCGAACCGAAGAGGCGGGAGGCCTCCCGGGCTCGCCCCGCCCCAGCAGGGGGCGATCCGGAGAGGCGGGTGGCCTCCCGGGCTCGCCCTGACCCAGCACGGGGTGAGTCGGAGAGTCTGGTGGCCTCCCCGGCTCGCCCCGCCCCAGCAAGGGGGCGAGCCAGGGAGGCAGGCGGCCTCCCGCTCGCCCAGCCCAGTGAGGGGGGCGAGCAAGGGAGGCGGCATGCCCCCTCTCGTCCAGCCCCAAGAATAGGGTCGGACTGAGTTTAGCGCCTTAGAATAGCGGGATTTGGTTGTTGGCAGGCCATATTGGGGGGAATTTTCGTAATCTCGTGGGCCAGATTGTGGCTATTGGCAGACCAAGTTCAGAAATCTATAAATAGGACCAAGGGGGCACCATTTGGAGAGGACTTCTCTTTTGTCTACTCTCTCCCCAAGTTTCTTTGGTGGGTGAAGAGAGCCTCCAAAGGTGCCCAAGCTTAGCATTGGCATGGGAGGGGAAGCACTCTAAGATCTTCCGGGTGTGTGGTGGGACCTCCTCGCTAAGCCCTTGGTCTTGTTCCTAATTTCCTAAGTCTTCATCCTAGCGCTCTCCCTTGAGAGAAGTAAGTGCGAGGTCACCCCCTCTTTTGGGGACCCCGAACTCCACAGAGACCAAGTCTTGGTTTCAACATTTATGGTGCGGTGAGCGTGGAGAGTGACCAGCATGGAAAATCTCAAGCTGAGCTCTATGGCTGGAGGTGGAGGAGATGGATCCAACCCGGGCCACTCGGAGTCGTCGGTGGCTGTGGTGACAATGGAAATGTTTGACGACTTCAAGCGGGTGGTCCTACAGACCTTGCAGCTAGCTTTCTCCATGAGAGGCGGATGCAAGGAAGGAGGTGGTCCAGAGGTCCCTCCCCAGCAGATGGGCGAGAGTACTCCTGGCCAGCAATCCAGGAAGGAGGTGCCGACGGGGGCAAGTGGGGAGGCATCCGTCCCCCACTCGTCCGGCCTCCAAAGAGGGGGGCGAGTGGGGAGGCGGCCTGCCCCACTCGCCCATCCCCAAGGGGGCGAGTGGGGAGGCGGCCTGCCCCCACTCGCCCAGCCCCAAGGGGGCGAGTGGGGAGGCAGCATTCCCCCACTCGCCCAGTCTCATAGGGGGGCGAGCGGGGAGGCATCCGGCCCCACTCACCCCGCCCCAAGGGGGGTCCAACGGAGGTGAGCGGGCAAGAGCTCCCCGGATGGCAGCTGTTCAATGGCTCGGCGAGTGCAGAGGTCTGTGAGCTGACTCGGCGAGAGCAAATAACTCGCCGAGCCGGAAGCAGGGAGGGAAGTCCCATCTATGAGTTGATCATCTCGGCCCCAGTTCCAGAGGGGTTCAGGGGGCCGGAGATGTTTTACTACTCCGGCAAGGATGACCCAGTCCTGCACTTGCAGTGGTTCGAGGACATGGTTGCTGAAAATGTTGAAATGGAAGTTGGCGGTCTGGAGGAGGTCGCGCGGTCTGGCTAACCGCGCGGTCTGGCTAACCGCGCGGTCTTGTGGTCTCTTTTTCCGGTCTGACCTATTCGGTCTAGCCGCAGTCTATTCGGCCTGACCGCCTTTCTTTGTCCAAGGTTGCCGAGGTGAGGCCGCGCGGTCTAGTTTGTGTGACCGCGTGGCATGGTGTTCTTTGTACTGTGTGGTCTGGTTCGTGTGACCGCGTGGCGAGTTGTTTCTGAACTGTGCGGGTTAAGTTGTTGACTGCACAGGGTGTTTGTTCTAGAAGGGGCAGTCCGGTCTGGTGGCTATCCGGGTTCTTGGTGGTGCGCGCAGACTAAGATCTTCTTAGTCGCGCGGTCTCCCCTCTTTTGAGTTCGCATAAGCTGGTCCTTGGCGATCTGCTGGTATATGCGGTCTCTGTTGTTGGTCGACTTGGCGGGTTCTTGCCTTGGTCGACTTGGCTGTGTTCGCGGTCTCTGGAGGATGTCTCGTGTGTCGAACACAGGTGGTGAGTGTCATGACCGGGCAGGTTGTCATGATCGCACGGCTTTCTGAAGGAGTGGTGATCTCCTGGTCAGGGTTGAAGTCGGCGAGCTCCCAAAGCGCGGAGCGATCTTCTGCTGACTGCGCGGGCTGACCAGTCTTGGTCACGCGGTCAGGGCGGTGACTCTATCTCATAGGGTGTTGACTGGATCAGGTCACACGCCTATAAATAGGAATCACTGTAGCAGCAAAAGCATCGCACCAAGTGTAAGCTGAGCTCGCGCCTATTTCTTGCGGTCTCGTTTTTTGTGACCGACAGGTTAGCTGATTGAATTTCCTTGTGCAGCTTCTGCGGATTGTGCGGGCAGCAGCGGTCACCTCCTCTTCTAAGGTGTTCGGGCGGTCTCGTGGCTTGCAGTGCGGGTTACTAGAGTTCGGTAGAATCAGTGGAGTTCGGGAGTTTGCGGAGTTCTCGGTTGGTGTTGTTCAAGTCACAGGCAGGCTGTTCGGGCGGTCTCATTTTCTAGTCGTGCGAACTCCCAGGTCATACGGTCAGGCGGTCTAGAGTTTCAGACCGCTGGTTATCTTTCCTTCAGCATTGTAATTTCCTTTTGGTTTTGTGTACTGGCGAAATCATGTCTCGACATGTATACCTCGCTATGTAATGAAGACTTTTGCTATCATCAATAAAGATTGTCTTGCTTCATGTGCTTCTGGTTGTTGGTTATAGCTTTGAGTTGTACAATTCCTGCTCACTCCTAAATCTACGGAAAAATTCACATGGTATCAGAGGGAGGTTGGAGTGGATAGAGCGGTGAATAACTCAAAGTTGCCATCGCCTTTGTGAAGAAGGAACCAGTGGTAGAGCCATGGAAGCAAGAGGTCTTGGAATTGAGATGCTTACCTCGACTAACTTCAAGAAGTGGAAGTCGTGTATGCAGAGTTATCTTCTGGGCGAGGACCTCTGGGAGGTTGTTGGAGGAGATTGTTTGGAGGAAGTTGTCCCAGTTGCGGATAGTGGTCATGAGGTGAGTAATTGGAGGAGAATTAATGCGAAAGAAGAGTTCACTCTAAAGAGGGCAATATCACCTGACCTATTCGATCACATCTTGGGGTGTGGATCAGCTACGGAGATCTGAAGAGCCCTGGATGGGCTGTTTAACAAGAAGAATGTAGCGAGGCTACAGTTTCTGGAAAATGAGTTGGCTAGGTCGGCTTAGGGTGATCTTTCTATCTCTACATTCATCCTGAAGATGAAGAACCTGTGCGCTGAGATTTCATCACTGGATCCTGATGAGCCAATTTTTGAGGCGAAGCTGAAGAGGCACATCATACGTGGCTTGCGGAAGGAGTATGTGGCCTTTGTGACATCGGTGCAGGGTTGGGCAAATCAGCTGTCTCTGCTGGAGCTGGAGAATCTGCTTGCGTCGCAGGAGAGTCTGGCAAGGCAGATGGCGGGGGTGTCAGTGTCTGGGGGAGATGGCGAGGTTCTCTTCACAGGGAAGAAGAAGAAATGGGATAAGAAGAAGAAGAAGACCGCTGGAGGCAATGGGCCTTCAACTTCTGGACAGCAGGAGAGGGGCTATGCTCCCAAGGCTGAAGGGAAGAAGAGGGAGAAGGACCCAAGTGCTTCAGGTGCGGGAAGCTTGGTCATATCACGAAGGATTGCCGGTGAATCTTCAGTCAGGGCATGCTGCTGCAGGGAAGGAGGAAGCTGAGACCAGACAAAATGATGGAGGATGGGGAGGAACCTTCTCGGCTTATGTCAGAGCTGCGTCTCCTATCAACTATCAGGAGGACTGGATCGTGGACTCGGGGTGTGGTCATCACCTCACGGGGGATGAGTCGAAGCTTTCTTCAGCACAGCCTTACTCAGGTAATGATGCCATCATAACTGCTGATAATACTGTACATACTGTCGAGAAGGTGGGGGTTGTTTCCTTGGGCAGTGATAGAGGGCCACTAACCTTGAAGAGTGTCTATCATGTGCCCGGAATGAGAAAAAAACCTCTTCTCCGTGACCAACGCTGTTGACGCTGGGTATCACGTTCTGTTCGGCCCAACAGAAGTGAAGTTTCTTCGAAACGTTAAGGCGGTAAAGGCCGATGTCGTTCATGTCGGGAGAAGGGCAAAAGACTTGTTCGTTTTATCGACAAGTTCTTATATCGACAAGATGAGGACAAATGATAGTGTCGTTATATGGAACGAGAGGTTGGGGCATGTAGGGATGGACAAGATAAAGGCTATGGCGGTAAAAGGTCTAGTCAAGGGCCTGCCTAGTCTATCTTCCTATGGTGATGGTCATGTTTGCGCGGGATGTCAGTTCGGCAAGTCTCATCGACTGCCGTTTGATAAGTCGCAGACAAAGAGTAGTGTGCCGTTGGAGTGCATCTACGGTGACTTGATGGGACCAACTGCTGCCCCAAGCCTCGGAGGTAGCAGATATATGCTGGTGTTGATCGACGATTACACCAGATATGTCTGGGTTTATTTCCTGAAGGAGAAGGCGGAGGCGTTTGCCAAGTTTGTGGAGTTCAAGGAGCTTGTGGAGGGTCGGCTAGGCCTGCGGGTTAAGAAGTTGAGAACTGACAACGGGGGGGAGTTCACCTCTGGTGAGTTCTCTAGTTTTTGCAGGAAGGCAGGCATCCGGAGGGAGCTTACTTGTGTGCATACTCCACAATAAAATGGAGTTACAGAGCGAAAGATTCGTCATCTAAAGGAGACTTGCAAGTGTTGGTTGCATGCCAAGAGTATCCCAAGGTCCTTCTGGGCGGAGGGAATGTCTTGTGTTGCCTACGTCATCAACAGGATGCCTCTCAGTCCCATCAACATGTTGACCCCGCATGAGATGATGTTCAAGGAAAAGCCAAGCGTGGCACACCTTTGGGTGTTTGGTTCCACCTGCTATGTGCACGTTCCAGATGCGTTTCGGATGAAGCTAGATGCAAAAGCTAGGAAGCTAGTCTTCGTGGGATATGATGATCGGAAGAAGGGCTGGAAGTGCATGGACCCGGAGACGCGGAGATTTTTTGTATCTCGTGACGTCATGTTTGACGAGGTGACGTCTTACAGGGGAAGTTCTGGTGTTGAGTTACCAGAAAGTAGGGTGGAGGAGCAGGAGAAAGCTGTGGAAAATCTTCAGGTGGAGCTACCTTTGTCACCAGGTTGTCCATCCATTTCTAGTTCTGTGACGGAGGCTTCTGGATCAGGAAGTAGGGGGAGCGATGCTTCTAGCACGTCTGGAAGGGGAGCTAGGGAAGAAGCAGCTGAAGATAATGCGAGTCAGGGGAAGGTGTTGAGGAGATCGAAGTGAACGATCATTGCCCCTGATCGCTATACAGGAGGAAACATGGTGAGCTTTGTCTCGTGTTTCTTTGCTGGTCCCCTGGATGAGCGGGAACCAGTGAGCTTTGAAAAGGCCAAAGGCGTGAAGCAGTAGGATTCGGCTTTGGAAGAAGAGATGGCAGCTCTTGAGAAGAATGAGACTTGGTCTCTAGTGCCCAAGCCCATAGGTATCACCCATGTGACATGCAAGTGGGTCTATAAGCTCAAGAAGAAGGCAGGCGGCAGTATCGAGCGATACAAGGCTCGCCTTGTGGCTCGTGGATTCTCGCAGCAATACGGTGAAGACTATGAAGAGACATTCAGTCCGGTGGCAAAGATGACTTCAGTTCGGTTTGTGATTGCCTTGGCGGTGTTTTGGGGGTGGGAGATTTGGCAACTCGACGTAAATAATGTTTTCTTGTACGGCGAGATTGACAAGGATATCTTCATGATCCAGCCGCCAGGATTTGTATCTGAAGATTTTCCTGACTATGTATGTAAGCTGAAGAAGGCCTTGTATGGGTTGAAGCAAGCGTCGAGGGCGTGGTACGGAAAGATTGCAGAATATCTCCTATTCTGTGGATTCAGTGCTTCATACTCTGACTCAAGCTTGTTTGTCAAGAAGAGCGGGGAGCTTCAAGTCATCGTGCTGCTTTACGTGGACGATATGATCGTGATGGGGAATTCGAAGGAGGTGGTAGCAAAGCTTCGGGCCGAGCTATCTATCAGATTTGAGATGAAGGACTTGGGTGAGCTTCACCATATCCTTGGACTCAAAGTGCAGAGGAAGGAAAGTGGAGTGTTGGTGTCCCAGGCTTGATATGCGAAGCGAATCGTGGAGCGATTCGGCATGAAGGAAGGGAAGTGCATTTCTACACCTTTGGAGAAGGCCATGAAACTTCGGAAGGATGAGGGGAGGATTCTGGAAGATCCGCTTGTGTTCCGAGCTCTGGTTGGGAGCTTGATTTATCTGACGATCACTAGGCCGGATATTGCATTTGCAGTTGGCAGGGTGAGTCGTTATATGGCGGAACCACGGATGCCTCATCTACTAGCGGCCAAGAATATTTTGAAGTATGTCAAGGCGACTTCAGATATGGGTCTCCTAAACAGGAGAGATGAGGGCTTCGAGGTGCATGGGTACATGGATGCTGATTACGGGGGAGATTCGGATGATCGAAAGTCGAAGTCTGGATTCGTCTTCATGGCGGGCCCTACGGCTATATCATGGTGCAACAAGAAGCAGGATTTCGTGTCTGTCTCTACCACGGAAGCAGAATATAAGGCTTTGTCCTTGGCAGCTCAAGAAGCCATCTGTCTTAGGAGGTTGGTGGGAGACGTCCATAAAGAGCTTCGGGGTTTGACTCTGCTCCGCGACGATAATGAGAGTGCACTCAAACTGGTTACTAATCCAGTTTGTCACCCCAAGGACCAAGCATATCGAGATCGAGCATCATTTCATTCGTGAGAAGGTGTTGGAGGGGTCTCTTTCGGTCGAGCATGTTCAGAGTTTGGACAACATTGCTGACATATTCACAAAGGCGCTGGCGAAGGGGTCGTTCACTCGGCTAAGGAGTTTACTTGGGCTATTTTCAACTTCCCACTTCAAGGGGGAGTGTTGAAAATGTTGAAGTGGAAGTTGGCGGTCTAGGAGGAGGTTGCGCGGTCTAGCTAACCGCGCGGTCTTGCGGTCTCTTCTGCCGGTCTGACCTATTCGGTCTAGCTGCAGTCTATTCAGCCTGACCACCTTTCTTTGTCCAAGGTTGCCGAGGTGAGGTCGCGCGGTCTGGTTTGTGTGACCACATGGCGTGCTGTTCTCTGTACTGCGCGGTCTGGTTCATGTGACCGCGTGGCGAGTTGTTTCTGAACTATGCGGGTTAAGTTGTTGACCGCACAGGGTGTTTGTTCTAGAAGTGGCAGTCTGGTCTGGTGGCTTTCCGGGTTCTTGGTAGTGCGTGCAGACTAAGATCTTCTTAGTCGCGCGGTCTCCCCTCTTTTGAGTTCGCATAAGCTGGTCCCTGGCGATCTGCAGGTATATGTGGTCTCTGTTGTTGGTCGACTTGGCGGGTTCTTGCCTTGGTCGACTTGGCTGTGTTCGCGGTCTCTGGAGGAGGTCTCGTGTGGCGAACACAGGTGGTGGGCATCATGACCGGGCGGGTTGTCATGATCGCATGGATTTCTTAAGGAGTGGCGATCTCCTGGTCAGGGTTGAAGTCGGCGAGCTCACAAGGCGCAGAGCGATCTTCTGCTGACCGCGCGGGTTGACCGATCTTGGTCGCGCGGTCAGGGCAGTGACTCTATCTCATAGGGTGGTGACTGGATCAGGTCAGACGCCTATAGATAGGAGTCACTGTAGCAGCAAAATCATCGCACCAAGTGTAAGCTGAGCTCGCGACTATTTCTTGCGGTCTCGTTTTTTGTGACCGGCCGGTTAGCTGATTGAATTTCCTTGTGCAGCTTCTGCGGATTGTGCGGGTAGCAGCGGTCACCTCCTCTTCTAAGGTGTTCGGGCGGTCTCGCGGCTTGCTGTGCGGATTGCTAGAGTTCGGGAGAATCAGTGGAGTTCGGGAGGTTGCGGAGTTCTCGGTTGGTGTTGTTCAAGTCGCAGGCAGGCTGTTTGGGCGGTCTCATTTTCTAGTCGCGCGAACTCCCAAGTCGTGCGGTCAGGCGGTCTAGAGTTTCAGACTGCTGGTAATCTTTCCTTCAGCATTGTAATTTCCTTTTGGTTTTGTGTACTGGCGAAATCATGTCTCGCCATGTATACCTCGCTATGTAATGAAGACTTTTGCTATCATCAATAAAGATTGTGTTGCTTCATGTGCTTCTGGTTGTTGGCTATAGCTTTGAGTTGTACAATTCCTGCTCACTCCTAGATCTACGGAAAAATTCACAATGGTCTCAGTCAGGCCTATGTCAGATGCCTTCCAGTGTCGGCTCTTTGCCTGCACTCTGAAGGAGAAGGCAAGGAATTGGTTCCACCAGCTCCCTGTGGGGTCTATCTATGCCTTCGAGGATCTGCGCCGAGGTTTTCTGTTGCGCTTCTCGACGTCGAAGAAGAGGAAGAAGGATGCCGAGGAACTTTTCAAGATCAGGCAAGAGCCAAGGGAGTCGCTGGCTCGTTACGTGGACAGGTTCCAGGAAAAGGTCCTGCAAGTCCAGGAGGTGCCAGGGTTCACCCTCCAGCTCGCCTTCATAGTGGGGCTGCGGTAGGGGTTCTTCAAGATGAGCTTGAAGTGGAAGACTCCCCTATCCTTTGAAGAATTGATGGAAAGGGCGACGGAAGAAATTGATGGAGAGGAGGCCAACCCGGAGTTCACAAAAAGGTTGGCCAAGCTGAGTGAGCCAGAGGAAAGACAGCAGAAAGGGGAGAGGGAGGATCCCGAAAGAAAGTTTGACCAAGGAGAGGGAAGCTTCCAGGGGGAGAGACCCGACCCCCCAAGGTGGAGGCAGGGACCGAAGGCACCCCTCCCACCACCTCCGCAAACCATGGCGATTGGCGGGGGAAGAAGGAGGAGAGCCAGGAAAGCAGAAAGGAGAGGAAGAGGAGAGGATAGGGTTGTGTTACCCTACTGTGACTTCCACAAGGAGGAAGGTCACGTGACGTCCGCATGCCCTGGGTTTTTGGAAATGAAGGAGGCAAGGGGTCTGAGGCAGCAATAGTAGCAACCGGAGGGAGTCGAGGAAGACCAGGCCTGGGAGTAGGAGACCAAGTTTTGGTTTCCATGCTTAGTTTTTTTCTTTAATTCCATGTAGTACGATGATCTACTTCCATACTTAGTTTTTTCTTCCATGTAATGTGATAACTAACGCGATGAAAAGTTTCAATGGTACTTAGCCCCGATGTTGGCCCGCTGACCAGGCTCCCATCAAGTTGGCAGGGCCGGGAACCGCTGGGAGGCCAGAGGTTTTCAAAGTACTTAGCCCCGATGCTGACCCGCTGACTAGGCTCCCACCAAGCTGGTAGGGTCGGGAACCGCTCGGTGGCCGGAGGTTTTCAAAGTACCTAGCCCCGATGCTGGCCCGCTGACCAGGCTCCCATCAAGCTGGCAGGGCCAGGAACTGCTCGGTGGTCGGAGGTTTTCAAAGTACTTAGCCCCGATGCTGGCCCGCTGACCAGGCTCCCACCAAGCTGGTAGAGTCGGGAACCGCTCGGTGGCCGGAGGTTTTCAAATTACTTAGCCCCGATGCTGGCCCGTTGACCAGGCTCCCATCAAGCTGGCAGGGACGGGAACCACTCGGTGGTCGGAGGTTTTCAAAGTACTTAGCCCCGATGCTAGCCCGCTGACTAGGATCCCACCAAGCTGGCATGGTCGGGAACCGCTCGGTGGCCAGAGGTTTTCAAAGTACTTAGCACTGATGCTGGCCCGCTAACCAGGCTCCCATCAAGCTGGCAGGGTCGGGAACTGCTCGGAGGCCGGAGGTTTTCAAAGTACTTAGCCCCGATGCTGGCCCGCTTACTAGGCTCTCATCAAGCTGGCAGGGCCGAGAACTGCTAGGAGGCCAGAGGTTTTCAAAGTACTTAGCCCCGATGCTGGCACGCTGACCAGGCTCCCATCAAGCTGGCAGGGCTGGGAACCGCTCGGTGTCCGGAGGTTTTCAAAGTACTTAGCCCCGATTAAGGCCTGATGACCAGGCTCCCATCAAGCTGGCAGGGCCGAGAACTGCTTGGAGGCCAGAGGTTTTCAAAGTATTAGCCCCGATGCTGGCCCGCTAACCAGGCTCCCACCAAGCTGGCAGGGCCGGAAATCACTCGGTGCCCGGAATTTTTCAAAGTACTTAGCCTCGATGCTGGCCCGCTGACTAGGCTCCCATCAATCTGGCAGGGCCGGGAACAGCTCGGAGGTCGGAGGTTTTCAGAGTACATAGCCCCGATGTTGGCCCGCTGACCAGGCTTCCATCAAGCTGGTAGGGCTGGGAACCACTCGGAGGCCGGAGGTTTTCAAAGTACTTAGCCCCGATGTTGGCCCGCTGACCAGCTCCCATCAAGCTGGCAGGGCCGTGAACCGCTCGAAGGTCGGAGGTTTTCAAAGTACTTAGCCCAGATGCTGGCCCACTGACCAAGCTCCCACCAAGCTGGCAGGGCCAGGAATCGCTCGATGGCCAGAGGTTTTCAAAGTACATAGGCCCGATGTTGGCCCACTGACCAGGCTCCCACCAAGCTGGCAGGGCTGGGAACCGCTCGGTGGTCGGAGATTTTCAAAGTGGTTTTTCCCCTGAGATGGCTCCATTAGCCGGTCTCTCACTAGCCGGTAGGGTAGGATGGATTCTCGGGGAGGCTAAGTAGTTTTTTCGCCGAGATGGCTCCGCTAGTCGGGCTCTCACTAGCCGGCAGGGTAGGATGGCCTCTCGGGGAGGCTAAGTAGTTTTTCCCCTGATATGGCTCCGCTATCCAGGCTCTCGCTGGCCGGTAGGGTAGGATGGCCTCTCGGGGAGGCTAAGTAGTTTTTCCCCCGAGATGGCACCGCTAGTCGGGCTCTCACTAGCCGGCAGGGTAGGATGGCCTCTCGGGGAGGCTAAGTAGTTTTTCCCCCGAGATGGCTCTGCTAGCCGGGCTCTCACTAGCCGGCAGGGTAGGATGGCCTCTCGGGGAGGCTAAGCAGATTTTCCCCCGAGATTGCTCCGCTAGCCGGGCTCTCACTAGATGGCAGGGTAGGATGGCCTCTTGGGGAGGCTAAGTAGTTTTTCCACCGAGATTGCTCCGCTGTCGGGCTCTCACTAGCCGGCAGGGTAGGATGGCCTCTCGGGGAGGCTAAGTAGTTTTTCCCCCGAGATGGTTCCGCTAGCCGGGATCTCGCTAGCCGGTAGAGCAGGATGGCCTCTCGAGGAGGCTAAGTAGTTTTTCCCCCAAGATGGCTCCGCTAGCCGGGCTCTCACTAGTCGGCAGGGTAGGATGGCCTCTCGGGGAGGCTAAGTAGTTTTTCCCCCGAGATGGCTTCGCTAGCCAGGATCTCACTAGCCGGCAGGGTAGGATGGCCTCTCGGGGAGGCTAAGTAGTGTTTCCCTTGAGATGGCTCCGCTTGTCGGGCTCTCACTAGCCGGGCTCTCACTAGCCGGCAGGGTAGGATGGCCTCTCGGGGAGGCTAAGTGGTTTTTCCCCTGAGATGGCTCCGCTAGTCGGGCTCTCACTGGCCGGCAGGGCAGGATTGGCCTCTCTGGGAGGCTTAAGTAAATTTTTCCCGGGATAAGGTGGAATGTTCTCAACTTCACTCAACGCCACTCGCCGAATGTACAGGGTTAGACTTTTCTTTCTGAGCGTGTGACCTGCTCGAAAAGAGCAGGGATTAGCGCATTAGAATGGAGGGATTTGGCTGTTGGCAGGCCAAACTGGGGGATATTTTCGTAATCTCGTGGGCCAGATTGTGGTTATTGGTAGACCAAGTTCAGAAATCTATAAATAGGACCAAGGGGGCACCATTTGGAAAGGACATCTCTTTTGTCTACTCCCTCCCCAAGTTTCTTTGGTAGGTGAAGAGAGCCTCCAAAGGTGCCCAAGCTTAGCATTGGCTTGGGAGGGGAAGCGCTCTAAGATCTTCCGGGTGTGTGGTGGGACCACCTCGCTGAGCCCTTGGTCTTGTTCCTAGTTTCCTAAGTCTTCGGCCTAGCGCTCTCCCTTGAGAGAAGTAAGTGCAAGGTCACCCCCTCTTTTGGGGACCCCGAACTCCACAGAGACCAAGTCTTGGTTTTAACAATAAGGTTCTGAAATGGAACCTAATGGAGCCTAAGCACCTAGAGACACAAGTAACTTCACCAACGAGTCATTAATGACTCTCTTATCTCTTCCTCCTTCGTTTTTCCTCCAGAGCAATGCTAGAAACACATAGATAAGACATTAACTCTTCGAACACCACACCAAGAGAATTAATGAACCAATGCGCCATTTCTTCTTCTGCTCATCATATCCGATGAAAATGCACTTTTGTACCTTCACATTCAACTTGGTTCGGAGAGTATATAGAATTTGCACAAAACAAGTAACTCTAAACACTCGTAGGCTCTTCACACTCAGTATCTCTCTAAACATCAACTAATGTGTCTACTTCAAGTCACTTGGACTTAGCGATAACCCATTGATCACATATGTAGCATAAGCCATGCCTTCTGCCCATAAGGCTTTGGGTCTGCTCTTCGCATTCAACCAACACTTGCACTTTTCTACCAAGTGTCGGACCTTTCTCTCCACCACTGCATTCTACTATGGAGTGTGAGCACAAAACAACTCCCCCATTATCCCATGAGTCCTGCAAAAATTAGAAAAATCAGTGGAAGTGAACTCCCCTCCATTATTCGTCCTCAACTTCTTGATCCTCAAGTTCATCACTCCTTCAACCCGCTTGTTTAACTCTACAAACTTTCCAAAGACTTCTAACTTCTCCTTTACAAAATACACTCATGTGCATCGTGAGAAGTCATCCATGAATACCAACATATGCAAATTTACTGAGTATATGAGTGTGGCACTCTATTCCATCAAGTTGTTGTGAAGGCACTCCAACGAAGCCTTGCGCCTGGAAAGTGACTTGTCAAATAAGAGGTAATATGCTTTCCAAAATTCACACCCCTCACATACGTGACCATCTCCAAAAGAATGCAAGCTATGAAAGCTTTTCACTGGGCCCTTTGCCATCATAGCTTTCAACTTGTCCATCCCAACATGACCCAATCTTTCATGCTAGAACAGTGCACTATCATTGGTCTTCAGCTTATTTACATATGAGTTTTTAGAGATCACAAACAAATCCTTCACATGCTGCCCGATATGAGTAACACCAATCTTTACCAAAGAGAGGTTCTTTAAAAACTTCACTTCCTTTGGTCCAAATAGAACATGAGACCCTTCATCCGCTGCATTGGACATTGAAAAGATATTCTAATTCATTTCTGACACATGATATACACTCTTCAACTTGAGTGCACTCTCATCACTGTTTAGTGTAATAACCCCCATTTCTCCACTATATGTATAAAATCATCTACTATCATGATCACATCATTCTCTTCATAAGTCTGAAGAGACAAGAACTTGGACACATCTCCGTTGAGTTAATGACCGCACCAGGATCAACAATACAATCATCTTAAAAAGTTATGGAGGCTAAGACATCAACCGGCGTCGCCGCCATCTCTGTTAAGAAATAGTTCCCCCACTCATATTCATCCTCGGATCCTTCTCCTTTCTCTTCTGCGTGCCTCGAATTTAGATTGACCATGCAGTCTTGATGAGTCCCAATTATATACATATTTTCGGACTCATTTGGGCCGATTTACTAGTCTTTGCACCAAACTTTAGACTTGTTTTCATTTATATGTACTATTCCATGCTAGGTGCACTATTAAGCCCATTTCAGTGTGCAATTGCATTCCTTGTTGTTGGGGGTAAGCACATTGTGCTTCCCTTCCCTTCTTTTATGTATTTCTGTGCTGGACGTGTATTCCCAGCTGGTATATCTTGTTTGCAGGTGACCTGATCGTCTCGTTTTCCCCCAAAAGTAATTTCTGTGCATATCGCACGGTTGTGTGTTTTCTTGACGCACAGTCTGTGCGGTCGTGCGTTTGTGTCTAGACAGAAAATGGAGCGTCGAAGTTTACTCGTGCGTTTTGACGCACGGGTGGATTCGCCCGTGCGTGAGTAAAACGCACGGTCGACCTGTGTATTCTTGATTTCAGAGCGTCGAATTTTGCCCGTGCGTTTGAACGCACGGGCGGTATTGGTCGTGCGTGAGCAATTCGCACGGGCGGTGCAGCGTCTTCCCCAAGTCAAGTTTTATCATTTAATAGCGCACGGTCTGTGCACGGTCGTGCGTTCGACCTTGCGTGACCATTTTCTGACAGAATTTCTATTTAAGCCGCAGGTCTTGCCCTATTCGATCGATCGGTTTTTTTTTTTCCCGCTCCCAGAGCTCCAGTTCCGCGCCCTTTTCGTCGTCCATCGCCGCCCACCTTCAGGAGGTGCTCCGGGCTTGTTCTTCACGCCAATCTAGAGCCGGAGTATCCTCTAGGCCTCCTCCTTCATCCTAGAGCTTTAAGGGAGATCTAGCCGCCCTTACCATCAAGCAAGGGGAAGTTTGCAACCTTTATCGGATCGTGAGACGAAGAAGACGGGCTCATTGGAGAGTAGTGACAGCTCTCTCTACCCCGGATGTAGTTGAGGACCGAGCTTGGACGCGGATTGACAACCTAGCGATTCCAACCGTGACTCCTCGACGAGCCTTCGGATTCGGTCGATTTCTTGCCTTGTTCTTCTCTTATTGATGTGTACATGTGTAGATCTTTGTATTATGATGAAGTAGAGCACTTAAACTAGTTTGTATTTTTATATATATTTCATGTCTATGTGAAATGCTTGTTGTTTGAGTTGCTTGAGGTGCGCCCCATTCCATCCTCCATCCCACCATCACGTTCGTCGCCGCACTAGCAATTGCTAGTGGCGTGCTTGTCGAAGAGGTGCTTACGACCCTCACTCCGCTTGCCTACTCGTCCATCCGCCCTTACGACGCAGTGCGCTCAAGGCCTGCCTAGTCTCCATCCCGCCAAGCGAAGCATTCCATAGCGGCATTGCATAGGAGTAGTGTAATATTTTCTCTTTATTTTCCACAAACCAAATCCCCCGTTCCACATCCATCCGACCAAAGGACTTCGATCTCAAGTCCTGCCTCAATAGTAAACTCCACCTTACTGTGTTCCTTGAGAGATTCGATACTCGGGGATTACTCCTCGTTTTATATTACTTGAACGATCGGTACACTGTCGTTTTGTGCTGCAATCTTACTACCGCCTATAGCGGTGTGCTAAGATTTGTGCATCAAGTTTTTGGCGTCGTTGTCGGGGATCACAGTCGTGTGAGTTTTCTGGAGAGGGAGAATCTGAGTGAGAAGCCCTTCCATTTGTTTATCGCATCCTTTTGTTTTATTTCTTCGTATTCCATTTTCTTATTTTAAAATTTGGTTGCTTAGTAATTTATTGTTAGGTGTAGTATTTTGCACAATAGTTCTCTTTATTTTGAATCATTTTATCTTCACACTATGTGGGCGTCATTTAATATTCGTTGCCGTTGGTGTGGAGATATCTCTCATGCTAGTGATAGATGTCCTAAGGGAGATAGTAGCCCTAGCACTCCTGTCCCAACATATGGAGCACCGACTTCGTCTGGTACTCCATATGCTGCGCGGAAGTCCTATGGCTATTCTGCTACGCCTTTACCGTCAATCTTCTTTTCGGCTTCAGCACCCGCTGTGCCAAAGAAGCCTGTAAGGCAGTGCTTGTTTTGTCAGAGCATGGATCATGCCTTGAAGGACTGTGCCGAGTATCTTCGCCAATTGTACGAGGATGACGAGCCGGATATCCGGATCGTTCCGACTCCTATTTCTGGCAGCACACCCTCAACATCTGGTTATGTGGCCATATTACCTTCATCTTATGAAGGGTATGATGTGGACACGGTCACCAGATGTGTGGCTGATCTGGGCACTGACATGACTGAGCCCATCTCCCTTGTATATCCATCTCCTAGCGTATATTTGATTATTTGTGAGGAACCAGTGCTTGACCTTTATCCAAGCACTATTCCTCCCCCTGTTGTGCATTCTACTACATTTGTCTCTGACGACATTATTGAGGATGTTTCGCAGGATAAGGCAGGTGATTTATGTGTTGTGCCTATTCCTATGGAGGAGGATATTTTCCAAGGTGACGAGGATTCTACCTCAGCACCGGTGGAGGAAGTCCAAATCATGGAGGAGGTCACTGATGATCCTACCGAGCCCTGCAGCATTGTCGATGATGCTGACATTATTTTACTTTCCCAATCTAATGGGAGTGAGACCGGGACCACTCCCCCGCTTGATTTTTATTTAAGTCATTCTTCTCTTTTATTTCTTGACCCCCCCCCCCCCCCCCCTTCTGCTATATCTGAGCCTGTGCAGGTTGAGTCTCCACAGGTACATAAGGAGGACTTGGAGCTTCCAGCTCAGGTCAATGATGATAGCATCCTCATGTGCGAGGAGGTTGATCCCTCCTCCGATGAGGAAGCTCCAACATTGATCTCTTCCTCCTGCTACCTCCCTGATGACGATACCTTGCTCGACAAGGATTTTTTGCGTGAGATGAGTGAGGACCAGGCCTCCTCCTCTTCTTACTTTCTTTTCCCTCTACCTGTGAGGAGCAGGTATTTATATTCGGGTAGAGGCGTGACTGTTCTTTATCTGTATAGGTACCCGCTACCTACACGCATATTAGAACAGTTACTTGTCCACTTTTCTTTTCATAGGCCTATAAGCTAGAACTGTATAAAATCCGAATAAGTCGTGCTGGGATGACAGTAACCCCAGTAGTTATCTTCCTTTTATTGCATTTTCATGTTCCTAGTTAGAATAGTTAGTTAATTTCTATTCAGTTTTAGCATTTCTGCCTTCTTTTGCTTTTGTGGAGCTCACCCCTGCAGGTACTTATTGCAAATTCTGAATGGCGGGTTTGCTTCAGTTTTTCACGCGTCTTCTGGTATGCTCACTTCTGAGCATTGGCTACTCTCTTTCCCTAGACTTCATTTTTAATTTTATGGTTGTATCTTGTGTTGGATTGTCTAGATTAAGTCAGGGGGAGAGCCGCTATGTGTACCCACTGCACGTGCACATCTCATTTGCATGCTAGAAGTATTTTATTTTCAGTTTTATTATTTGTTCATATGCACCGCACACCACTACACCCACTCGAGCGTGCACTTAGCTGTTGGCACGTCTTGAGCCGAACTCATTTCTTTTTGTGTGATTTGGAAAATCATTGTGCTGGCTTAGGATTGTGAGTCGGAGTAAAATGTCGACTTCTATAGTGCTCCTAGTCGAGTGCTAATGTCTCGCATAGAAATTCGTGTAGATTCAATTTCTTTTTATGCTTTTAGTTTATATTTTTCTATTAGCGTAAATATTGTTTACTACGCTCAAAAATTGGTGAATCCGGTGTGAATCAAACGGTAGCAGAGGGATGTGTGTAGACGTTCGTTAGCTTCGTATTGCCCGAGTCGGGAGGAAGGATTATCTTTCTCGGCGGCTAAGAACTTGCCCCAAGCGATTCTTGAAGCATGGGTATACGGTTAGTCAATTGCGTGAATGTGATATAGGCCATCATTTTGGCCCGGTTGAGCCTTTGTGCCTATGCCTATTGCTATATCCTCGTTAGCCCAGTTGTGCCTACCCTTTCTTTGATTCAGCCCCTCCTTTTTCTCACCAAAGCCTAAAAGCCAATCCTAGTCGCACACCCAAATTTGAGCTTTAGTTGGTTATTATTTTCATGATTAGGGTGTGGATGTTATGATATTTTTGTGAAAAAGTGGATGCGCTTCATTGCTTATCTTGCTGAAAATATTTTGAAAAGAAAAAAAATGAAATGAGAAAAAGAAAAAAGTAAAAAAACGATTTGTGCTTAATTGAAAAATCTATGTATAAATATATGTTTGGAAGTAGGCGGTGCACACACCCATGTAGTCAAGTCCAAGTCTGGGGGTGTGGTGTACCCGCTTTTCTTTTTGTGGTGCTTGAGGATAGTTCTTTGTGCTAGCTCATTTGGGTTTAGTGTTTGAGCCATCGTCTTTATCATTGTATACCTCACCTAAACCCAAGCCTCATATTAAACCTAAAGTCCTATTGATTAACGCATTTGAGTCAAACCTGTGCTGTGGAGAGAGTGCGAACGGGCAAGCTTATGGTCACCGACATTGATGGATTTCAATGGAGGTTGTCTCGAGCCCCGACCTTTGGCAATGCTCGCCTTAGCGTTCAGTTTACTTTCTTCCTATGTACGACCTTATGATTCACCGTGATTCACTTTTTGAGTAAATGCAATATATAAATACGCCCCTAGAAAAGTATAAACTAATATGTATAATTAGGAATTTTGTCTACTGTATTTCTACGCGCATGAGCATGCGACTTCGCATTGAACTCCGCTTTACAATTTCTATGTCAGCTTATGTTTTTCTTGTCCGCGTAAGGGATGGTTTGCTCGGGACGCGCAAACAGGTAAGTCTGGGGGTGTGATGAGTCCCAATTATATACATATTTTCGGACTCATTTGGGCCGATTTACTAGTCTTTGCACCACACTTTAGGCTTGTTTTCATTTATATGTACTATTCCATGTTAGGTGCACTATTAAGCCCATTTCGGTGTGCAATTGCATTCCTTGTTGTTGGGGGTAAGCACATTGTTCTCCCCTTCCCTTCTTTTATGTATTTCTGTGATGGACGTGTATTCCCAGCTGGTATATCTTGTTTGCAGGTGACCTGATCGTCCCGTTTTCCCCCAAAAGTAATTTCTGTGCATATCGCGCGGTCGTGCGTTTCCTTGACGCACGGTCTGTGCGGTCGTGCGTTTGTGTCTGGGCAGAAAATGGAGCGTCGGAGTTTATTCGTGCGTTTTGACGCACGGGCGGATTCGCCCGTGCGTGAGTAAAACGCACGGTAGACCTGTGTATTCTTGATTTCAGAGCGTCGGATTTTTCCCGTGCGTTTGAACGCACGGGCGGTATTGGTCGTGCGTGAGCAATTCGCACGGGCGGCGCAGCGTCTTCCCCAAGTCAAGTTTTATCATTTAATAGCGCACGGTCGTGCGTTCGACCGTGCGTGACCATTTTCTGACAGAATTTCTATTTAAGCCGCAGGTCTTGCCCTATTCGATCGATCGATTTTTTTTTCCCGCTCCCAGAGCTCCAGTTCCGCGCCCTTTTCGCCGTCCATCGCCGCCCACCTTCAGGAGGTGCTCCGGGCTTGTTCTTCACGCCAATCTTGAGCCGGAGTATCCTCTAGGCCTCCTCCTTCATCCTAGAGCTTCAAGGGAGATCTAGCCGCCATTACCATCAAGCAAGGGGAAGTTTGCAACCTTTACCGGATCGTGAGACGAAGAAGACGGGCTCATTAGAGAGTAGTGACAGCTCTCTCTACCCCGGACGTAGTTGAGGACCGAGCTTGGACGCGGATTGACAACCTAGCGATTCCAACCGTGACTCCTCGACGAGCCTTCGGATTCGGTCGATTTCTTACCTTGTTCTTCTCTTATTGATGTGTACATGTGTAGATCTTTGTATTATGATGAAGTAGAGCACTTAAACTAGTTTGTAATTTTATATATATTTCATGTCTATGTGAAATGCTTGTTGTTTGAGTTGCTTGAGGTGCGCCCCATTCCATCCTCCATCCCACCATCACGTTCGTCGCCGCACTAGCAATTGCTAGTGGCGTGCTTGTCGAAGAGGTGCTTACGACCCTCACTCCGCTTGCCTACTCGTCCATCCGCCCTTGCGACGCAGTGCGCTCAAGGCCTGCCTAGTCTCCATCCCGCCAAGCGAAGCATTACATAGCGGCATTGCATAGGAGTAGTGTAATATTTTCTCTTTATTTTCCACAAACCAAATCCCCCGTTCCACATCCATCCGACCAAAGGACTTCGATCTCAAGTCCTGCCTCAATAGTAAACTCCACCTTACTGTGTTCCTTGAGAGATTCGATACTCAGGGATTACTCCTCGTTTTATATTACTTGAACGATCGGTACACTGCCGTTTCGTGCCGCAATCTAACTACCGCCTATAGCGGTGTGCTAAGATTTGCGCATCAAGTCTCTCCTGAATTGAATCGACTTGTTGTACCAGAAACACTTGGGCCCCTTCTTTCCTACATCATTCCTATGAGGAAATTTGACTCCATCACCCAGAGATGAGGTAGAAGGTTCCTCACTAGTGCTCTTCTTGTAAGTCTAGGGTGTAGTCTAATTAACAAGATAGAGTGGGGGTGGATAGGTTTTTTAAAATAGTTTTAGTCTTTTAGAGTTTGAGGCTAAATCGGCTTGAGAGAGCACACCCAAAAATCACATCACAGGAAGCACACCAATATTTATAGTGGTTCCCCAATGTGGGTACTCCACTATCCTCCATCACCTATCTAGTAGTATGTTAGACTTGGACAACTCCTCCAAATCATAGTTCTCTTTCACAAAACCTACACCTCATGCACACAGGCCCTACAGCTCAGGCACTCCATGCCCTACAACTCAGATACAGTCAGAATCCTACCTCAGGTTCTCAAAACCCTACAACTCAGTCACAACATGCCTTACAACTCAGATCTACAATGGATCGTACCTCAGGTTCTCACAGAACCCTACAGCTCAAGCTCAAAGAGTCCTATAGCGAATATATTAGGTTTACAATATTGAAGAACACTTCAAAGAATAGGGAATAGAAATATCCTGAAGAGACTTCTGAGGCCTGAAGCAGGTGGCCTCTGGATCTGAAGACAAAGCCTTGAAGATCTATTCATTGATGCACAGAAGGTTCTCTCTGATCCTTTCCTTCAATCTGGAACAAGCTTATTAGTCGATGATGCCTGACTGAACCTTGGAGAACTGAGAGCAAATTTCTTAAAAATGTTCCTTCTTCTGAAAGTTGTTACATTGTTTTTGATTCGATTAATTCTTTCTCTTTCTATATTCCCCTTTCGATTAGGACAAACAAATTATCCTTTTATATGACAGGAATGTCTAATGATCTATTCTGAGGTCCCTTAAATATTAGAAGCCCATTCCTAAATATCATCCACTGATTGGACCCTTAAACGGTGACATTAAATGCAGACAGTGCATTTCAAACAATCTCGGTCTGTCTCGATGATATGAACACTATCTCGATGACAGAACTTGCCGTCTCAGCGACGTCGTAGCGATCCAACTTAGACAACTCTTCAAGTCTTCTGAGATCTTCCCCTCGAATAGATATCTCGACGATATGAAAACTATCTCGACAACCGAACTTCCTGTCTCAGCAACTTGTTCAGTTATAATGAAATAAGGTCTTCTCGTCGATATTTTCATGGTCTTTTCGACGAAATGGAACTTCTCAAATGCATCCTATGTCTCCATGATATCTAATAGCCTTCAGGATGACATAGCTCCTTCATAACGATATTTGACTTAGCTAGCCCTTCTTGAGTCTTCACAACGATATCGCCATGTGATACTTGTTGTCATAATGATGTCGTCGTGTTATACTTGTTGTCACGATGATATCTTGACTTAGTCGTTTCTTCTTGTTCTCACAATGATATCGCCGTGTGTACTTTATTGACACAACGATATCGTCATGTTCTTCTTATTGTCACGATGATTCTTGACTGATTTCTTCTGCTGTCTTCTGCGAGTGCTCTCAACTATATCATCATGTGTCCCTTGTTAACAAGACGATATATGCCTTAGTCATTTTTGCTTGCTCTTAAGGCATTATACTTGGAATGTATGATGTCCTAACCTGCTCATGTCACATCAAATGAACATCAAATACAAATTGTACTTATTATTGACTTAGGGACTTCTCCAAATCTGGAACATTATGGGCAGTGTTCCCAACAATATCCCCCTATTTAAAGAAGTCATAACTCAGTCAATGATAAAGCACATTTAATGAAAATTGGCAAATAATAAGAGCAGAAGGCAAGGGCAAATAATAAGAGCAGAAGTCAATGATAAAGCACATTTGTTGAAACCGATTTCTCGGTCTCTGTGGAGTTCGGGGCCCTCAGCAAGCTGAGGGGCGACCAACCCTTACTTCCCCCAAGGGAGAGCTCTAGGTTGAAGGTTGAGGAACTATGGACTGGACCAAGGGCTTAGTGGGGAGGTCCCGCCACATACCCGGAAGCCCCTTAGGAACTTCCCCTCCCAAGCCACTACTAAGCTTGGGCACCACTGGAGGCTCTCCTCACCCCTTAGAGAGACTTGGGGAGGGAGAGAGAGGGAGAGAGCTAGCCTAGAAATGAATCACCTCCAAATGGTGCCCCCTTGGTCCTATTTATAGGATTTTGGATTCGGACTGCGAATAACAAAAAACTGTCTGCGAAGTTACCAAAATGCCCCCGGATTTGGCCTACGAATAGCCAAATCCCGCTGTTCTGAAGCGCTAAACGCAGACTGACCCCCTTCCCCGGAACTGGGCGAGAGGGGGTACCTCGCGAGGCTCGGCTAGCCCCCTGATTGGGGCGGGCGAGACCCAGGAGCCGGTCTCTCTTGGGTGAGGGCGAGAGGGGGGGGGGGGGGGGGGGGGGGCAGGCCGCCCCTCCTTTCCTGGGCGAGGGCGAGAGGGGGGAGAGCCTCCCCTCCACCTCTCCGCCCCTTCTTGCTGGGCGAGGGAGAGAGCAGGGGCGAGCCGCCCCTCCCCCTCTGCCCCTTCTTTGTTGGGCGAGGGCGAGAGGGGGGCGAGCCGCCCCTCCCCCTCTCTGCCACTTCTTTGCTGGGCGAGGGCGAGCCGCCCCTCCCCCTCCGCCCCTTCTTTGCTAGGCGAGGGTGAGAGGGGGGCGAGCCGCCCCTCCCCCTCTCTGCCCCTTCTTTGCTGGGCGAGGGCGAGAGGGGGGCGAGCCGCCCCTCCCCCACTCTGCCCCTTCTTGCTGGGCGAGGGCGAGAGGGGGGGGCGAGCAGACCCTCCCCCTCTCCGCCCCTCCTTTCTGGGCGAGGGCGAGAGGGGCGGCGAGCCACCCCTCCCCCTATCCGCCCCTCCTTTCTGGGCGAGGGCGAGAGGGGGGCGAGCCGCCCCTCCCCCTCTCCACCCCTCCTTTGTTGGGCGAGGGTGAGAGGGGGGGCGAGCCGCCCCTCCCCCTCTCCGCCCCTCCTTTGTTGGGCAAGGGCGAGAGGGGGGGCGAGCCTCCCCTCCCCCTCTCCGCCCCTTCTTGCTGGGCGAGGGCGAGAGGGGGGGCGAGCCGCCCCTCCCCCTCTCCGCCCCTCCTTTGCTGTGCGAGGGCGAGAGGGGGGGCGAGCCGCCCATCCCCCTCTCCGCCCCTCCTTTGTTGGGCGAGGGAGAGAGGGGGGGGGGGGGGGGGGGCGAGCCGCCCCTCCCCCTCTCCACCCCTCCTTTGTTGGGCGAGGGCGAGAGGGGGGGGCGACCCGCCCCTCCCCCTCTCCACCCCTTCTTGCTGGGCGAGGGCGAGAGGGGGGCGAGCTGCCCCTCCCCCTCTCCGCCCCTTCTTGCTGGGCGAGGGCGAGAGGGGGTGCGAGCCGCCCCTCCCCCTCTCCGCCCCTCCTTTCTGGGCGAGGGCGAGAGGGGGGCAGCCGCCCCTCCCCCTCTCCGCCCCTCCTTTGCTGGGCGAGGGCGATAGGGGGGCGAGCCGCCCCTCCCCCTCTCCGCCCCTTCTTGCTGGTCGAGGGCGAGAGGGGGGGGATCCGCCCCTCCTTTGTTGGGTGAGGGCGAGAGGGGGGGGGGGGGGGGGGGGGGGGGGGGCGAGCGGCCCCTCCCCCTCTTCGCCCCTCCTTTGTTGGGCGAGCGGGGGATCTCTACGTCCACCGCTCGCCCTTCTCTTTTCTTTCCCTGGATTATAATAATGTTAAAAAATATCTCGTGCCTCGAGAACATACTCGACCAATGCAGGGTTGTACACAATCCCCGCTCTTTTCGAGCGAGGTACACGCTCGAAAAGAAAGGTCCAACCCTGCATATTCGACGAGTGTCGCTGGGGATCCGGCTAATGGTGCTACCTCGGAAAAAACATATAGCCTCCCCGAGGGGTTTTCCAACCCTGCCGGCTAGTGAGAGCCCAGCTAGCGAGACCACCTCGGGGGAAAAATACATAGCCTCCCCGAGAGGTCTTCCCACCCTGCCGGCTAGTGAGAGCCCGGATAGCGAGACCACCTCGGGGAAAAATACATAGCCTCCCGAGAGGTCTTCCAACCTTGCCGGCTAGTGAGAGGCCGGCTAGCGAGACTACCTCGGGGGAACTACACATAGCCTCCCGAGAGGTCTTCCAACCCCGCCGGCTAGTGGGAGCCCGGCTAGCGAGACCACCTCGGGGAAAAATACATAGAGACCTTCCGGCCACCGAGCGGTTCCCGGCCCTGCCAGCTTGATGGGAGCTTGGTCAGTGGGCCATCATCGGGGCTAAGTACCTTTGAAACATTCGGCCACCGAGCGGTTCCCGGCCCTGCCAGCTTGATGGGAGCCTGGTCAGCGGGCCAGCATCGGGGCTAAGTACCTTTGAAACATTCGGCCACCGAGCGGTTCCCGGCCCTGTCAGCTTGTTGGGAGCCTGGTCAGCGGGCCAGCATCGGGGCTAAGTACCTTTGAAACATTCGGCCACCGAGCGGTTCCCGGCCCTGCCAGCTTGATAGGAGCCTGGTCAGCGGGCTAGCATTGGGGCTAAGTACCTTTGAAACATTTGGCCACCAAGCTGTTCCCGGCCCTGCCAGCTTGATGGGAGCCTGGTCAGCGGGCCAACATCGGCGCTAAGTACCTTTGAAACATTTGGCCACCGAGCGGTTCCCGGCCCTGCCAGCTTGATGGGAGCCTGGTCAGCGGGCCAGCATCGGGGCTAAGTACCTTTGAAACATTCGGCCACCGAGCGGTTCCCGGCCCTGCCATCTTGATGGGAGCCTGGTCAGCGGGCCAGCATTGGGGCTAAGTACCTTTGAAACATTCGGCCACCGAGCGGTTCCCGGCCCTGCCAGCTTGATGGGAGCATGGTCAGCGAGCCAGCATCGGGGCTAAGTACCTTTGAAACATTCGGCCACCGAGCGGTTCCCGGCCCTGCCAGCTTGATGGGAGCCTGGTCAGCGGGCCAGCATCGGGGCTAAGTAACTTTGAAACATTCGGCCACCGAGCGGTTCCCGGCCCTGCCAGCTTGATAGGAGCCTGGTCAGCGGGCCAGCATCGGGGCTAAGTACCTTTGAAACATTCGGCCACCGAGCGGTTCCCAGCCCTGTCAGCTTGATGGGAGCCTGGTCAGCGGGCCAGCATCGGGGCTAAGTACCTGAAAAACTTTCCTAACTTTGATTGTCATATTACACGCAAGAGAAACTAAGTCTGAACGTAGATCATCATACTACATGGGCTCAAAGAAAAAGATAAGTAAGAAAATTAAAACTTGGTCTCCTACTCCCAAGTCTGGTCTTCCTCGACCTCTTCTGATTGTGGTCGTTGCTTCCTCGGACCCCTCGCCTCCCTTAGTTCCAAGAATTCAGGGCAGGCGGACGTCGCGTGACCCTCCTCATTGTGGAAGTCGTAGTAAGGTAACTCAACCATACCCCTTCTTTTTCCTCTTCTTTCTGCCTTCCTGGCTCTCCTCCTTCTCCCCCAACTGATTGTCATGGTTTGCTGAGGTGGTGGAGAGGGTGCCTTCGGTCCCTGCCTCCACCCTGGGGGGTCAGACTCTTCCTCCTGGAAGTTGTCTTCCTCTTGGTCGAACTTCTTCTTGGGGGCCCCTACCCTTCCCCCCTGCTGCCTTGCCTTCTGCTCACTCAGCTTGGCCAACCTTCTCGCGAACTCCGGGTTGGCCTCCTCACTCTCAAATTCTTCTGCCACCCTTTCCATCAACTCCTCAAAGGACAAAGGAACTCTCCTCATGAGATCCATCTTGAAGAAGCCCTCCTGTAGCCCCATCGTGAAGGCAAGCTTGAGGGTGTACCCGGGCACTTCTTGGACGAGGAGAACCTCCTCCCGGAACCGCTCTAGATAGTGAGCCAGCGACTCCTCTGGCTCTTTCTTGATCTTGAAAAGTGCTTCGGCATCGTTCTTCCTCTTCCTTGACGTCGAGAAGCGTAGCAAGAAGACTCGGCGCAAATCTTCGAAGGCACAGATGGATCCCGCAGGGATCTAGTGGAACCAATCTCTAGCCTTCTCCTTCAAAGTTGTCGCGAAGAGTCGACACTTGAAAGCGTCTGTCATGGGCCTGATGGAGACCATGTCCTCAAACCACTGCAGGTGCAGGACGGGGCATCTTTGCCGGAGTAGTGAGACATCTCCAACCTCCCGAACCCCTCTGGAACCGGGGCCGAGAGGATCAACTCACACAAAGGACTTCCTATGCTCGCCCCCCTTTGGGGCTGGGCGAGTGGGGGCTTGGCGCCTCCCCACTCGCCCCCTTGGGTCTCGGCGAGTGGGGGTCTGGGACCTCCCCACTCGCCCACTTGGGTCTCGGCGAGTGGGGGTCGAGGACCTCCCCACTCGCCCACTTGGGTCTCGGCGAGTGGGGGTCGAGGACCTCCCCACTCGCCTCCTTCCGGCACCTCTTTCCCGGATGCCTGGCCGAGGATGCTCTCGCCCACCTGCTGAGGTGAGACCTCCGGACCACTTTCTCTCCTGCCTTCGCTTATCGTGGCGAAAGCTACCCGCAAGGTCTGCATGACCTCCCGCTTGAGACTTTCGAACATCTCCAACGTCACTCCAGCCACTGGGGGTTGCGGTGACCTGGGTCGGAACTCCCTCCACCTCCGTCCATGGAGCTCATCTTGAGAGTTTCTTGAATCGGTCACACTCCACGCTCACCGCACCATAATGTTGAAACCAATTTCTCGGTCTCTGTGGAGTTCGGGGCCCTCAGCAAGCTGAGGGGCGACCAACCCTTACTTCCCCCAAGGGAGAGCTCTAGGTTGAAGGTTGAGGAACTATGGACTGGACCAAGGGCTTAGTGGGTATAACAGTCCTGGCCCAAGCCTCACCAGGTCTTGCCGCCCCAGGAACTGCTGGCAGCAACGGCCCAGGCCCATTCTGGGATCGGCCTGACCAAGCCCATCCCGGGTCACTGGCCCCGTCCTAGGACACTGGCGCCCCACCGGTTCAGCCAGACCACAACTGGTCCCATCCTAGGACACTGGCGTTGGGGTGTACGGCTTGCAGGCTTGTTGTTTACCAGTTGTGGTCAGGCTGAACCGGTGGGGCGCCAGTGTCCTAGGACGGGGCCAGTGACCCGGGATGGGCTTGGTCAGGCCGATCCCAGAACGGGTCTGGGCCGCCGGTGCCGGCAGTTCCTGGGGCGGCAAGACTCGGTGAGGCTTGGGCCAGGACTGTTATAAAAAGTGCACTTTTTGTAACAGTCCTGGCCCAAGCCTCACCGGGTCTTGCCGCCCCAGGAACTGCCGGCACCGGCGGCCCAGGCCCATTCTGGGATCGGCCTGACAAAGCCCATCCCGGGTCACTGGCCCCGTCCTAGGACACTGGCGCCCCACCGGTTCAGCCTGACCACAACTGGTCAACAACAAGCCTACAGGCCGTACACCCCAACGCCTCTCTGGCCTGTTTCTCAGCACAGCGCGTTGTTGGAGGGGGGTCTCGAACCCACAACCTCCCTTGATAAGAACCTCTTCAAACAGGTCTCATCACCAACTGAGCTGCAGCTCAGTTGGTGATGAGACCTGTTTGAAGAGGTTCTTATCAAGGGAGGTTGTGGGTTCGAGACCCCCCTCCAACAACGCGCTGCGCCTGAGAAACAGGGCCAGAGAGGCATTGGGGTGTACGGCCTGCAGGCTTGTTGTTGACCAGTTGTGGTCAGGCTGCACTTTTTGTAACAGTCCTGGCGCAAGCCTCACCGGGTCTTGCTGCCCCAGGAACTGCCGGCACCGGCGGCCCAGGCCCATTCTGGGATCGGCCTGACCAAGCCCATCCCGGGTCACTGGCCCCGTCCTAGGACACTGGCGCCCCACCGGTTCAGCCTGACCACAACTGGTCAACAACAAGCCTGCGAGCCGCCCCTCCCCCTCTCTGCCCCTCCTTTCTGGGCGAGGGCGAGAGGGGGGGCGAGCCGCCCCTCCCCCTCTCCGCCCCTCCTTTGTTGGGCGAGGGCGAGAGGGGGGGGGGGGGGGGGGGGGGGGGGGGGCGAGCCGCCCCTCCCCCTCGCCGCCCCTCCTTTGTTGGGCGAGGGCGAGCCGCCTCTCCCCCTCTCCGCCCCTTCTTGCTGGGCGAGGGCGAGAGGGGGGCGAGCCGCCCCTCCCCCTCTCCGCCCCTCCTTTGTTGGGCGAGGGCGAGAGGGGGGGCGAGCCGCCCCTCCTTTGTTGGGCGAGGGCGAGAGGGGGGCGAGCCGCCCCTCCCCCTCTCTGTCCCTCCTTTGTTGGGCGAGGGCGAGAGGGGGGGCGAGCCGCCCCTCCCCCTCTCCGCCCCTTCTTGCTGGGCGAGGGCGAGAGGGGGGGGGGGGGGGGGGGCGAGCCGCTCCTCCCCCTCTCCGCTCCTTCTTGCTGGTCGAGGGTGAGAGGGGGTGAGAGCCGCCCCTCCCCCTCTCCGCCCCTCCTTTCTGGGCGAGGGCGAGAGGGAGGGCGAGCCGCCCCTCCCCCTCTCCGCCCCTCCTTTGCTTGGCGAGGGCGAGAGGGGGGCGATCCGCTCCTCCCCCTCTCCGCCCCTTCTTGTTGGGCGAGGGCGAGAGGGGGGGCGAGCCGCCCCTCCCCCTCTCCGCCCCTCCTTTGTTGGGCGAGGGCGAGAGGGGGGGCGAGCCGCCCCTCCCCCTCTCCGCCCCTCCTTTGTTAGGCGAGCGGGAGATCTCTACGTCCACCGCTCGCCCTTCTCTTTTCTTACCCTGGATCATAATAATGTTAAAAAATATCTCGTGCCTCGAGAACATACTCGACGAATACAGGGTTGTACACATAACCCAGTCAATGATAAAACACATTTAATGAAAATCGGCAAATAATAAGAGCATTTCAGTTCAGATTGTAAGAGTATCAACATATGATAGATAATATGAAATAGTCATTTCAATTTACAGTATAAGAAGCATCATCGTCACATTATGAATTTATAAATATTGTAATGTTTTTGAAATTTCCAGCATTTCTACATTTTCCCAAAAATAAGATAGCCAGCTATGCTTATGGTTCCTTTATAACTATTCCACTCCTTGCTCTATTGGCAGCAGCCTCCTATTTCTTTTCAGATAGCTTAGTGAAATAGCCATTGAGCTTAGGATGATATTTGAGTGGCTCTTGTGCGTCTGCTAGGATTCTTCCTGCCAGCTTGTCTCTTATGTGGCTTCTTCTTACCTCTTCTTGATTTTCATACTTTGTCCATTCTTGGGTGCTATACAATTTGCTCCTTTCAGTCTTATTTGTATTGATGTGCTCCCATGCAGATTATTTCCCTTGATTTAGAGTTTCTTTGCTCATAATCTTCTTTCTTCTCCATTGCTTCTCTATATCTCTTCTTTTTTAACTTTGTCTCATCTTCATCAACAATCTCCTCTCCTTCCTTTTGTTCAACAGCAGCAGCAGCAGGTGCATCAGCAGATATATCAGCATGCTTATCATAGAAGATAGGATGGAGATTCATTGCTTCCCTCATTGTATTAGAGGTGCATATGGAATGCTCACCACTGGCCTTTATTATTGATTTCTCCCCCTTTATGACTTCTTCTGAAATTTCCCTTTGCAGATTTCCCTGTAGATTAAGAATTTTGTCCTTTAGCATAGAGATTCCATCTTCCATATGATTCTTAGTTTCAAGCAGATGATTATCCAGCTCCTGACTGCAGAGATCCAGTCTTTCTTAGATGATTCTTTTATGCTCAGTCATTTGCCTGGTAGTAGGTGTGAAAGCTTTCTCTAGACTATCAGATGTCGCACACTGATTTTCAATGATATCATCTAGACCCTTATGAGTGAGTTCTAGTTGTTTGGTAGTGTGATCTACTTGCTGGAGCAGCTTTCTCAAAGAAATTGATGGTGTTCTCTTATAGATATTTCATCTCTATTCTTAGACCAACAGTCTCACTGGACAGGTCTCTTCTTAAGTCATTTACTGTAGTGTTAACATAGCTTTCAAGCTTGATTCCTTGCAGAGATCCAGTCTTTCTTCTGAAATGTCCCTTTGCAGATTTCCCTGAAGATTAAGAATTTTGTCCTTTAGCATGGAGATTCCATCTTCCATATGATCCAAGAACATCCTTATCTGGAGCAGGAGTGAGGAATCTTCTAGCATTTGTCCTATGGAGGAGCTAGACTTTTCAGGTTCTCCTTCAACTTTCTTCTTCATTACTTCAAATAAAAAGTCTTTCATTCCTTATGCCTCATCAAATAAGGGAGAAGAAGATCTTATGAAAGAAGATTGTCTCACTTCATCATCAGGAATAGTGAATGCTTCAACAGCTAACAGATCTCTGCTTGTGTTTACAGCAAGCTCTTCTTGGTTCAGTTCCTTCTCAGCTTCAACAGGGTCCTTTTGGAGTGCTAGCCCAAGATGGATAGCATCCTTAACCTTAGTGATCTTATTGATCACTTCTTCCATATGAGCAGGGAGCTCAGTGTCATGCTCCCCCTCACTTGCAGCATTACCTTGATCAGTACCTTCAGTGGCCCTGGATTTTGTGCTAAAGTTTGGAGTGAGACATCCCTTTGTTCCACCTCCTCCTCAGAGCTTGATAGATAGGGATTGTGCACAAGTTTACTCTCTGCGGAAGAGCTTCCTTCTTTACTCTCCACGCTCTTTGTTGTCTTCTTCCTTTTGGAAGACTTTGTGAGAACTTTCTCTCAGCTTTCAAGTACCTTTATATCCATCCTTCTCATATGATGGATTGTTACTCCTAGTTTCTTGTTGAAGATGTCAGGATATGACAGGAGTAGGTAAAGGGAGAGAATTCTACCAAGATTTGGTACTTGAAAGCTCTCTTGGATTTTCAGCAAGACGATCTTAGCCCAGTTTGTCTTCTTGATTAGGATTATCCTAGCCATCAGGTCAAACATCTGATTGGATATCATATCATAGGAGCCTACCTTGCACAGTAGGGATTTCCCAACTATATCTGCCAACAACTTTCCTTGATGTTTGAAGTTCTTTCTTTCCAAGGACCTGTAGGTATTCTATGATTGCTCACACCATTCTAAGGCATCATTCAAATCTTGAGTGGTGACTTCCTCATCCTCTTCTTCACTGGCAAAGGAGGGAAGCTTGATGACCTTGGCCAGTCTCTTGGAAGTTACCTTTACTTTAATTCCATTTATTTTGCTCTTTACTAACGTCCCATTTGAGCCAACTTTGGCAATTTAGTAGACTTCAAGGACTTCTCCTTATCATTATTACAGTCGGTTCAGATAGCTGCAAGTCGACGGAGTCGAGCAGTCTTATAGTGGCTTGAATATCTTCCGGAGCCTTCAGAAATCCATCCCTTACTAATTCACTCCCTTCATACAGATATCCTTCTTTCTTTGGAGCCATCTCTCAGATGCTTGAAGGAGACCTGAGTGTATCGACTTGGTTACTGCCACCCGACTGAGAGCACTCGATGACTTTTAGGCAAATGTAGCATATGCTTTTAATTTCAAGACATTTGACCCTATTTATAATTTCTAGTGTGGCAAATGAAGAGCCGCATATTAGATATTTGATTAATTTTGATTTAATGGTTGTGATTGATTCCTTTTAGATTTCTGAATTGACGGACAGATAATTAGGTATCGTCGTGTCATTACAACGAAATCGTAGAGTCATAATGATGATACCATTTGTTATCACGATGATATCATTTTGTGGACAAAACGATATTGTCTTGGATTGCTCTTATGCATAATCAGCGTGAGCACATCTCGTGTGTTAGTTGTAGCATCATTCTTAGCAGTATGTATTATATCCTAAGGATGCATTGTCAATTTAGTGACATTGGATTATATATTAATTTTAGTGATTAATACTTTTTATTTGAACTACATTAACTATTATTTGCTGACTATCATTCATAGTGTTTAATCACAAATAAGTTAATTATTAATAGTGTGTTAGCACAGGTTAAGCATGAATCAGAATAAAGAAAGTACTTCATAAAGTTCAACAATATTTTATAAGTAAGCCAAATGTTTTTAAATAGAGTTACAACAACATTTGCATTTAACTATCACATGTGCTGGTACTATTCTAGTAGTCCCTTTTCTTTTCTGTATCATTCTCCTTTCCATGTAGCTTCTGCTTTTGTCTTTCAAAATAGGAGAATGGCTTTGGTATGTACTTATCAGGAATAGGATGTGCATTCTCTGGCAGTGTTCCTTCCTGTTGGTGTCTTATATAGAGCCTTCTCATGGCTTATGTCTTCTTGTGTTTATCCTATTCACTTGAGGGGTAGTGTCTGGAGATGTCTTATCCAATATCTCCAAAATCTCTCCATATGTTGAACACAATTCCTCTAGACTTTGGACTTAAGCTTTTGAAGTTTCGATCATTGGCCCATTCTTCTTCCCTTTTCCTTTTAAGAGATATTCCATCATCTGACTGTTTGGAATTCCTTTTATGACTTGATTCACCAAGATGTCTTGAATGGTTTTGAGGCATTGTTGATTGTGCAGGATTGCACACTATGGGAGGGAGTCCCGGGGAGTGATGAAGTTGGTTCACAATCCAGATTGCTTGATTATCTCAGTCTTTTCTTTCTTCCTGACTTCCTCGATAAAATTTTATATAATTTCTTGGGTAATCTGCTCCATCTTGGTGTTGAGAGTTTCATGGGTGAATTCATTTGAAGTGATACATCTAGTAATAATCACCTTATGACTCTCATCTATCTTCCCAGTGATCCATCTGACTGCATCTTCCAGATTCTTTTCTGCCCTTTGATTCTGTTGAAGAGAAGTGTCTATTCTTTCTCCTAGAGACTGGAGAGCATTCATGTTGTTGTCCACAACTGCTGCGGTGAACCAGCTGGTTATTTGATCATTGATGTGATGAACATCTGCTTTTAATTCATTTATTTGTGCACGCATATCATCTTTGACTTCTTTGACATCTTGGTCCACATATGCTTGATATTGTTTTCCTTCCTTAGTGAGCAAATTTTTAATTTGATCTACTATGAAGTTTGGTGGTGGCTCATGAGAGGCTTGTGTGGATGGTCCTGGATGATCTTTCTCTTTCTCAGTTACTTTCCCTTGCAGGTCTTCAACCACACCAACTACGTTCTCATCATCAAGAGGATTATTAAGGGAAGAATCATGTCTTTGATGAGCATCTTTAGTTTCTTTTGCAGCTTCTTTATCTTGAATTAAAATGAAATCAGTGCACAGATTCTCTTGCCCAATACTTCCCTTCTCAAGGACAGTATTCTCAACATCCATCATGCAACTTCCTAGGTCTTCTTGGACAGCAGCTTTAGTGTGAGTTGCTTCCTCAATCTCTGGAACAGGGAATTCATTGTGAGACTCTCCCTCAACAGCAGCCACATTCTTGAAAGGCAACACAGTCTCTTGGGCTGAGAACTCAGCATGAGTCTCCACCTCAATTGGAGCACATCTCTGCATAGCAGAAGAGTCTTCAGGCATTGATATAGTAGCAACCAAGGCCTCTACCTGTGGTTCTTGATTTGGTGTGTTGTCATCACTTGTAGATGAGTTGTCCTCACTTTCACTGATCTTCTTCCCTTTCCTTGCAGTTTTAGGGATGACTATCTCCCACCTCATCAGAATCTTCAAGTCTATCTTCTTCATATGATGAATAGGTGATCCCATTTTTTCATTCAGCTAAAGAGTGTTAAGGAGATATAGGGATAGGATTCTTCCAAATTTGGTGCTTGGAAACTTCCCTGGATTTTTTTGAAATGTAACTGAGCCTAGTTAGTTTTCTTGTAAGGAATTATTCTGGTCATTATCTCAAACAAGACCTTGGATATTCTGTCGATAGATTCAGGTTTGCATATCAGTGCTTTGCCAACAATATCAGCCAAAAGTTTTACTTTTACATTGAAGTCGGCCTTCTTCAAGGCGCCATGAGATTGTCCTTTGTGGTTGCACCACTTCTTTGCTGTCGAAAGATCTTCCTCTGAGATCTTGTCCTCTATCTCGTCCCTTGAGAGTCTAGACAGACGGGGTGCCTTGGAGAGTCCTTTTGTTGTCACTCTCAATAGAGTATTTCCAAGCTTAGTTTTGATGGCATTTCCAGAGGTACTCTTCTTGGACTCAGTATAGAACTCCAGAAACTCTCTATGCATGATGGCAGTTGGCTCTGAGAGCACGTATTCTATCCCTACTACTTCAATTTTCCTGATCACTGACTTTATCTCCTCATCGGCATTGATGAACCTGTCGCGCACCAGCTCACATCCAGTATTGCAGGTGTCGTCATTTTTCACAGGTGCCATTTTCTTAGAATCATCGAGTTTGCAGAGGTTCGGCGTCGCGAGAACTCGAGAACTCGTCGTGATGGCTTAGAGCAAATGTAGGTTTTACTCTATTTTTACACATGTAACCTATTCACAAATGTCTTGCTTTAGAATGTGAAGAGGCGCGTACCTGAGCTGGCAGACTTACGCTATTGATCTTAGAATCAACGACTGTTATTGCAAGATCCAATATACTTGTTAAAATAATGTTTTTCTTTAATAGAATGCTTCTTAATCCAGACTTATGCATGGATCATATATTGTCCAATAGCCACATTTGCCTTTGGCTGGCCATTGGACAAACCTGCAAGACAAAGATTAGTATACCTTAGGAACCCAGATGAAATTGGGTCATATTTTCTTGTTAGACTTAACTACTGGAAGCTTGACAACTAAACTACTGACAGGCTTCTCACACCTTGCTCTAGCTAGGCACTGTTGGTTTGAACCAACCGTCTATAGCAAAGTAACCAACCTTGCCACAACACCAATATTCAAATTTATTATACCTCCTTTTCTGAGTCACCTTCTGAATGGAGGGCAGGTGACCGAAAGAGCAGGCTGCTTTACAGCAAGCATTTCTACTAATCATGTGGATGTGCAATGATTTGGGAGTTGGTTGCGTAGTCACTGATTTTACTTTAGGAATAGGCTTTTGAGGTAAAGCTTTTTCCTTCTCTTTAGCTGATGGTGATTGTGGAGAGACAACCTTTTGGAAGATAGTTCTAGCTTGGGAAGTCTCTCCAACTTCCTTATTATAGTCTAGTCCTCCTCTATATTGAGTGGAGAAGTGATCTATAATAGGGAGAACTATTTTGGGCTTGGAGAAGCTAGCCACAAGTCTTCTTTCTAAAATAAGCTTGTTCTCCAGAGACTTAATTGTCCTATCATGAGCTTCCGACCTCTTTTGGAGTAGGAAAGCTCATTGAACAATTTAGTCACCTCCTTGGTCTTCTCATCTATTTGAGATCTAAATGGCTTGAGGATCCTTATTTCCTCAGCTTGAGATTTGACCAACTTCTTGCTCTTCTTGAGAGCAGCCAAGAGAATACCATATTGTTAAATTAGATCAGTATGGTCCTCATTGTTGCATGATGAGCAGTCTTCTGCTTCACCATCAACATTACTTTCATCAGATGCTGAGTAATCTGTTGGATCTGTAGGCGCCCTTAGAGGGGGGGGGGGAATAAGGGTTTTAAAAACTTTAAACTTTAATAGAAAGCTTTTGATAATTTGGTCACAGTTAAATCAAAAGTAAAGAGATAATGAAATTAGAAATGAAATCAATTTTATTAAACAAGAAAAGACATGATTAACATTTATAAAATTGATTACAAAATCTGATTTCAATGGCGCTAGAAATTGAAGCGAATAATATGAAAACCCTTTTTGTTTTCTATACCGACTCGTATTCTCATGAACCGGTTGGTTTAGCCGATCTCTCCCCAGATACGGCCTCAAGCCGCTCTAGCCAATCTATCACCAGAAAGGCCTCGAGCACCCCCTAGATCTACACCCTAGACCCAGTCGCCGTGTGGCGAATTCCTCCCTAAGTCCTACCTAGACCTAGTCATCGTGTGGAGAATTCCCCCTGGTAAACGCAAGGCCCTAGTCGTCGTGTGTCGAGTTCCTCTACCGAACAAAAGATATAAAGGTTACAATTTGAAAGTAAAACAAAACGCAAACTAAAGACTCCCTCAAAAGTACAACTTGATGTCGATGTAGATGCGATCGTATTGGTCTTCAAATTCTTTGCGTTCACGAACATTGAGGGAGTTCTTCGGGCTGCTTGGAGAAGGCTCTCATGAGTCCTCTGAATATATGGCTTTTATTCCTTCTGTAACAGCAAGCAACAACGGAGGAGGCGTTCGTCATTTTATAGAATCAGCCACTACCGACTGCGGTAGTACTACCGCCCCGCGGTAGCCATAGTAGGCAAATGATCAGGCACGGATTGTGGCAGATTAGGCAACTTTTGACTGCCAAACATAGAGCACCGACTAACGCACCGCGGTAACGCTATCGCGCCGCGATAGCGAGATATCCTTCCATCAGCCTTCAAAATTTGCTCTTCAATCAACTCCAGACGGGAAGTTTCCAAAAGCTACCGCCGGGCGTTAGACTTAAGGCGTCGCGATAGAACTTGCTAAAATAGCGTCCCGTCGACATTCCTTTTTCTCCACTGTTTCCTTCTTGCAGTTCTTTACATTTATACTAGCGCCAACAGTAGTGCTAACGCGCCGTGGTAGAGCATATCTCTTTTTGTCTAGCGCATTTTTGTTGAGCTGGCCTCATATTTCATCGATCGAATTTTCGTCAAACGGGATTCAACTTTCGTCGATCGCCAATTCGTCGAATGCAGTGATAAGCATTTCGTCGAGCGCAGCCTTCATTTCATCGATCGAATATTAGCGCCAGCGGTAGTTGTAACGCACCGCGGTAGAGCACTTCGTCGGGCGCATCTTCGTCGAACGCCGCCTTCATTTTGTCGACCTCCATTTCATCGATCGCTAGCGCTAGTGGTAGTTCTAGCGCGTCGCGGTAAAGCATGCATTTCGTCGAGCGCCATGGTAGAGCATGCAGTTCGTCGAACGCAGGTTTCATTTCATCGAGCGCCAGTTCGTCAAACGCAGCTTCCATTTTGTCGAACGCAGGTTTCCTTCTCAGCGGTTGTTAGCGTGGGGCGTTAATAATAACGCGAGCGGTAGTTCTTTTTTTTCAGATAATCTTTATCGATTAGCATCTTGTTCATAGGGTTATATAATTATAGTTCCTGCACACAATAAACACAAGCAAGATCAAATACAATAGGATTTGTTATTGTCAAACTAAGAGATGCGGAAAGCATGTTCCAACAAACTCCCCCTTTTGATAATAACAAATCCCTTTAGAAAGAAATAGTTCAAAAGATAGGAATTGTGTTTATTAAAAAAGATTAGCATGAAATTTAAGACATGTGCATATGCTCCCCCTAAATGAATGCCCCCCCCCCCCCCCCCCCTACAACAAAACTTCCTATGAACTTGACTCCCCAAGACATGTTAATTTCTTTCAAATTTATTCTCCCCCTTTTGGCATTATCAAAAGAGGGTGGAGAGGTAGTCCAACCAAAAGTGTGCAATAACTGTGTAGAGGGGGAATGATCATGATAAAGTGATATATGCTTAGGAAACAAATATAGGAGTGAAAAAAGAGAATGTGAAGAAATTGTCATAAAGAAGCCACTTGTTGGGAAAACGTATTCATGATCGAGTGCACAAGTAGTAAAGAGGTGGAAAGCGTGACGAAATACTTTTTGAAGTGAACATCTATATAGGAATTGTGAAGCATAGTAGATGATTAAGAATTTTAGACATAATAAAATAGATGTTGTAGCATTTTAAGTACACAAAGGATTTTGCTTTATA
Source organism: Dactylorhiza incarnata (assembly GCA_033032865.1). Taxonomy (NCBI): domain Eukaryota; kingdom Viridiplantae; phylum Streptophyta; class Magnoliopsida; order Asparagales; family Orchidaceae; genus Dactylorhiza; species Dactylorhiza incarnata. The sequence continues at coordinate 1,555,051 of JAWHQI010000241.1, forward strand.
AGAGTTTTAAGCATAAAAAGGTAATGATTTCCAAGTAACCAATCTACCCAGACAATATGTCTACACCCTAGCCCGTACTAAGTGATGGATGGGCATGAGGAGCTGCATACATGTCGTAGGTTGGGGTGTTAGTCTCATATGCAAACACTAGTCAAAAACTTAACCTAGCACTCTTTCCCCCCAGTACCTCGCAAGGCCCCACTGGAACCCTCCCCGGTTAAGGACAAGACATGACTAGAGATAAGGTTATCTAATGTCTACAATCCTACGCCCCCGCTATGGTGAGATATGAAGTCATGGATAATAATTATTGGAAACATTTAAGCGTTTTAAATCTAATGATGAGTACATAGCCTATGGATTTTTATTTTTATTTGAATTTTTTTTAAACAAACAACTCACATAGCTATTTTGAAATCCATTAATGAATCAGAGTTATTGGCATTACAATATTTTTATGTTTAGAGGAGTGTTTTTAGCATACAATTTTTTATTGAAATAGATCAGAGTTTCTAACATAAGAGTGATATATGTGTTAGAATAATCAATATAAATTTTACCAAGCAAGTCTACCATTTGTTGAAAAAAAAAATTGATATTTAAGACTTGATATAAGCATGAAAGCGCAAGGTAAAAATATATGGTGATGATGCGGAAGACTTATAGAAATACAAGAAAACATCCTTTTTGAAATCATGATTATTCATAAGAAGAAATATGAGTTAAATTCAAAAAGGAAGATGTTTTTGTAGATCATTTTGCATTTAAAATCTTTAATTTTGACAATAAAGTAACCAAGCATGAAATAATGTTTCCAAAAAGAAATTACTACAATGTTATATTAATTCACAAATTCAAAACATACAAAACATTGTAGAGAGCTTGCTAGGTTATCTAGTGCATTTATATAAATAAAGAGAGTATAGAATTTTAGCATTAGGATCCAATACTCATGAGAAGAAGTGTTATGGAAGATAATGATGTGCACAAAAGTTTATTTTGAATAGAGTAAACAAATGTTTTAATCAAAAATACAAGAAATATGTAAAGTAAGGAGCACAATAAAACATAAATAGTCTTACTTCCACACACTTCATTGCACAAACAAAAATGTACAACTACCAAGGTGCTTTGCACACACAATGCTCATTAAGACTTATCAGGATGCAAAGTAGTGCTTGGGGGATCACATATTTATTTTATTTTAGTATTGAAACTAGTGATCCGGTGTACTTAAGAGTAAGTGGTTTTTATTTTGAAAGAAAGATAAGGTTTGCATAAGACACTTTACTATTCTTTCCAAGGTGCTCAACCTCACAACGCTTATTAAGACTTATCAGGAGGTTCAAGTAGTGCTTGGTGGAGTTATCTTTGTCACTTTATTTTAGGATTTTTGTTTTGTACAAAGTTCTCCGAATACACTTGTTTTGCAAACCAATATAATTTATGAAAACATAACCACTTTTCTTAACTTTTAAAAGTGCAAATAAAGGTAGTGTAGGTAAGATACTTATGCAATTTTAATTCATTGTACTATTACAAAACATACACAAGCATTCTTAGATTAAGAAACATATGTAGACAATGCCAAAATAAGTGAGTGAATAAATATCATTATCAAACATAAAACATTTACTCATACTTAGAGGCATGCTAAGCTTAGTTCTACACAACTTTTACAATACAATTTTATGCACAAATGAATAGATATATCAAAGCATGATAAAAACAATGTTCAACGTAGTTTGAAGGAATGAATTGTACCATTGTAGGAGGTCTAAAAGATTGGTTAAATCATGTTTGATTTTCAATGAAGTCCATACAGTATTTTTGATATTTTTTAAAAAAATAATTTTAATTTAAAGTTTGAACTCTTATAATTTGATCTTGGACTTCCCGAGGTCTACCCTGTGAGGAGTTCGCCCGGTACTAGGTGATGTGATGGGATGATAGCCCAAATCACCCTTTCGCAAGATACATGTAAATAGAAAAGTTAAGTTCAAAAATAATAATTTTTTTTATACTTGTTTTGTTTTATATTTTTGTATTTGATTTTTGCATATAGGAATAGAATTCAAACAAATAACCAAAGAAAGAAAAAATATTTTTTTGTAATTTTTTATTTTAATTTTTCAAAAAAAACAATTACAGGCAGAATTGCAAAAATGAGAAGTACATATAAAATAATAAATTTTTAGTGATTTCCTAGAATTGTAAGATTACATAAAATTGGATTCTTGAACTAGCGTCGGCGTTAGGTACTAGCGCCTGCGTTAGCTCACAGAGAGTGCTTGTTTTAATCATATAGCCTAGATTTTCTTTGATTTTGCTTCCGGTTTTTCTTAATTATGTTTGTCCAATGTAAGGCCTGTCTAATGAAGTGAAGAGACGAGAAGAAATCGCAAAAAGTTACGGAAGTTAAAATTTTAGTACATGGGTTTCACATTCATTAAAGCTTAATTCTTGAGTTTTGCACAACATATGCATGAGTGAAATGATCATAAATAAGTGAAATAATATTCATGCAATTTTTCAATTTCGGTTTGACATGATTATGATTTAACATACTAGGGGTAATCAAAAATGACGCAAATATATTAAATACCTAGGCAAAACTTGCGCATTTTTTAAATTTAGCCTAATACCCCTAAAATACCTTTTAGATCCATTTTGACACTTATTTCATTTAGTCTTAATAATATTATATGACAAATTTAGTTTTTCAAATTTTATAGGACTTTTAGGAAATGGATTTAGAAGGATAGAAATAAAAAAGATAAGTAGATCTCTTGAGAAATGATATGACTTTTTATTCAACTTTATTCAATTTGATTTATTTATGAATTTTGGTTTAATAAGTGAGAGTCATATCACAAGTTATATAAAGTGATCATACCATGATGGTTCAACAAAAAGGAAAATAAACAAAAAAGGATAGGCATATCATGAAGTAGAATAATGATATTTCATTTTTAGTTGATTTCTACTTCATGCAAATGATTGGATACTAATGAATGAGAGATTTAGGTATCCAAAGAGGACCGGGTGTGACGGTTCCTTTGGGTACCCAAATACATCGTGTTTGCTTTTGGAGAGATGGTGATGAATAGGCCCTTTTGAGTGGAGTTAGTGTTTCATCTTTAACTTTGGGCCTCCATTCAAACTTTGGACACATATTATTTTTAGTTTTCAAATTTCCATAATCATTTACTTGAGTATTTGGATCAAAATGATTTTTGAATTTATAATTTGGAGGAAATTTGTTTGCATTTAATTTTAGGTTGGGAGAAACATGATTTTGTAAATAATAGTGATTTTGATTTTGATTTACAAATCCTTTATGTTTCATACTCCCATTATTAAACTTAGTTAAGATGTTCATATTCATATTCAACTTGTTTTTAGATATAGTTTGATATTGTGAATTTGTATTTACCATTTTCATAAGCAAGTTAATTTTTTATTTTAATTCATCATTCTTAACTATAAGTGTTGGAGCATGCGTTTCGCACTCTTCCGGTTTGATAATAATAAAATCTCGTTTGTATTTGATTCTATTTTTATTGATGGTGTGCATGTAACAGGTATGAGATGTTCACAATTCTGATTGGAGCTCAATTTAACTGTATGGAGAATTTCGATGTCGGAATTTTCCGACATCTACTGTCGCCCAGGAGACAGGACAGAAGTTACAGCAGCAGCCCACACGACAGCACGACGAGCAGTATTTTGGCGCTGTCGGAATTCCGACAGCGATGTCGCCCAGGCGATAGTGAAAAATTATAAATTGGTTCATTTTGTTCGTGCATTCGAAGCATTGAAAATTCTAAGTCCTTTCCTGAGTGCATACGAACCAGAGAGCTCCAGAACCTCATCAACTCCCATTTGTGCTTAGAAGGTTTGAAATTGAAGACGAGATCGGACGCGCTTCTACATCAACGATCATGTCAAGGCTTCAACCTTCCTTTCAGAGATCTAAATTTCTAGGGAGTTCTTCATTTGATTTTGTATTTTCATTTATATACATTTCACTTTGTATTGGTAGGGAAATCATCTCCTTGTGCGTGATGTCTGAGTCCTTGCGTGGCTTAGGGGAAAATCGCTTCCTTGTGCGGAGCGTCCAAGTCCTTGCGTGGCTTGGTAGGAAATCGTGGCCTTGTGTGCTACGTCTAGATCTTGGGAAGATCTAGAGGATAGGCTTGGGCTTGGTCTAGGGAGAGACAAGTGATAGCCTTCCAATCCATAGGAGAAGGATTGGTAAACTCAAATTGTAGAAATTTCATTATCAAACTTGTGCCTTGATCTTAAGCAGTGTTAAGATCACTTTTATTGTATGTCATTTTCTTAATTAATAAAATTATGACTTTCTTTTAATTGCAAATTTTATTGTTTAATTTTTAACTTAAAAATTTGTGTTTGAATTAATTTAAAATTTTCATAGTTTGAAAATTTTTATAAGTGATTTTTAGAAAAGCAAAATTTGTTTTAAAAATTCTTATGTAAAAAATCATAATTTAAAAAGGCCCTTATTCACCCCCCCCCCACTCTAAGGACGCCACAAGATCCAACACGTGTTATCAGAGCTAGGTTACTCCAAAACAGTTTTACCATCGGGAGTAATGGCGCACAACGATCACGCGTTCGTTGAGGGGCAAGGAATTAGTAGGCCACCACTTTTTACGGGCACAGACTATAACTATTGGAAAACCTGAATGCGGTGTTTTCTAATAGCTCTCGACATAGAAGTTTGGAATATGGTCGAGACGAGTTATACTTCCCCAACAATTGTTGTAGGAGATGTAACTATGGACAAACCCAAAGACAAGTGGGATGACAATGATAAATTAAAATGTAAAAACAATGCAAAAGCCATGAATGGTTTATTTTGTGCACTAGATCGCACTGAATTTAATAGAGTTTGTGCTTGTGATACTGCATTTGAAATTCGGAATCTTTTAGAAGTTACTCATGAAGGTACTTCGCAGGTAAAGGATTCAAAGCTATTTCAACTGGAGTCAGAGTTCGAAAGATTCAAAATGGAGATGGATGAAGACATTGATACAATGTACACACGATTCACTAAAATCGTGAATGATTCAAAGGTGCTGGGTAAGGTTTTCTCCAATGGAGATTTAGTAAGGAAAATCTTAAGATCACTTCCCCCGAAGTTCAATCCTAAAGTGACTGCAATTTCTGAGTCACATGATCTTAAGACCTTACAATTGGAGAGCCTCATTGGGAATCTAAAAACCCATGAAGTGGAGTTGAAGATTCAAAGCCAAGAGTACAATTTGGAGCCCAAAAAGAAGAGCTTGGCGTTGAAATCTAAAAAGGAAATTTAAAGTGAGACTGAAGAAAGTGAGGAAGATGAAGAAGGACTGTTTGTGAGGAACTTTAAGAAGTTTATGAGAAATCCTGAGAGGAGAAACTCATTTAGAAAAAATTTCAAAAAGAAGGATTTTTCCTACAATAAAGGCAAAGGAAAATAGATGATGAAGAAGAACGTCCACTACCGGAATGCTATCATTGCAAAAAGATTGGACATATAAGAAGCAAGTGCCCAAAATATTTGAGAGAGCAGAAAGAGAAGAGGCACGATAAGAAGTTCAAAAAGAAGGTTCTGAAGGCGGAGACTTGGGATGACACAACTTCTGAAGGCTCAAGTGAAGCAAGCGATGAAGATAATTAAAGAAGAAGCAAATGTATGCTTGATGGGGAAAGAAAATGCATCATTTGACGACGATAGCAGTGTCCAAAGCGACACTGAGGTAACTCCTCCATATTATGATGATTTATATTCTGAATTTATGAAAACTTGCAAATTTTTGGATAAAAGCCTAAAGGAAATCGATTTTTTAAAATGTGAAAATAAAGATCTTTTGAAAGTAAATAAAAAATTATCAAATGAGTTGAAATCTATTGGGAACGAGAAGGTAATTTGTCAAGAGTGTGATCACTCTTCGACAAGGATAAAAGAACTTGAAAGTACTATTTCTAAGTCCGATCAAAAAATTGATCTACTTGTAAAAGAGAAAAGGGACTTAGAAAAAGTTGTTAAAACCTCTCATTCTCAATTAGAGAATTATAAGAAAAATTTTGCAAATCGATGTGGCATGATAGTAAAAGAAAATTCAATTTTGAAGTCCAAAGTAAATGAGTTGAACATGGCAATTGGAAAATTTGGTGTTGGAAAAAAATCTCTGGATATGATTTTAGCCAACCAATGCCATGGGACAGCAAAATTTGGGCTAGGATACGTTTCTGGAAGCTCTGGAAGCTGTCGGAAATTTCTGGCAGCTGATGTCGGAACCAGCGACAGCGCCAAGTTCAGAAAACCTGTTTCTCAAAATAAAAATTCTTCTAAGTGCACATATAAAGATGTTTCCTCCAGCAAGAGTCCAGAGAAACCATTGAAAAATGGTTCCTCACTATTCATTGTATGTGTCAAATGTCATCGATTTGGTCACATCTCGGGCTCATGTTGGAAGAAAGGAAAAGTTCACGTTAAACAAATCTGGGTACCTAAGGCGTCCACATATACCATGGGAGGGACCACTTGGGTAACCAGATCTTTACTCTCATCATCTTTTTAGGTGTGCGTGCAGGCTAGGAACAAGGAAGACGTGTGGTATTTGGACTATGGCTGTTCAAAACACATGACGGGCGATAAATCAAAGTTCGTAAGCCTGGAGATGAAAAAAGGAGGAGCAGTGACCTTTGGAGATAATGGCAAGGGTAAAGTCAAAGGCATTGGAGTAGTAGGTAACGAAGAGTTTAAAATTTCAAATGTTTTATATGTTAAATGTTTGAAACATAATCTAATCTCTATTAGTCAACTATGTGATAAAAATCTAAATGTTTTATTTGACTCTAGCTCAAACCTTTGCAAAATTATTGATTCCAAAACAAATGAAATTGTACTTACTGCACCAAGAATAAACAATGTCTATACAATAACTTTTCATGATTTATCTCATTCTACACTTAAATGTTTTATTTCAAAGAATGATGAACTTGAATTATGGCATAGGAGACTAGGACATTCTAGTGCCAAACGCATAGTAAAGCTTTCTAAAAATAAAATAATAAAAGGTTTACCAAATTTGAATGGAAAGCTTTCTTCATTATGTTCACCATGCCAAAAAGGAAAGTTTACAAAATCATCTTTTAAAAGCAAAAATGTTATTTCTACTACTAGACCTTTACAATTATTACATATGAACTTGTTTGGTCATATTACTACACAAAGTCTAGGATGTAGAAAATATACGTTTGTTATTATTGATGATTATTCTAGATTTTGTTGGACATCATTTTTAAATTCAAAATCTGATGCTTTTGATGAATTTGTAAAACTGATTTCACGTATTCAAAATGAGCTTGATTTAAAAGTAAAATGCATTAGATCAGATCATGGAGGAGAATTTGTTAATGAAAAATTTATTTCATATTGTAATGAATTTAGGATAAGACACAAATTTTCCGCTCCTCGCACACCACAACAAAATGGTGTAGTGGAGAGGAAAAATAGAACACTTCAAGAATTAGCACGTACTATGCTTTGTGAATTTAAATTGCCAAAATATTTTTGGGCCGAAGCCGTTAGTACTGCATGCTATATTATTAAACGTGCCATGATTCGTCCTACGTTACAATTAACTCCTTATGAAATTTATTTTCAAAGAAAACCAAATGTATCTTACTTTAAAGTTTTTGGTTGTGAATGCTTTATTTTGAATACAAAAGATAACTTAGGTAAATTTGATGAAAAATGTGATGAAGGAATTTTCATTGGTTATTCTTCAACTAGTGAGGCTTATAGAGTTTATAATAAGCATACAAAAGTAGTTGAAGAAACTATTCATGTAAAATTTGATGAAGGCATTTCTTGTGTAGAGAATTCTAAAGCTGCAGGTAATGAGAACAATGGAGAAGATGTGGAACAAAATCAGAAGAAAAATGATGATAATGAAGATGAAGAAAAAGTAGAGAAAGAAGATGAAAAAGATGGTGAAGAAGGAGAAGAACAAGGCTGTGTACCTCCAACCGAGCTAAGGTTCTCAAAAGATCATCTGCAAGAATTTGTTATTGGAGAACCATCAAGTGGGGTACGTACACGTTCTAGTTTACATGAAAGTTTTTCAAATTTATGTTTTGTCTCAAATATAGAACCAAAAGATGTTGCCACCACTTTAAATGATGAATCTTGGTTTCTAGCTATGAATGAAGAACTTAACCAATTTGAAAGAAATAAAGTTTGGATTCTTGTAGATAGACCTAGTGATCATCCTGTGGTAGGAGTCAAATGGGTTTTTAAAAATAAATTAGATACTGACTATAGGATCGCTAGAAACAAAGCTAGGCTTGTAGTGAAAGGATACAATCAAATTGAAGGGGTAGATTTTGATGAAACTTTTGCACTCGTTGCACGATTGGAAGGAGTTAGAATTTTTTTTGCATTTGCTAGTCATAAAAGATTTAAATTATTGCAAATGGATATTAAAACTGCATTTTTAAATGGGTTGATTAAAGAAGAAGTTTATGTTGAACAACCCCCAGGCTTTATAAATGAAAATTTTCCTAATCGCGTGTATAGATTACTAAAAGCTTTGTATGGTTTAAAACAAGCACCACGAGCATGGTATGATAGATTGACCTTATATTTATTACAAAATGGTTTTAAAATGGGTGGTGTTGATTGTACACTCTTCATTAAGCAAGTTGATGATGATTTAATTGTTTTACAAATTTATGTTGATGATATTATTTTTGGAGCCACTAATGAAGAGTTATGTAATTATTTTGTTAAAATGATGGAAAGTGAATTTGAGATGAGCATGGTAGGAGAACTAAAATATTTCTTAGGATTTCAAATTATTCAAAAACATGATGGAATTTTTACAAACCAATCAAAATATATACATTATGTTTTGAAAAGATTTGGATTTGAAAATCTTAAACAAGCTAGTACTCCTATGAGTGTCTCTTTAAAATTAGGAAAAGATGAAAGTGGAATATCCATAGATCAAACTTTATATAGAGGCGTGATAGGTTCACTTTTATACTTAACCGCTTCTAGACCAGATATTATGTTTTCAGTCTGTTTATGTGCTATATTTCAAGCCGATCCCAAAGAATCACATTTAGAAACGGTAAAAAGAATTTTTAGATATTTAATTGGCACATCTAAACTTGGTTTGTGGTATCCTCATAGCGATGATTTTACTCTTTTTGGCTATTCTGATTCTGATTATGCCGGTTGTTCACTAGATAGGAAAAGCACTAGTGGCACTTGTCACTTTTTAGGCCCTTCACTCATTTCATGGTCGAGTAGGAAACAGAATTTTGTTGCCCTCTCAACCACCGAGGCCGAATACATCACACTTGGTAGTTGTTGTGCACAAGCTCTTTGGATGAAACAAACTTTAGAAGACTTTAACATTAAACAACAAAGTATAGAGCTATGGTGCGATAACAAAAGTGCAATTGATTTAATTTACAACCCGGTTCATCGCTCTAGGTCTAAACATATTGATGTTAGGCATCATTTTATAAGAGACCACATTAAAAATAATCAGATTAAAATTTCCTTCATAGGAACGGATAATCAACTAGCCGATATATTCACAAAACCATTGCCGGATTCCCGGTTTTCAATGTTAAGTCTTGAATTAGGAATCCTAGATATTTCAAACTAAGCATATCCAATATGACAAATCAAGTTTAATAAGATAAAGAACAATGGAAAAACATCATTTTAAATCAAAACATAGAATTTGAATGACTCATATCATTAATAATTCATACAAATTGTTCCAGAAAAACAGTAGAAATAAACATAAGATTAAGTTCAGTAAACAGAAAATGAAATCTGTGTAAGTTCACTGTCGCCCAGGCGACAGTGAGTATCGGAAAATTCTGACATCAGTCAGAAGCAGCAACCTACTGGAAACTACTCAGAATCATCATATCCAGCCCCGCTACTTTCTAGACAGTCTTCTGAAGATCCACGTCTTACAGCCTTTCCACGTCGAGTCCGCCTAACCGATTGGCGTGGTGGTTCTTCATCTGGGACTTCCCATTCGGCCGCTTCTTCAAGAGTAGGCTTTAACTTCAGTCCCTTCACCAGAAATTTCATAAATTTCTGCAGTCTACTGCGATCTTTCTTCACTTCTTTCTTGTGTTCTTCAAATGAATCACTAAGATCATCTATAGCCTCTCGTAGTAATCCTCCTCTAAGATTTGTAGCCTCACTAATCTCTATTCCAGGATGAAGCTTTTTATGAGGCTTCTTAACTTTCATGGTACCCGTATAGTATATTTCAGGAATACAATCATCTAAGTATGAATCTTCACTTATCCATTCTGTTGGGGAAATGATTTATCTTAACCCCTAGAATTGAGAAGAATATAATTTCTAAGAATGAAAAATTAATCAAAGTAAATATGCATCGAATAGTAATCGACGCATCGTCGAAATGTAGTCGACGTTTCTCTCAGAATGAGTCGAAGTAACTCTAAGAAGAATTCGACGTAATCTTTGTCGATGTACCTCTGACTTCTAGTCGACGCATTTAATAAAGTCGGCGCACCTCAGTCAACGCACCTTCCTTATTCTCCTCTCGACGTTCAGCCAGGATGAAATCGATGTTCACATCGAATAGTAATCGACGCACGTCGATTTCTATAAGAAATTCAAAAACACGCCAGATCTCTTTCCTTCTTTCTGTAGATCTGATTCTTATGGAATGATATTATTCTTTTATAGCCGTTCTGAATCAATCTTTCCTTCTATTTGATTCTTGGCTAATTTGATTAAGATTATTATGGATATTATTTGAAATCAGAATGAATTCTTTCCTTCTACAGATTTAATTCCTATGGAAACTTTTTTCTCTCTAATTGCTGATTGATTATTCTCCTTTAGCAACATCTTTTGAAACAGAGCTATAAATAAATAGGAGGTCGGCAGAGAACATATACCAGTGATCCACCATATACATTTGAAAAAGAGGAAGAGCTCCCAAGTGAAGAGTGAGAAAGCTGAGAAAAGAGATAGTGTGCTGCAGCAAAGAAAAAGCCTTCATCTTCTCCTCCTGAGGCCATTCTGCTGCAAATTCTGAAAGCTCTCACAAAAGAGAGAAAAGCTTACAATCTCCTTCTCACTATAGAAGAGAGATTACATTCACTATTCTTGTCTTCTAATCTTCTTGCTAGGAAGAAGATTCCTTCTTGTTTAAATTACTTCTTCTACTTCTTCTCCTTATCTTTATTTCACTTTTAAACTGTGTAAAAGAGTTTTTAGAATCTCTCTTCAAAAAATTCAGTTGTACTGGTTCTAAGAGTCTCCTTATCAAAAGACTCAGACTGGTTCTAAGAGTCTCCTTATCAAAAGACTCAGGCTGGTTCTAAGAGTCTCCTTATCAAAAGACTCAGTGCAAGATAGTGAATTCCTACCAAGGGGGAAGAAGAGTGGACTACCCAAAGTTTGGGGAACCACTATATTTCTTTGTGTTGTGCTGTGATTTTCTTCTTGTTATTTTCCTTCTTTACTTGCTTAATTCTTGTTGGTGTGTGGGAAGCTTAAATTTGTGATTATTACATATATATATATAATTGCACAAAGTATTTTTAAATCTCTATTCACCCCCCCCCCCCCCCCTCTAGAGAATTCTAGTGAGGTTAACTGTGCACTTTCAATTGGTATCAGAGGGAGGTTGATCTAAAAAGGTTAAATCATTGATCAAAAAGATCCTACCTCATATATATATTTCTAAAAATTATTTTTCACATGGCACAAATCAAAGATTATGCTTCCACCAGACCACCAATTTGCAACCTTTAAAAGTTTGCACTTTGGAAGACAAGAATTAAAATTTATCTAAACTCTATTGATGGGGAATTATTTGATGTTATTATGAAAGGTCCTCCCAAGCCATTCAGAAAGGACTCAAGTGGAAAAGTAACTGAAACACTTGCTCCAAAGGCTGAATGGACAGATGAAGAAAAGAAAGCCCAAGCATATGATGCCAAGGCTATGAACATCCTAGTCTCAACCCTCTCAGATGAAATCTTCCAAAAAATTGTTGAATGTGAGTCAGCTAAGGAAATATGGGAGGCTCTCTCTAAAATGGTAGAAGGAAGTGCTGATGAGAGAAAGGACAGAAAGGCATTACTCATCTCTCAATATTAAAACTTCCAGAAGAAAGAAAGTGAAAGTGTTGCAGACATGTATGCCAGATTCAGCCTCATAGTAAATTAGTTAAGAACACTTGAGAAGGACATATCTCTCACTGAGATAAATGACAAATTGCTAACTTGCTTCCCAAACTCTTGGGATTCAAGAATCTGGCCAATTAAAGACTCCAGAAGTCAAAAAGAAATCTCAACAGATGTCATGTTGGATAAATTAAGATCTTATGAACAGTTGTTGAAAACAAGAGCTGAGAAAGAAGAAAAAGAAAAGGCTCCTCCACTCTCAAAAGAAAAGAGCATTGCTTTGAAGGCTACTGAAGGTGAACCCTCTACAAATGATGAAGAGCTGATCAGTCTACTGGCCAGAAGGTTCAAGAAGTGGATCAAAACAGAAGGATCCAGAAGGAGAGACTCAAAAACTAGGTATGACAAAACTCCTAGTAAAGAGATTATCTGTTATTCTTGCAGGAAACCTGGACACATTGCACCTGAATGTCCTAAAGAGATCAGCAATAAGAAAGATCTGAAAAGAACAGATCTAAAGAAGAAGAAGAAAGAGAAAGGGTTCATTGCTCAATCATGGAGTGATTCAGAATCTGAAGGAAGTACCTCATCTAAAGATGATCAGGAAAAGGCTAAGCAAGAGGAAACCTATTTGATGGCTATTGAAAAGCCTGAAGATACATCTCTGGTAAATATATTTGATGATATAGATTTTTCTTCCACTCATTTCAAAAATAGTTTCAAAGAACTTTGTTTAGATCTAGTCAAATCTGAGAAAGAAGTAAAGGAACTAAGAAATGAACTAAAAAATCTCAAACTAATAAATACACAACATAAAAACTATAAGCTCAGTCTAGGACTCTCAGAGGAGCAACTAGATAAAATCAATACTGAAAATCAAGCACTAAGAAATGAGCTAGCAAAGGCAAAAGCCTTTGAAGACTCTCTAAATGGCAGAAGTCAGAAGCTCAAGAATATCTCTAACAATCTCACTGATAGATTTAGACAACTAGAATATAACACTGACTTAGAACCCAAACCTCAATCACCCAGCAAATCTGTCTGGAGACATCCTATTCACTTCACTAGGGAGAATCATTTGACAGGAGAAAGATCACAAGAAAATCCAGAAACAACCACTGTTTTTAACAAAAATAATCTCACTATGCATGAAGGAATCCTAGGTAAATATCCTCAGAAAAGAAACAAACTTGCGTCGAATTATTATCGACGTGCGTCGAACTCTACTCAACGCAACTCAAATAATGCATCGATTTCTAATCAACACAGACACCAAAATAAGTCGACTCCCAATCGATGCAATCTCTCCTATGCTTCGACTAAAAGTAACCACAGAATGAAGGAAGTGTCGACTTCCACTCGACGCAACTTTAAACATACGTCGAATTCATATCGACGCAACCAATCTAACAGAAATGTCTCCTTTTCCAAAAAGTCTTCTCAATCCATTTCCTTTTATTATGAACACTATTTCTGCAACATTACTAAAGAAAACTGGTATGATAAGCCAATACCCCTAAAGGAGGAAGGATATTCTGAAAAACCCACTTATTCTTTCATTAAACCTTTCACTGTTGGGAGGAATGGACCCCAGCTTAGGAGGGTCCAAACTAATATTTAAAATTTTATGTGCATATGTATCACATCTCCAGGCTGGTGTGGTACTTGGGCAGTGGATGCTCCATGCACATGACAGGGTATAAAAACCTATTAATCAATTTTGAGGATAGACTTGGACCACCAGTGACATTTGGAGACTCTAGCTGTGGCCAAACCAGGGGCTTTGGAGATTTCAAAGAAGGAAAAGTTACCTTCAAGAATGTGGCAGTAGTCAAAGGATTGAAGCACAATCTGATAAGTATAAGTCAGATATGTGACAGTGGTAAGTATGAGATAAAATTCACCACACTACTTTGCCATATTATTGATATCAAGACTGGTGCCATAGTACTTAATGGAATTAGAAAAGGGAAGGTATATATAGTAGACTTTAGTTCCTCACCCACAGAAGTTTGTTTGTTCAACAATATTATTAATAAAAGTGAATTATGGCATAGGAGCTGGGTCATCTAAACTACAAAACCATTAGTAAACTATCAAAGAATAACCTAGTAAGAGTCCTACCAAAGGGTAGATTCTCTAAGGACTCCCCATGTAGACCTTGCCAACTAGGAAAACAGACCAAGTCATCCTTCAAACCAATTGGTAAGGATGACTCCCCTAGGATCCTCTACTTACTGCACATGGATCTCTTTGGTCCCATATCCACTCAGAGCTTAGGTGGAAAGTCTTATACCTTAGTGATTGTAGATTATTATTCTAGGTTTAGCTGGGTATTCTTTCTAAGGGCCAAGTCTGAAACCCATAAGATTCTCTCAAGATTCATAAGGCAGATTCAATCTGAGTTCAATACTCTTATTTCAATTATCAGGAGTGATCATGGGACTGAATTTGAAAATCAGTCAATTTGTAGTTTCTGTTAGGATATAGGTATTAAACAAAGTTTTTCAGCCCCTAGAACTCCTCAACAAAATGGAGTTGCTAAAAGAAAGAATAGAACTTTAATTGAATCAGGAAGGACGTTACTTGCAGAATCAGGATTACCAAAAACCTTCTGGGTTGAAGCAGTCAACACTGCAAACTATGTTCTAAATAGAAGCCTCATTCACAAAACTAAGGCAAAAACTCCATATGAGCTTCTGAAGGGAAAAACACCCATTGTTAAATACTTTAAAATTTTTGGATGTGCTTGCTTTATTCTAAATAATGGGAAAGATCATCTTGCCAAATTTGACAAGAAGTCTGATGATGGAATATTTCTGGGGTACTCATCATCAAGTAAAGCATATAGATGTTATAATAGGAGAACTCTCAGAATTGAAGAATCTATGCACATTATATTTGATGAAACTAACATGCTGTTTAAGGGGGAGGAAACTTCCACCAATCCTTTTCCACAGGAAGATAGCAGCATAGAGACTCAGCTTGAACAACTGACTCTAGAGAACAGAGACACTTGGAAAGAAAACCAGCTACAGGAACCAAGTGAGGAGTCTGAACAAGAGCATGAAGAAGGTTCAGAGAAGAGCAATCAAAACCAACTCCCACAAGAGAACATGGTTCATGAAGAACAGTTGGGCAATGATCCCATTGTTAATAAGGGAGAAGAGCATCTGACAAATTCCAAGCAGGACAAGGATCAACATGAAAAATCATCCACAATACCAAGTAATTGGAGACCCCAATACTGGAGTAAGGACAAGACACCAAGTCTCCAATGGGATGATGCTCCAATGCTTCTTATCTCAAGTTGAACCAAAGAAGTTTGAGGAAGCAAATTCTGATCCTCACTGGATTATAGCCATGCAAGAAGAACTAAGCCAATTTGAGAGAAACAAAGTGTGGAACCTAGTTGAGAGACCAAGAAACTACCCAGTTATTGGTACAAAGTGGGTATACAGAAACAAGCTAGATTCCACTGGAGTAATTGTCAGGAACAAGGCAAGACTTGTAGCACAAGGATACAGACAAGAAGAAGGAATAGACGACAATCAAACCTTTGCTCCAGTAGCCATATTGGAAGCAATCAGACTCTTTCTTGCCTATGCAGCCTTCATGAAGATGAAAGTCTACCAGATGGATGTCAAGAGTGATTTTCTGAATGGTGACCTTCAAGAAGAGGTGTATGTAGAGCAACCACCAGGTTTTGTCAATCCCTCCTCACCTAACTTTGTTTATAGACTTAACAAAGCACTCTATGGTCTTAAGCAAGCACCTAGAGCCTGGTATGAAACTCTCTCAAACTTCCTTTTAAAAAATTCTTTTGAAAGAGGAAAAGTAGATAAAACACTTTTCACTAGAACCCATAAAAATCAACTCCTTCTCGTTCAAATCTATGTAGATGATATCTTTAGCTGCACACATCCCAAACTTTGTAAAAGATTTGCTAATTTAATGCAATCAAAATTTTAAATGAGTAGTATGGGAGAACTCTCTTATTTCTTAGGGCTACAAGTGAAACAAAGCAGTGAGGGAATCTTTATCTCACAATCTAAATACACTAAAGAATTAATCAAAAAGTTTGGTATGGAATCAGCCTCTACCATGAAAACACCTATGGCAACTAATGCCATTATAGAAAAGGATGATAAGGGAAAATCAGTAGATCAAAAGACATATATGGCAATCATAGGATCCCTTCTCTATCTAACAGCTAGCAGACCTAACATTATGTTTGCAACCTGCATATGTGCTAGATTTCAGGTTGATCCAAAAGAATCCCATCTCACCTCTGTAAAAAGGATTCTTAGATACCTAAAGGGAACACCTAAACTAGGTCTGTGGTACTCAGCAGAAACAAATTTTGAATTAATAGGATTCTCAGATGCAGATTATACTGGATGTAGGGTTGATAGAAAAAGCACATCTGGTACTTGCCAATTCCTAGGTGACAGATTAATATCATGGTTCAGTAAGAAACAAACTTCAGTCTCAACCTCAACAGCTGAAGCTGAATATATAGCAGTTGGGAGCTGTTGTTCACAAATCCTCTGGATGCAAAATCAGCTTCTTGACTATAAACTAGAAGTCAATAACTCTAAAATTTATTGTGATAGCTCTAGTGCTATATCCATAGCATCCAACCCAGTCCTTCATAGTAGAACCAAACATATAGAGATCAGACATCACTTTCTTAGAGACAATGTAGAAAAAGGTAAGATAACCTTAGAATATATTCCTACAGATAGTCAAAGAGCAGACATCTTTACCAAACCCTTAGATGAAACTAAGCATACTTACTTTATCAACACTTTGGGAATGCTTGATGAAAGCTTGTAAACACCATTGTTGGGGAAATCTAAAAGAGATCAGAAAAACTAAGCAAGTACTTAAAAGACACATCGATTACCTATCGACGCACTGTCAAGAGGAACTCGACGCTAGCATTGATTTCTTAAAGACAAAGATGCGTCGATCCCTTATCGACGCACCGTCGATCTAATCTCGACGCAAGTATGCGACCACGTCGGCAGGACATTAGGCTGACAATATTTCGATGGAGCGTTGACTTCATATTGACGCATACGTCGACATCAATGACCAACGTCACAGATGCTCCGACACATCGACCATGCGTCGACTCCAATTCGACGTAACGTTGACTTCATAATAAAACTGGAAACAAATCTTCCCTTCTTCTTTTGACGATTGGTTACCTAATATACCTTGATTTCTGTTTCCTTTTCGAACCTTCACCTCCTTTAAATAACACCTCTTATTTCATAACTCATACTCTCCCAAACCGCCAAAATCTTCGTCTTCTACCTCTCTCTCTAAATCAATGACGCCAACCCCTGCTCAATCTGCTCTCATCAAAACAATAAACGATGCTCTGGAACAACTTCTGAATGACTTCCAGACACGTCTGACCAACTTCTCCAATGAGTGTGCCGACATGCTCACCACCTGTGAAGCCAAATTGGCCAACCTCTCTGCTTCTCTTCCTGAGCTTCATGTTCTTCTTCAAGAACACCCTCTGTCGCCAAAAGGGCTTACATCCTTTCTGAAGGATATAAAACAGGGGGAGAGTTGCTCCAGAAACCCCCCTATCCAGGTTTCATATTTTCTTAAAGCTTAGGGCTAACTCTTCTCCAATCTCTAAATACTATCTTTAGGTATTAAACCAACTTCATTTTTTTTCTTTTACCATAGGCTCAAATCTTCTCCAATCACTCTGATTACACCTTCAACAAACACTTTGGTGAATCCTCCTCCTACCATACAGAAGGAGACCATGTTGTGGATTCAGCATTCAGAGTAGATGCCCCATATGTTCAGGGAGAGATTGTTGCAGTACAAAATATAGAAGTCCAGGGGGAGGAAGAAACAACCTTTTCTGATGACCTAAAAGGGCAAGTCTGGATTGAGGCACCCTTGTGTGTGGAAGAATATCAACATCATTCTCCTGGCTTCTCTGCTAGCTATATCAAACTCAAGACACCCTTACTTGAGGATATTCCTCCAGAGGTTACAGAACAAATTCCCTCTCCTTCAAAAGTTCCTTCTCCACCTTCTCCTTCTAAAAAGAAAACTACATCTCCACCTCTGCCTCTTCCACCACTTCAACCTCCATCTCTACCTCCTCTGCTACCTTTACCTCCACAAATGCTATCTAGGGAAAAACCAAGAGGACAAATGGAAAGAAGAAGAGAAGCCATCCCTCATTGGCAAAAGTTCTCCAAAGAAGAAAGAAAAGACTATGCAAAGGAAAAGAAATATAGAAAGGCTGTTGAGGAGATAAAAAGGTTTGAAAGAATGCCTAATATCACTCCTAACAGTCCTGTAAAGGAATACCATGATCCTGACATGGAAAGGAGGCATGAAGAAATAAGAGAAAGAGAGTTGTATGAATATGAAGCAGCTAGGAAAGAAGTAAAAGATAAAAGGAATATCTGGTTGGAAAAGATCAAGAAGGGGATGACTAAAGAACAGATTCTTGCTGAATCTTCCATCAAACTTCCAAAGAAATTGTTTGATGTTGAAGCTTATCAAAAGAAAAATCCTCAGGCAGGGCTCATCCTAGAAAAAGGACAAAAGCACAAAAGGGGTGTAGGGTGTGCAGAAGATATCTACATTCCCTATAAGAAGCCTAAAAGACCTGCAAGATTAGACAAATGGCATGACTCACCCTGGAAAGGGAAAGGAAAAATGTCTGAAAAACAGGAATCAGAGAAGAGAATATATAGGCCAATGGTTGACAACCAAGGACCACCTGAGCCCAAGCCTACACAAAAGAAACCTCAAAACATTACAATTGAGATGATTGATGAAAAGGCAGCAATTATCATCAGCAAGGGCTATTCTATAAATGACACTCTCCCTGATGCTGACAAAATCTTGGAGAAACTGCACACAATCATCAGAAATGTCCAGGAGCATCCTGATAGAGCCAGGGGCTATATTTTTGATGCTATTGAAAATTTATCTAGGAAACTTTATTCTGCCTTTGTCAACTTCATGTATAACAAGAAGTTCCTAGTTTAAATCTTGTGAAAGACAATTACTTGTTATATGATTTCTTCTGATTACTTAGCATATTTCTCCTCTATATAAATGCTTTGCTGTGTTGATTAAAAGCTGATACAATTTCTCTCTAAATAGGGTTAAGACAAATAAGGGGAGATTGTTGGGGAAATGATTTATCTTAACCCCTAGAATTGAGAAGAATATAATTTCTAAGAATGAAAAATTAATCTAAGTAAATATGCGTCGAATAGTAATCGACGCATCGTCGAAATGTAGTCGACGTTTCTCTCAGAATGAGTCGAAGTAACTCTAAGAAGAATTCGACGTAATCTTTGTCGACATACCTCTGACTTCTAGTCGACGCATTTAATAAAGTCGATGCACCTTAGTCGACGCACCTTCCTTATTCTCCTCTCGACGTTCAGCCAGGATGAAATCGACGTTCACGTCGAATAGTAATCGACGCACGTCGATTTCTATAAGAAATTCAAAAACACGACAGATCTCTTTCCTTCTTTCTGTAGATCTGATTCTTATGGAATGATATTATTCTTTTATAGCCGTTCTGAATCAATCTTTCCTTCTATTTTATTCTTGGCTAATTTGATTAAGATTATTATGGATATTATTTGAAATCAGAATGAATTCTTTCCTTCTACAGATTTAATTCCTATGGAAACTTTTTTTCTCTCTAATTGTTGATTGATTATTCTCCTTTAGCAACATCTTTTGAAACAGAGCTATAAATAAAGAGGAGGTCGGCAGAGAACATATACCAGTGATCCACCATATACATTTGAAAAAGAGGAAGAGCTCCCAAGTGAAGAGTGAGAAAGCTGAGAAAAGAGATAGTGTGTTGCAGCAAAGAAAAAGCCTTCGTCTTCTCCTCCTGAGGCCATTCTGCTGCAAATTCTGAAAGCTCTCACAAAAGAGAGAAAAGCTTACAATCTCCTTCTCACTATAGAAGAGAGATTACATTCACTATTCTTGTGCTTCTAATATTCTTGCTAGGAAGAAGATTCCTTCTTGTTTAAATTACTTCTTCTACTTCTTCTCCTTATCTTTATTTCACTTTTAAACTGTGTAAAAGAGTTCTTAGAATCTCTCTTCAAAAAATTCAGTTGTACTGGTTCTAAGAGTCTCCTTATAAAAAGACTCAGACTGGTTCTAAGAGTCTCCTTATCAAAAGTCTCAGGCTGGTTCTAAGAGTCTCCTTATCAAAAGACTCAGTGCAAGATAGTGAATTCCTACCAAGGGGGTAGAAGAGTGGACTACCCAAAGTTTGGGAAACCACTATATTTCTTTGTGTTGTGCTGTGATTTTCTTCTTGTTATTTTCCTTCTTTACTTGCTTAATTCTTGTTGGTGTGTGGGAAGCTTAAATCTGTGATTATTACACATATATATATAATTGCACAAAGTATTGTTAAATCTCTATTCACCCCCCCCCCCCCTGTAGAGAATTCTAGTGAGGGTAACTGTGCACTTTCACATTCATACTTCTTATAGAGAATACGTTGAATTATAGCCCACATTGGCAAAGTATGCACCTTCACCCATTTTGGTTGTTTTAATCTAATAGCATAACGAATCTGGGCAAGGATGTGGTCCGCTACATCAAAGGGTTCCTTCTCTATAATAAAATATGTAAACAGCGTCAATTGTGCTGTGATACTCCTTGTATCACCACTTTTTAGCATGACTGTGTTTCTCAATATGTCTTGGACTAAATAGGCATCAGGAGTGAGTGAAGAGACTTCTGTGATTAGGGTCCTCTTTTTACTTCCATGTAAACTCATGTTTACAAGAGTCCAATCTTTGTCCCTTCTATAGCTTTCTACTATGTCTGGCATATGATCAATCATAAGAAGACCAAATTCATCTCTAAGATCAACATGTGTTATTTCCACTTGTTGACCTTGGATTCTCGATCGCACTCCCCCCATCCAATTCAGTGTGTTTAGGGTCTTCCAAATGATTGTAAAACTCTCGGATCAAGACAGATGAGAACATATCTACTAAAATTACTGATAATATACCTGCATTAGCAAGAAGAGTGTAGATATGGTCGTGCTTAGGAGAGACAAATTCAACATATTTTGAAACTCCAATAATTGCATTCTCAATCCCCGGATATACTTGATATGAACTATGAGCATCTTCAGATATACTTTTACGAGCCTTAGAACTGGAAGACATTCTGCAAACATAACAAAACTAAATTTAAGTTAATCACTGTTCTATGCACTGGGACGATGTCGCCCAAGCGACATTGACTGTCGAAAAATTCCGATATTGATCCAGTGAGCTTTTTTATATGTTTTTTCAACATAGACTTCCAGATCTACTCAAAATCAAGCTATATTTCTGTTAAAAAAAAAATTTGAACAAAACTAAACCTTCTCACATATCATTTACTATTCATCTTCTTCAACCATCTTCAAAAAGATCATCTATAGTTTTTGAAATTAATCAATGTAAAAATACAAATCTTAAACCCAAAAAAAACACAAGATTCAAACATACCTTATTTCAAAAATTGAAGTCAAAAACCTGAAAATCAACCAAACATACCTTAGATCTAGGGTTGTCTCCGCACTCCGACACCTTCCTCTCGCCTTCCAG
This sequence comes from Dactylorhiza incarnata, assembly GCA_033032865.1. NCBI lineage: Eukaryota > Viridiplantae > Streptophyta > Magnoliopsida > Asparagales > Orchidaceae > Dactylorhiza > Dactylorhiza incarnata. Next base: position 1,576,920 of record JAWHQI010000241.1, read on the forward strand.
TCCAAAAAATGATGTACAATCGGGTTTGACTCAGTTTTTTTAGCCGTTTTTATACTTTTAGCTGTCGCCCAGGCGACAGTGCGTGTCAGAAAATTCTGACAGCTCCCAAATTTGATTAATCTTCAATTTTGGTCTCTCTGATACTCTACACTAGTTATATGTCACTATTAATGCCACAACTCATGAATTGATGCCAAACCATGTGCTTTTTATTTTTTTAAAAATGGCTATTTACATGATTATATGATTTCATTTCCACTCTATCATAGTATTGACACTCCTGCTAAGTGGTTTAGACTATTGGAAATTGTTTTCGCATGCCTCTAAGTATGAGAAATTGTTTATATATAATAATGAGCTATCACGTTCACTTCTTTTGATCCATACATATGTCTTTCTATTTAATATATACATGAATCATGTTTGCTTTAACATAATACAATAGCATTTCATAAATACTACTTTCAAGATTGATTTGTTAGCACAACCAAATATACACCATCTTTTGCGATTCAAGTGAATTCGGAGATCCTTGGTCAATTAAAAATAAAACTATATATAAATATCTATACAAACTACAAAGTTAAGATATCACAAAATATATGATCAACAAAAAGTTTAAATTGAGGACAAGGATACTCCACCAAGCACTACTTACCCTCCTGATAAGTCTTAATAAGTATTGTGAGGTTGAGCACCTTGGAAAGAATTGTAAAGTGTCTTGTGCAAAATAAAAAATGGTATTCTATTCTTATTGTGCTATATCTTCAAGGTCAAAGTTTTTTTTATGCTTATGTTATGTTTTTTATTCCAATGATCATGTAAATTAAATAATTTCATATATTTGATCAAAGCAACACTTGTACACATCATTATGTTATATAAACCTTCATCTCATGAGAATTGGACCGAAAAGATTCCAAATTTCTATACACAATTGTGTCTTTCTATGATACTTTAAAATGACATTAATCATGTTTAAGTTATTTTTTTTATTCTACTACTTCATATGGCTATACCATCTCTTCATGAGTTTATTCAATACTATGGCATATTACTATTATTTCAAGACTTTCAATCATTTTCAACACAAGTGCTTCCGCCTACTCTTATTTTCTACATCCTATCTCTTCCCTTAAGAACTACTCATTCATTTCAAATTAACTTTTGCTAATACCAAAAGGGGGAGAATTATAAGTATATTCAAGAAATCAAAGAACAATAAGAACAATTCCACCTAAATCTTTCACCTAAACAATACATCATTTCAATTTACTATAACATTTAGGGGGAGCATTCATTTAGGGGGAGCATTCATCTAGGGGGAGCTTACATTTTAGAGGAATATATCATGTTATTTTTGTGCACACACCATATGTTAAAAACAACAACCTAAATAGACATTATTTCTTTTTATACGAATTTGTTATTATCAAAAGGGGGAGATAGTTGGAGCATGCATTTCGCACTCTTCCGGTTTGATAATAAAAAAATTCCATTTGTATTTGATTCTATTTTTATTGATGGTGTGCATGTAACAGGTATGAGATGTTCACAATTCTGATTGGAGCTCAATTTAACTGTATGGAGAATTTCGATGTCGGAATTTTCCGACATCTACTGTCGCCCAGGCAACAGGACAGAAGTTACAGCAGCAGCCCGCACGACAGCACGACGAGCAGTATTTTGGCGCTGTCGGAATTCCGACAGCGATGTCGCCCAGGCGACAGTGAAAAACTATAAATTGGTTCGTTTTGTTCGTGCATTCGAAGCATTGAAAATTCTAAGTGCTTTCCTGAGTGCATACGAACCAGAGAGCTCCAAAACCTCATCAACTCCCATTTGTGCTTAGAAGGTTTGAAATTGAAGACGAGATCGGACGCGCTTCTACATCAACGATCATCTCGAGGCTTCAACCTTCCTTTCAGAGATCTGAATTTCTAGGGAGTTCTTCATTTGATTTTGTATTTTCATTTATATACATTTCACTTTGTATTGGTAGGGAAATCGTCTCCTTGTGCGTGACATCTAAGTCCTTGCGTGGCTTAGGGGAAAATCGCTTCCTTGTGCGGAGCGTCCAAATCCTTGCGTGGCTTGGTAGGAAATCGTGGCCTTGTGTGCTACGTCTAGATCTTGGGAAGATCTAGAGGATAGGCTTGGGCTTGGTCTAGGGAGAGACAAGTGATAGCCTTCCAATCCATAGGAGAAGGATTGGTAAACTCAAATTGTAGAAATTTCATTATCAAACTTGTGCCTTGATCTTAAGCATTGTTAAGATCACTTTTATTGTATGTCATTTTCTTAATTAATAAAATTATGACTTTCTTTTAATTGCAAATTTTATTGTTTAATTTTTAACTTAAAAAATTGTGTTTTAATTAATTTAAAATTTTCATAGTTTGAAAATTTTTATAAGTGATTTTTAGAAAAGCAAAATTTGTTTTAAAAATTCTTGAGTAAAAAATCATAATTTAAAAATGCCCTTATTCACCCCCCCCCCCCCCCCTCTAAGGGCGCCAAAAGATCCAACAATAAGATAATGTCTAGCTTTATTATAAGCGATTGAGCTATTTTTAATAATGTAAACAATTGAATCAATATGATTTTGATAGTTATTTCTATATTCATCAAATGTTTCATCCATCTCTTTAATTTCAATTTTATAGTCCTTACACTTAGCACAATCATTTTTCAAGGATGAATTTTCTAAACATAATCTTTCATTTTGTTCTTTTATAAAAAGAAGCTCTTTTTCAAGTTCCTTGTGTTTTTCTTTTAATTCATTATATTCTACACAAGGTGTAGTGTTTTCAACTAAGGAAACATGGATAGAACTAGATAAATTTGAATTTGATTGTTCATTAACTTTTGCCTTTAAATTTTTATTTTCTAAGCGCAAATATTTATTAGCATTTTTTTATTTCTTAATTTTGCGCTTTGTAGTTTGAAGCAATTGTAATGAAGAGATAGAAGTACAAAAAATGGAATTTGATTTCCTTACATCGCTTTCGGGAGAGGCACAATTTGAACATATCATTTCTTTGGCATCTTTTTGGCACTCCTCTTCCGAAGATAGTATTTCTTCTTCTCTTTCACTTGATGTGCACTTCATGGATCCGTCATGAGAGGAGCATTCTTGAAGACTAGTGCAAGTTTGCATATTCTCCGATTCTTGTGATTGTTCCATGCCTGTAGAAGGAGAATCATACATTTCTTCAAGAAATTTCCATACTTTGTATGCACTAGAAAAACAATATATTAATTTGAAGATATCTTGAGATAAAGCACAGAAAATATAATTCATAGCTTTTGCATTTAGGTGACGCTCTTGTTTATTTGATTCGTCCGCTGGTCTTGTTATTGCTATATCCCATGCGTTGATATCTAATGTTTTAATAAACCTTTCCATTAACAATTTCCACCCTTTATAATTTCTTCCTTCGAATAAGGGTGGTGCAAGAGATTTTTCTTCTTCATAAAAATTTCCCCCACAAATAGAAGCGAAATCATGAGACGCCATTATTCTCAGTTGTTAAGCTGATTTGGAATAACCTAGCTCTGATACCACGTGTTGGATCTGTATGTGCCCTTAGAGGGGGGTGAATAAGGGTTTTAAAAACTTTAAACTTTAATAGAAAGCTTTTGATAATTTGGTCGCAGTTAAATCAAAAGTAAAGAGATAATGAAATTAGAAATGAAATCAATTTTATTAAACAAGAAAAGACATGATTAACATTTATAAAATTGATTATAAAATCTGGTTTCAATGATGCTAGAAATCGAAGCGAATAATATGAAAACCCTTTTTGTTTTCTATACCAACTCGTATTCCCACGAACCGGTTGGTTTTAGCCGATCTCTCCCCAGATACGTCCTCAAGCCGCTCTAGCCAATCTATCACCATAAAGGCCTCGAGCACCCCCTAGTTCTACTCCCTAGACCCAGTCGCCGTGTGGCAAATTCCTCCCTAAGTCCTACCTAGACCTAGTCGTCGTGTGGCGAATTCCATGTAGTCCCCGCAAGGCCCTAGTCGTCGTGTGGCGAGTTCCTCTACCGAACAAAAGATATAAAGGCTACAATTTGAAAGTAAAACAAAACTCAAACTAAAGACTCCCTCAAAAGTAGAACATGATGTCGATGTAGATGCGATCGTATTGGTCTTCAAGTTCTTTGCGTTCACGAACATTGACGGAGTTCTTCAGGCTGCTTGGAGAAGGCTCTCACGAGTCCTATGAATATATGGCTTCTATTCCTTCTGTAACAGCAAGCAACAATGGAGGAGGCATGCGTCATTTTATAGAATCAGCCACTACCGCCTATTGACCCAAAAATCGGCGATCCTCCCCTGGGAGGCCTCTTTTGCCACATTTTTGCAGATTACGCGCCCGGGAAGGATTAGACCTCACGCAAAGGCTCTTTTTACACCCAAAGTGGTAAGAAGGGGCAGCCTCCTCCTTCAAACCGCCCAAGTGGGGCGGCCTCTCCATTCAAACCGCCCAAGTGGGGTGGCCTCTCCCTTCAAGTCGCCCAGGCGGGGCGACTTCTCCCTTTAAGTCGCCCAGGTGGGGCGGCTTCTCCCTTCAAGTCGCCCAGATGGGGCGGCTTCTCCCTTCAAGTCGCCCGGGTGGGGCGGCTTCTCCCTTCAAGTCGCCTAGGTGGGGCGACTTCTCCCTTCAAGTCGCCCGGGTGGGGCGGCTTCTCCCTTCAAGTCGCCCAGGTCGGGCGGCTTCTCCCTTCAAGTCGCCTAGGTGGGGTGGCCTCCTCCTTCAAACTACGCGGGTAGGCGGCCTCCTCCTTCAAACCGCGCGGGTAGGCGGCCTCCTCCTTAAGACCACGCGGGTAGGCGGCCTCCTCCTTCAGACCGCGCGGGTAGGCGGTCTCCTCCTTCAGACCGCGCGGGTAGGCGGCCTCCTCCTTCAGACCGCGTGGGTAGGCGGCCTCCTCCTTCAGACCGCGCGGGTAGGCGGCCTCCTCCTTCAGACCGCGTGGGTAGGCGGCTTCCTCCTTCAGATCGCGCGGGTAGGCGGCCTTCTCCTTCAGACCGCACGGGTAGAACTCCAGTCACCGGCTCACCAGAGGTGATGACATCGACCCAGAGCCTATAAATAGGACCCTCGACCATGAAGAAGGGACAGGCAAGTTGGGGGACAAAATCGGCGACTAGAAATAGTCAGACCGCACCTAATGGCGGCTTGTCCGATGACCTCCTAACTGCCAGGCCGGGCAGCCTCAGCAACAGGCCGGGCGGCCTCAGCAACAGGCCGGGCGGCCTCAGCAAACAGCCCGGGCGACTAGTTCGGGCGGTCTCAACAACAGGTCGGGCGGCCTCAATTATGGAATAAAGGGAAAGCCCGTCGCATGAGTGGCTTTTGTCGCGATGGGCGGAGTCTGGCCTCGCCGCAAGCTAGCGGCCCGCTCTTCTTCTCCCTCTCTCAGCTCTTCATTTGCGACTCAAGTAACCAGCTGCTCGACCACTACCCCCTCTCTTTCCTCTGGGATTGAGCGGCGAGGGCGTGGGGATGATTTTGGATTCAACAGAAACACGCGACCTTCAGATAGCGAGTGGTTGATGAACAACAGTTGCGATGAAGACGCGAGATTTGGCCTAAAATACATTCAATTTTAAAACGGCCATAACTTTTGATCCGGGTGTCGGAATTCAGAAATTCAAAGCCCGTCGCACTTTTTGGCCCTCAGATTTCAAAAATTCGGCTCCGTTTGAAAGTTATTTTAGTTTTTCCCCGTTCAGCATTTCCTATTTTCATGGATTATCCGTCAAAGGGCCTCGGGCATCCCCCTGATCATCCAGAAAAGCGTGTGCAAAACAACGACATCCCTCTCCTATTAGAATAGAACATTCAACTCAAAGGACAAGTGAATTTTCAACTTAATACTACGTCAGCTACTAACAACAGGCCCTCTAGCAATCACTTGGAACATTTGCCGCAACTTGAAGCAGAAGAGCTCTCTATTCCTCACCATGAGTTCTATAAGGTGATTATGAATAATTCTCCATATCAAGTTGATGGGCTAACTTTTCTTGCAGGATAATAGCAAGACTCTTCACATTATCAAACAAAATTTGTTGGGAGGTGGTTCCGAGTCGAACCTCGTCCAGCCATAACAGGTCCCATTGGTAAATTAAGTCCTAACTGGGCAGGCCCATTTATCCTCAAGGTGTTAAGAAATGGAACTTATCACCTCTAGACAAGTGTAGTCAAGTGATGGTGAAGACATCTAGGAGCGGCGACGATCTCAAAACAGTTCTGTCCTTAATGATAATGCTCTCATTTGTTTGCATTTTGATATCGAATGAAGTGGATACAATACTGAAACTCTTCCTTGTGACTTGTTTATTCCTTTTTACTTATTATCAAACTCACTGAACCGTGGAGACATCGCGAAGTTCTGCTCGAACCCCCTCGGGTTGTAGTCATTAGTGTAAAACCACGAAGATCATGTGTAGCGGGGAGTTTTCGCACACGTGTAGTGGTAGCTTGCCAATTCCCGTGCGGTCGTCTTCGGAACCTTGGATCCCGGCTGATATCTGACACACCCGTGCATCAAGAGAGGTCTAGGTGAATGTTAGCTCTATCATGCCCCGAGAGGGATATAGTTACAGCTTTGATGATCTTTCTAAGGAAAGCAATGTCGGTATAGCCTCCACGGCATAACCACACCTGCCCAACTGATCATCTTAGTCTGTGACAATCGAATACTCCTAGGTACTCTCAAGCGATGCCTAAGCGGGACCCACAACTGAGTTGATCTCTCTGAGGAAAGCAATGTTCGCCGCCTAGGCCCACTTGGTCATCTGGGTCTGTACTTACCTTTTCTTTATTTCTGCAGCTCTTATGACCACTTGAGGAAAGCAATGTTCGCCGCCTAGGCCCACTGCCCACTTGGTCATCTGAGTCTGTAGCCATTCCTTTTTCTTTACAGGAAAATTATCTCTCTTATGATCCTCGATCATTTGGAGAAAGTAGTATCTAACAGGTACAAATATTGGCCCACTTGGTCATTTAAAAGTTGAAAAACTTTTAGACCAGGCGGTTTTATCTATCAAGACGGTCGGTTTGAAAGAGTACTACAGGTTATGAAAAATGGCTGCATAACATGCTAGCCAAGTGGGTAAAATGTATCTGGCTTTAAAAGTTGGAAAGCGGGCTATTACAGGAAGCCACAAGGCAGTATTTCCACTCGAGATAATCGAGTCAAGGCTTTCACTTTAATAGTCGGGAAATGGACTTATTAATCCTCTGGATTGCATTCTAACTACACAACTCATTGCTTAAAATCAGAGCTTATGAAGATATAATCTCTGGCAATTTCAGCCCGCGATTCATCTTCACTGAGCCAATCAGGATCTACTTTAGAACTAAAATGATAAACCGTCAGGGCAACATTTCATGATAACTGGACAATTATTCTTTTGGAGGTATCTTTTCCCTGGAGGTTTTCAGAAAGGATTTGAAGTTTTATAAGGAATAATGCTAAAACATAAAATCGCATATGGATATCCACAAGTAAGTAAAATAGCAAAGACTAACAGTTATGAATTCATTTATACCTGCTTTGAGTTCTCTTTTGCAGAGATTAGCAGGTGTTTGCGAGTTCTTTTCAGGTACTCGCGTTATGTTTTATACCTGCTTTGAGTTCTATTTTGCAGAGATTAGCAGGTGTTCGCGAGGTCTCTTCAGGTACTCGCGTTATAGTGTGTTCCATACCTGCTTTGAGTTCTCTTTTGCAGAGATTAGCAGGTGTTCGCGAGTTTTTTCAAGTACTCGCGTTATGTTTTATACCTGCTTTGAGTTCTCTTTTGAAGAGATTAGCAGGTGTTTGCGAGGTCTCTTCAGGTACTCGCGTTATGTTTTATACCTGCTTTGAGTTCTCTTTTGCAAAGATTAGCAGGTGATCGCGAGTTCCCTTCAGGTACTCGCGTTATAGATTCTTTTACCTGCTTTTAAGTTCTCTTTTGCAGAGATTAGCAGGTGTTCGCGAGGTCTCTGCAGGTACTCGTGTTATAGTGTATTTCATACCTGCATTGAGTTCTCTTTTGCAGAGATTAGCAGGTGTTCGCGAGGTCTCTTTAGGTACTCGCGTTATGTTTTATACCTGCTTTGAGTTCTCTTTTGCAGAGATTAGCAGGTGATCGCGAGTTCCCTTCAGGTACTCGCGTTATAGATTCTTTTACCTGCTTTTAAGTTCTCTTTTGCAGAGATTAGCAGGTGTTCGCGAGGTCTCTTCAGGTACTCGTGTTATAGTGTATTTCATACCTGCTTTGAGTTCTCTTTTGCAGAGATTAGCAGGTGTTCGCGAGTTCTTTTCAGGTACTCGTGTTATGTTTTATACCTGCTTTGAGTTCTTTTTTGCAGAGATTAGCAAGTGTTCGCGAGGTCTCTTCAGGTACTCGCGTTATAGTGTGTTTCATACCTGCTTTGAGTTCTCTTTTGCAGAGATTAGCAGGTGTTCGCGAGTTCTTTTCAGGTACTCGCGTTATGTTTTATACCTGCTTTGAGTTCTCTTTTGAAGAGATTAGCAGGTGTTTGCGAGGTCTCTTCAGGTACTCGCGTTATGTTTTATACCTACTTTGAGTTCTCTTTTGCAAAGATTACCATGTGATCGCGAGTTCCCTTCAGGTACTCGCGTTATAGATTCTTTTACCTGCTTTTAAGTTCTCTTTTGCAGAGATTAGCAGGTGTTCGCGAGGTCTCTGCAGGTACTCGTGTTATAGTGTATTTCATACCTGTTTTGAGTTCTCTTTTGCAGAGATTAGCAGGTGTTTGCGAGGTCTCTTCAGGTACTCGTGTTATGTTTTATACCTACTTTGAGTTCTCTTTTGCAGAGATTAGCAGGTGATCGCGACTTCCCTTCAGGTACTCGCGTTATAGATTCTTTTACCTGCTTTTAAGTTCTCTTTTGCAGAGATTAGCAGGTGTTCGCGAGGTCTCTGTAGGTACTCGCGTTATAGTGTATTTCATACCTGCTTTGGGTTCTCTTTTGCAGAGATTAGCAGGTGTTCGCGAGTTCATTTCAGGTACTCGCGTTATATTTTATACCAGCTTTGAGTTCTCTTTTGCAGAGATTAGCAGGAATTCGTGAGGTCTCTTCGGGTACTCGCGTTATGTTTTATACCTGCTTTGAGTTCTCTTTTGCAGAGATTAGCAGGTGTTCGCGAGGTCTCTTCAGGTACTCACGTTATGTTTTATACCTGCTGTGAGTTCTCTTTTGCAGAGATTAGCAGGTGCTCGCGAGGTCTCTTCAGGTACTCGCATTATGTTTTATACCTGCTTTGAGTTCAGCAGTTGCTCGCAAGGTCTCTTTAGGTACTCGCGTTATGTTTTATACCTGCTTTGAGTTCTCTTTTGCAGAGATTAGCAGGTGTTCGCGAGTTCTCTTCAGGTACTCGCGTTATGTTTTATACCTGCTTTGAGTTCTCTTTCGCAGAGATTAGCAGGTGTTCGCAAGGTCTCTTCAGGTACTCGCGTTATGTTTTTTACCTACTTTGAGTTCTCCTTTGCAGAGATTAGCAGGTGATCGCGAGTTCTCTTCAGGTACTCGCGTTATAAATTCTTTTACCTGCTTTTAAGTTCTCTTTTGCAGAGATTAGCAGGTGTTCGCGAGGTCTCTGCAGGTACTCGCGTTATAGTGTATTTTATACCTGCTTTGAGTTCTCTTTTGCAGAGATTAGCAGGTGTTCGCGGGGTCTCTTCAGGTACTCGCGTTATGTTTTATACTTGCTTTGAGTTCTCTTTTGCAGAGATTAGCAGGTATTTGCGAGGTCTCTTCAGGTACTCGCGTTATGTTTTATACCTGCTGTGAGTTTTCTTTTGTAGAGATTAGCAGGTGCTCGCGAGGTCTCTTCAGGTACTCGCATTATGTTTTATACCTGCTTTGAGTTAAGCAGGTGCTCGCGAGGTCTCTTCAGGTACTCGCGTTATGTTTTATACCTGCTTGGAGTTCTCTTTTGCAGAGATTAGCAGGAATTCGCGAGGTCTCTTCGGGTACTCGCGTTATGTTTTATACCTGCTTTGAGTTCTCTTTTGCAGAGATTAGCAGGTGTTCGCGAGGTCTCTTCAGGTACTCGCGTTATGTTTTATACCTGCTGTGAGTTCTCTTTTGCAGAGATTAGCAGGTGCTCGCGAGGTCTCTTCAGGTACTCGCGTTATGTTTTATACCTGCTTTGAGTTCAGCAGGTGCTCGCAAGGTCTCTTCAGGTACTCGCGTTATGTTTTATACCTGCTTTGAGTTCTCTTTTGCAGAGATTAGCAGGTGTTCGCGAGTTCTCTTCAGGTACTCGCGTTATGTTTTATACCTGCTGTGAGTTCTCTTTTGCAGAGGTTAGCAGGTATTCGCGAGTTCTCTTCAGGTACTCGTTTCACGTTCCTTCTTTACTTATCGAGTTCTCCTCAGAGACTAGTAGATGATTACTAGTCAACCTCAGAGGACAAAGTGAGTCGATGTTTGCAAGTTCCCTTCAGGTACTTGTGAATTGTGTTTTATATTTGTTACGACTCTTCTCCCTTACAGGAGAAAGAATAGGCATTCACTAGTTGCATTGTGGAGAGGCATCAGGTACTCGTTCCCTCTTTGTCTTTCCCACTCTTTTGATAGTTTACCAGTAGCGGATCATGATTTTTGTGGGTCAATACCTACTTTTTCGAAGTTTCTTTGGAAATTTGAAAAAGTACGGGGATTATGTTGACCCAGAAATTGGCGATCCTCCCCTGGGAGGCCTCTTTTGCTACATTTTTGCAGATTACGCGCCCGGGAAGGATTAGACCTCACGCAAAGGCTCTTTTTACACCCAAAGTGGTAAGAAGGGGCAGCCTCCTCCTTCAAACCGCCCAAGTGGGCGGCCTCTCCATTCAAACCGCCCAAGTGGGGCGGCCTCTCCCTTCAAGTCGCCCAGGCGGGGCGACTTCTCCCTTCAAGTCGCCCAGGTAGGGAGGCTTCTCCCTTCAAGTCGCCCAGGTGGGGCGGCTTCTCCCTTCAAGTCGCCCAGGTGGCGCGGCTTCTCCCTTCAAGTCGCCTAGGTGGGGCGGCTTCTCCCTTCAAGTCGCCCAGGAGGGGCGGCTTCTCCCTTCAAGTCGCCCAGGTCGGGCGGCTTCTCCCTTCAAGTCGCCTAGGTGGGGCGGCCTCCTCCTTCAAACTGCGCGGGTAGGCGGCCTCCTCCTTCAGACCGCGCGGGTAGGCGGCCTCCTCCTTCAGACCGTGCGGGTAGGCGGCCTCCTCCTTCAGACAGCGCGGGTAGGCGGCCTCCTCCTTCAGACCGCGCGGGTAGGCGGCCTCCTCCTTCAGACCGCGCGGGTAGGCGGCCTCCTCCTTCAGACCGCGCGGGTAGGCGGCCTCCTCCTTCAGACCGCGCGGGTAGGCGGCTTCCTCCTTCAGACCGCGCGGGTAGGCGGCCTTCTCCTTCAGACCGCGCGGGTAGAACTCTAGTCACCGGCTCACCATAGGTGATGACATCGACCCAGAGCCTATAAATAGGACCGTCGACCATGAAGAAGGGACAGGCAAGTTGGGGGACAAAATCGGCGACTAGAAATAGTCAGACCGCACCTAATGGAGGCTTGTCCGACGACCTCCTAACTGCCAGGCCGGGCGGCCTCAGCAACAGGCCGGGCGGCCTCAGCAAACAGCCCGGGCGACTAGTTCGGGCGGTCTCAACAACAGGCTGGGCGGCCTCAATTATGGAATAAAGGGAAAGCCCGTCGCATGAGTGGGTTTTGCCGTGACGGGCGAAGTCTAGCCTCGCCGCAAGCTAGCGGCCCCCTCTTCTTCTCCCTCTCTCAGCTCTTCATTTGCGACTCAAGTAACCAGCTGCTCGACCACTACCCCTCTCTTTCCTCTGGGATTGTGCGTCGAGGGCGTTGGGACGATTTTGGATTCAACAGAACCGCCCGCGGTAGCCATATTAGGCAAATGATCAGGCACGGGTTGTGGCAGATTAGGCAACTTTTGACTGCCAAACATAGAGCACCGATTAACGCGTCGCGGTATCCTTCCATCAGCCTTCCAAATCTGCTCTTCAATCAACTCCAGATGGGAAGTTTCCAAAAGCTACCACCGGGCGTTAGACTTAACGTGCCGCGATAGAACTTGCTAAAATAGTGTCCCGTCAACATTCCTTTTTCTCCACTGTTTCCTTCTTGCAGTTCTTTCCATTTATACTAGCGCCAGCAGTAGTGCTAACGCATCGTGGTAGAGCATATCTCTTTTCGTCTGGCGCATTTTCGTCGAGCTGGCCTCATATTTCGTCGACTGAATTTTCGTTGAACGGGATTCAACTTTCGTCGATCGCCAATTCGTCGAACGCAGTGATAAGCATTTCGTCGAGCGCAGCCTTCATTTCATCGATCGAATACTAGCGCCAGCGGTAGTTGTAACGCACCGCTGTAGAGCACTTCGTCGGACGCATCTTCATTGAACGCCACCTTCATTTCGTCAACCTCCATTTCGTCAATCGCTAGCGCCAGCGGTAGTTCTAGCGCGCCGTGTTAAAGAATGCATTTCGTCGAGCGTTGTGGTAGAGCATGCAGTTCGTCGAACGCAGGTTTCATTTCGTCGAGCGCCAGTTCATCGAACGCAGCTTCCATTTCGTCGAACGCAGGTTTCCTTCTCAGCGATTTCTTCTCAGCGGTTGTTAGCGCGGGGCGTTAACAATAACACGAGCGGTAGTTCTTTTTTTTTCAGATAATCTTTATCGATTAGCATCCTGTTCATAGGGTTATATAATTATAGTTCCTGCACACAATAAACACAAGCAAGATCAAATACAATAGGATTTGTTATTGTCAAACCAAGAGATGCGGAAAGCATGTTCCAACATAATCATCTGATGCACTCTTAGAATTTTCAATTGAAGTAGATAATGAAAATGTGTGAGGAGTGTATACCTGAGCAAGATGAGAATCATCCTGATCTTCTTCATTAGATAGGGCTACAAGACCACATAACTCATCTTCCTCAGATTCACTGTCTGAGAGAGTGAGAGGTGCTCTTATCCCTCTTCTAGCAGCAGAGCAACCTTCATCTTCAGACTCACTATCTGAGAGAGTATTGGGTGCTCTTATTCCTCATGTAGTTAGCCATATATAGGCTTCTTCTTCAGAGTATGAGGAGCAACAACTGCTTTCACTTAGAGATCTGAATTTCTTGGCATTAGATCTTCTTTCCTTCTTCATGGAGCTTAACTTTTTGTAGTTTTCTCTAGGAACCATGGTGATAACTTTACACACCTAAGTGTAGATCTGTTCAAGTTGTTAAGCTTTATTTGAACAACCTCGCTTTGATACCACTAATAAGTCTAGGGTGTAGTCTAAATACTTAGAGGGGGTGAATAGGTGTTTTAAAATAGTTTGTCTTTTAGATTTTGAGGCTAAATCAGCTTGAGAGAACACACCCAAAAATCACATCACAGGAAGCACACCAATATTTATAGTGGTTCCCCAGTGTGGTTACTCCACTGTCCCCCTTCACCTATCTAGCAGTATGTTATACTTAGTTAGCTCCTCCAAATCTCATATCTCTTTCACAGATCCTACACCTTAGGCACACAGACCCTACAACTCAGGCACTCTAGGACCTACAACTCAGATCCAGACAGGATCCTACCTTAGGTTCTCAGAACCCTACAACTCAGACATAGCAGGCCTTACAACTCAGATCTACAATGGATCCTACCTCAGGTTCTCACAAAACCCTACAGCTCAGACTCAAAGAGCCCTACAGATAATATGTTAGGTTTACAATATTGAAGAACACTTCACAGAATAGGGAATGGAAATATCCTGAAGAGTCTTCTGAGGCCTGAAGCAGGCGGCCTCTGGATCTGAAGAGAAAACCTTGAAGATCTATTCACTGATGCACAAAAGGTTCTCTCTGATCCTTTCGTTCAATCTGGAACAAGCTTATTAGTCGATGATGCCTGGCTGAACCTTAGAGAACTGAGAGCAAAGTTCTCGAAAATGTTCCTTCTTCTGAAAGTCGTTACACTATTTTTGATTCGATTGATTCTTTCTCTTTCTGTATTCCCCTTTCGATTAGGCAAACAAATTATCCTTTTATATAACAGGAATGTCTAATGGTCTATTATGAGGTCCCGTAAATGTCAGAAGCCCATTCCTAAACATCATCCATTGATTGGACCCTTAGACAGAGGCATTAAATACACAACAGCGCATTTCAAAAAATCTTCGTCTGTCTCAACGATATGAACACTATCTCAATGATAGAACTTGTCGTCTCAGTGACGTCTCAGCGATCCAACTTAGACAACTCTTCAAGTCTTGTGATATCTTCCCCTCGAATAGATATCTCGACGATATGAAAACTATCTCGACGTCGAAACTTCCCATCTCAGCGACTTGTTCAGTCACGATGAGATAAGGTTGTCTCGTTGATACCGTCATGATCCTTTCAATGATATGGAACTTCTCATCTGCATCCTCTGTTTCCTTGATATCTAATAGCCTTCAGGACAACATAGCTCCTTCATGATGATATTTGACTTAGCTACTCCTTCTTGAGTCTTCACAATGATATCATCGTGTGATACTTGTTGTCACAATATATCGTCGTGTTATACCTGTTGTCATGATGATATCTTGACTTAGTTATTTCTTCTTGTTCTCACAATGATTTCGTCGTATGTACTTTATTGACATAATGATATCGTCATGTTCTTCCTATTGTGACGACGATTCTTGACTGATTTCTTCTGTTGTCTTTTGTGAGTGATCTCAACGATATCGTCATGTGTACATTATTGACACGACGATATATGCCTTAGTCATTTTTGCTTGATCTTAATACATTATACTTGGAATGTATGATGTCCTAACCTGCTCATGTCACATCAAATACAAATTGTACTTATCATTGACTTAGATACTTCTCCAAATCTGGAACATTGCAGGTAGTGTTCTCAACACTTCTTCTTTCTCACGTCCCAGTTCTTCTTTCTAGATAACAATGCCCCTCTCTCTCTCCACCAGAGATAAAATGCCCTTCCATTTGTTGTGCTAAACTCTCATGCGATGACAAAAGGTTATCCAACTCCATCTAGACGTGTTGCCTATCCCATACTTGATCCAAAGTGATGAACGTGATATACTCCCTTTGAAGCCAGCAAATAATATGCCTCTTTAACCTAATCTCCTAGATCGTCTTATCTGGATCTAATGCAGAAATCTCCGCACGCAAGATCTTCATTATGAAATTAAACTAGCGGTTAATAGATCACCCATATCGAGTTTAACAAACCAACTTAATGCAAACATGACAGTGGTGATCTACGCTATCCAAATCATCATGAACGAAATTAAGTAACTTTTATGACGTAGTGTAATCAAATCCAAATTCTAATTACTTATTAAAATTTATGCGAACAAATAAATTGAAATGTGAATGTTTTGAAATGAAGTACATAACAAGATAAAGTGTGGAAAATTAAAGATGTGTACAGTTCTTTGATTCTCTCATGTCGCATTGTTGCCGACATTCTCAATAGTGCACATGTATTTTTGTGAATGAACTGAGCTGTGTTTGGCGAATATCGTAGCATTCATCACTCCTTTTGTCAGTCTATTAATACTCATGAAAACTGAATCTCAATAATAAGATTTTGGACCATAAAATTAGAAAGTTGAGGGATGATTTCTATTAACCAGGAAAGCTAAAGCCTTATTTTAAATTACCCTCAAATTAAGATAGAAATTAATATAAGAGTAAAATCAAACCAATCAAAATAAAAAGAACTTCTTCTTGTATGTTTTCTCCACCAAATAGTAAGCCTCAACGTCTCCTGTATGTAAATCGGTAGGAGGGAGCAAAATTTGATATAGGCATAATCCTATTGGAGCTTGTGTTCCACATCTCTTATTTTGAGAATTACAAATCACACTATGTATTTGATCTTGCTTGTGTTTATAGTGTGCAAGTACTATAGTTAAATAACCTTATGAACAGGATACTGATTGATGATGATTCTCTGAACAGAGAGCTAACTCCCAGCGTTAGAAGTTAACGCCCCGTGTTAACTTATCGTAGAAAGGGGATGGCGTCTCAACGGTCTTGATATAGAGAAGAAATATCATCGAGAACAAAGAGACAATGCCAGCGTTGGAGATAATGCTCACATTGAGTCCATGATCTCGACGGTTGCACGATCTCAGCCACGACCGTACACGATCACTAACGCAGGCGTTAACTTCTTAATGCCCAGCGTTAGCTCCCCTGCCTATTTAAAGAGCTGATTTTGTTGCTCAAATGTGCATCTTTCAAGCCTTCATTCTAATCTTCTGAGAGAGTATTTCATCCCCAAATTCAAAGAGCACTCCAAACACCACCATTGAGGAACAAGAGTGAGAAGGAGATTTCCAACGGTCAAATTTGAAGAAGGACGCACGCTTCAACTCCGACGATGGTCTTTGCGTGTCTTCAACATCTCCTTCAGATCTAATCAATATATGGAGTCTTTTATTCTCTGAACAAGAGTGAGAAGGACCGGTGAAGGAACAAAAAATGATTTTTACCTTGTCGCCTTTAATTATAAGCGTTATTGAAATTCTATCTTTGAAATTCTCTTTGAAATATAATATTCAATTTCATTATCTCTGATTTTCTGGAATTGTATTTCATTTAAGATTTCATAAGTAAAATCACTTTGACATAATTATGTGAAGCCTAATTTTCTGGCTAGCGAACGCTCAGCGTTAACTCTTAACACCAACGTTAGCAACAGGATCAAAAAGTTTTGATTTTCTATAAAATCTCTCAGTTTTACTCAAAAATTGTAAACCCCTTATTCACCCCCCCCCCCCCAAGGGCGTCATAAGATCCAACAAGTGGTATCAGAGCCAGGTTATTCCAAAATGGTTTCACAACCGGGAATAATGGCGCATCATGAACATGCTTTCATTGAGGGTCAAGGGATTAGTAGACCTCCACTATTTACCGGTATTGATTATAATTATTGGAAAATAAGAATGCGTTGTTTTTTAATTGCTTTAGGTAATTATGTGTGGGGTATGGTGGAACAATGCTAGTCTCCACCAACATTTGTTGTTAGAGAAGTTACTATGGAAAAACTAAGAGACAAATGGGATGATGACGACAGGTTAAGATGCAAGAATAACGCTAAAGCTATGAATGCTTTATTTTGTGCTTTGGATAGAACGGAATTTAATAGAACTTGTGCTTGCAAAACTGCTAATGATATATGGAATTTATTAGAAATCACTCATGAAGGTACTTCGCAGGTCAAGGATTCAAAGCGTTTCCAACTTAAATCCGAATACGAGAAATTTTGGATGGAGGCAGATGAAGACATAGATTCAATGTACACAAGGTTCGCCAAGATCGTCAACGACTCAAAAGTACTTGGAAAGGTGTTCTCCAATGGCGACTTGGTGAGAAAACTTCTAAGGTCTCTCCCTCAAAAGTTCAATCCAAAGGTGACAGCTATCTCGGAGCCGCACGATTTGAAGAAGCTCCAAATTGAGAGCCTCATTGGGAACCTCAAGACCCATGAGGCAGAACTCAAAATTCAATAACAAGATTATAACTTGGAGCCAAAGAAGAAGGATTTGGCCTTAAAATTAAAGAAGGAGGCTGACGGAGATGACGATGAAGAGGATGAAGAGAGCCTTTTTGTGAAGAAGTTCAAAAGGTTTATGAAGAACCAAGAAAGGAGAAACACCTTCCAGAAATATTTCATCAGGAAGGGATCCTCATCGAATAAATAAAGAGGTAGCGACGAGGACAATGATGATCGACCACCACCAGAGTGCTACCATTGCAAAAAGATCGAGCACATCCGAAGCCACTGCCCGAAATATCTGAAAGAGCATGAAGAAAAGCGGCACATGGGAAAACAGAAGAATGTCCTAAAAGCAGCTACTTGGGATGAATCCTCCTCCGACGAATCAAGCAACTCATCCTCCAGCAGTGAAGAAGAAGCCAATGTTTGCCTCATAACAAAAAGCAACACTATCTGATGATGAAAGCAGTGTCCAAAGCGACACTGAGGTAACTCTTACTACTACTTATGATGGTTTATATTTTGAGTAATTACAAACATGCAAATTTTTTGAGAAAAGTTTAAATGATATTGAGATTCTAAATTCTGAAAATAAACTTTTGTTAAAAGAAAACAAAAAATTATCTAAACTATTAGGAAAAGAGAAAGTATCTTGCAAAGAGTGTGATCACTCCTTATCAAGAGTGAAAGAACTCGAAGAAGCTCTTTCTAAGTCTCACTCCAATATCGAAATTCTTACTAAGGAGAAGGGGAATTTAGAAATAACTTTAAGAACATCTCTTTCTCAAATAGAAGAAGGAAAGAAAAATTTTGTGAATCGGTTCATTATGTTAGTAACGGAGAACACCGCTCTCAAAGCTCGTATTCATGATCTAAATATGTCTATTAAAAAATTCAGAGTTGGGCAAAGGTCTCTCGACATGATCTTGTCCAACCAATGCCATGGTAGTGTTAAATATCGCCTTGGGTATGTTACTGGGAGCTATCGCTCAGCGTTAACTTTTAATGCTGGCGTTAGCAATAAATCCAAAAAAATTATTTCTGTTAATAAAAAATAATTTCAAAATTCAAATGTTATGTCATCTTCCTGCAAGAGATTATCCAAAACTCCGAAAAGGGTTTAATCCCCTTTTATATCGTGTGCCAAATGTCAAATATTTGGACACACCTCGGGCTCATGTAGGAAGAAGGGTCGTAGTGCTATAAAGTAAATCTGGATGCCTAAGGTTTCCACCTATTCTATGGGAGGAACCTCTTGTGTATACAGATCTTTACTATCATCTCCCTTTTAGATATGTTGGCAGACTAAGGACAAAAAGGACGTGTGGTATTTGGACTCAGGATGCTCCAAACACATGACAGGCAACTAAGCAAAGTTTCTTAGCCTTGAGATGAAGAAAGGAGGGTTTGTAACATTTGGAGATAATGGAAAAGGAAGGATCATGGGCATCAACACAGTGGGTAATGAATCTTTCTCAGTCTCTAATGTTTTATTTGTAGATGGCTTGAAACATAATTAAATATCAATTAGTCAATTATGTGATAAGGGTTTAAATGTATTATTTGAATCATCTACAAATTTTTGCAATATCATAAATTCTAAATCAAATGATGTCGTACTCACCGCACCTAGAATTCATAATGTTTATATGATTGCCTTTAATGATCTTTCACAATCGTCTTTAAAATGCTTTATTTCAAACAACGACGAATTGAAACTTTGGCATAGGCGTCTTGGTCACTCTAGCACCAAACATATTTAGAAATTATCAAAAGATAAATTAATTAAAGGTTTACCTATGCTTAATGGTAATTTATCTTCTCTTTGTATGTCTTGCTAAAAAGGAAAGTTTTGAACCGGTTAGCACTTCTAGTCTACGAGGTAGAAAATTTACTTTTGTAATAATTGATGATTATTCTAGATTTTGTTGGACTTTATTTTTATCTTCCAAATCTGATGCATTTATTGAATTTACTAAACTATGCATTCATATTCAAAACGAACTTGATTCAAAAATTAAATGCATACGCTCGGATCATGGAGGAGAATTTGAAAATGATAAGTTTTCTTCTTTTTGTAATGATATAGGAATTAAACATGAATTTTCCGCTCCTCGCACCCCACAACAAAATGGTGTAGTGGAGAGGAAAACTAGAACCCTTCAAGAGCTAGCACGCATTATGCTTTGTGAATATGGGTTGCCTAAATCATTTTGGGCCGAAGTAGTTACTACTTCATGTTATATTATTAATCATGTCATGCTTCGTCCTATTTTAAAATTAACACCTTATGAGCTTTATTTTAATAAAAAACCTAATGTATCTTATTTTCATGTTTTTGGTTGCAAATGTTTTATTTTAATTATTTGAGATGCATTAGAAAATTTTGATGAAAAATGTGATGAGGGAATTTTCAACTAATAAGGCTTATAGAATTTATAATAAGAGAACTAAAATAATTGAAGAGACTATTCATGTAAGATTTGATGAGAATGTTCCTTGTGTAGATACAAATCGTACAGGAATCAAAGACGAACCCCTTCCCCCTTGGGAACATGAGGATGATGAATCGCTTGGAGAAAAAGAAGAAGAAAAAGAGGAGAAAGAAGAAGAGATAGTAGAATATGTTCCTCCAAGTGTGTTACAGTTTTCAAAAGATCATCTAAGGGAGCTTGTTATTGGAGAACCATCAAAAGGGGTAAGTACTCATTCCTCTTTACATGAGTCTTTTTCCAACCTTTGTTTTGTATCCGAAATAGAACCGAAAAATGTTTCAACCACTTTAAATGATGAATTTTGGTTTTTAGCTATGAATGATGAACTAAATCAATTTGAACATAATAAGGTTTGGAATTTAGTAGAGAGGCCATCTAATCATCCGGTTATAGGTGTCAAATGGATTTTTAAAAATAAACTAGATGGTGACTCTAGGATTACAAGGAATAAAGCTACACTAGTTGCACAAGGTTATTCACAAATCGAAGGGGTAGATTTTGATGAAACTTTTGCACTCGTTGCTCACCTTGAATCAATTAGAATATTTCTTGCATTTACGAGTTTTAAAAGATTTAAATTATTTCAAATGGATGTTAAAAGTGCATTTTAAGCGGGATTATAAAAGAAGAACTTTATGTAGAACAACCCCCCGGTTTTGTGAGTGAAAAAATTCCAAATCATGTGTATAAGTTAGAGAAAGCGCTTTATGGATTGAAGCAAGCGCCACGTGCTTGGTATGATAGATTGACATTATTTTTGATAAAGCACGGTTATAAAATGGGAAGTGCGGATAATACACTCTTCATTAAGCATGTAGATAATGATTTGATTGTATTGCAAATTTATGTTGATGATATTATTTTTGGAGCCACTAATGAAGAGTTATGTAATGAAGTAGTTTTAGTGATGAAAAATGAATTTGAAATGAGCTTGGTAGGAGAACTCACTTATTTTCAAGGATTTCAAATCTCACAAAGACAAGATGGTATTTTTATTTATCAAACTAAATATGTTCATGATATTCTTAAAAGATTTGGATTTGAAAACCTAAAACAAGCTAATACACCAAAGAGTGCATCACTAAAGTTAGGAAAAGATGAAGTCGGTATTTCTATTGATCAAACATTATATAGAGGAATGATAGGCTCATTGCTATATTCAAGCGCATCTAGACCCGATATTATGTTTTCAGTTTGTTTATGAGTTAGATTTCAAGCTAACCCAAAAGAATCACATTTAAAAGCGGTTAAACATATTTTTAGAAATTTAATCGGAACATCTAGATGAGGCTTATGGTATCCTCATAATGATTGTTTTATTTTACACAGTTTTTTTGATTCGGAATATGTGGGATGTTCATTAGATCGCAAGAGCACTAGTGGCACGTGTCATTTTATAGGCCCTTCACTCATATCATGGTCGAGTAGGAAACATAATTCTATTGCCCTCTCCACCACCGAGGCCGAATATATCGCACTAGGTAGTTGTTGTGCACAAGCCTTATGGATGACCCAAACTTTAAAAGATTTGGTGTTTATCTAAATAATATAGAATTAAAATGTGACAACAAGAACGATATCGATCTTACAAATAATCACGTACATCATTCTAGATCTAAACATATAGATGTCCGACATCATTTTATTATGGATCATATCAAGAATGAACATGTTAGAATTAGCTTTATAGGGCCTCACTAACAACTTGTCGATATTTTCACCAAACGTCTACCTGATGCACGTTTTAATATGCTTAGGTTAGAATTGGGCGTCTTAGAAATATCTCATTAATCCCTATAAAATGCTATCAAATTTTTTTGTATCTATTTATATTTGTTTGCATTTTAAAAATAAAATAAAGCAAAAACCTTCTTCAAAAACAAAATCATGCTAATAGAGCCTTCAAATCAACTCTAAAATCTCTGAAATTCCAACATTAAGAAGGCCTCTTTATAATACAATGGAATTATGAAAAACATTTTTCAAAAAATCAAGATTTGCAGTTATGTGTTGGCGTTAAGAAGCTAACGCTTGGCGTTAGCCCCTTTGCTCCAAAAAAATTTCTGTCTTTTTGAAAAATTTCTGGTATTATTTTAATGCAGTGTTTTATTTTTATTTCTCTGTTTTTAAAAGTTTTCTGTTCTTTATATTTTTTTTTAAATGATATATACAAAATATGTTATGCTTAAATGCTTAAATCAAGGATGATTATATTTATTACTTATAAATTATTTATAATGTTTGATTTTATCTTTCAAGTTTCTTAGAAATATTGTTTTGTTTTTGTCATGCCTTGAATATTATCTTAAAATGTGCAATGAATTTGATTATAAATTATATGTGTAGAAATGTTCTTACATGCCTCTAAGTATGAGTAAAGATTTATCTTTGATAATGATTTTCTCACTTACACATTTTTGTTAATTTACATGTGTTTTAAATCTTATTTTCGCATGATTGTGTAGTATAAGAACATATCATTTTTGAATTTCATAAATAGTTTACCTACACAACATTGAATTTATTCTTACAATTCTTTGTTTTTCATGGACTTGTGATTAGAGATATGTGGTATTTCAAATAAAAATTTCTATGTTTGCAACAATTGAATTTGAAGTCCTTTTGTTAAAAAAAAGAATATGGAAAACTCCACCAAAAATTGTAAAGTGTCTTGTGCAAACAATTTTTTGGCCACTTCTCCTTAAAAATAAAAATCTTTATGTGCATTGAAATTTGTGGAAGTAAAGTTGTTTATGTTTATTTCAAGCTATGTTCTTAAAATACAAACTTTCATGTGGTTTGATTTATACACTTGTATACTTTATCAAAACACCTTTATTGAACACATCATTATCATTTATAACACTTCCACTCATGAGAATTGGACCTAAAGCTTATCTACATTATTCTCTATAATCTTGTGTAAATGCACTTGATAGCAAAGCATGATCTTTACAATGTTTATGCATACTTGAAATGCAAATTTATTTACATTATAAAGCATATCTTTTCTTAATATTTGTAATCTTGCTTGCTAATTTTCCATTACCAATATCCAATATACTTGTAACTTGTGTATCTAAATTAAAAACATCTACATAATTGCTTTAAACGCTTATTATATTATGTACTTATAAATTCTTAAAGATGTTCAATATTGCTTTCGATGTGTTCACTATTTTTTAAAAAGTTGCTATTATATCTACATAGTGCATATCATTTCATATTGCGACTACTTTAACCTACCTCCTTTTGATTATAACAAAAGAGGGAGAATAAATTGAAGAAATAAATTGCAGATATAAATTGAAGATATTTATTATTTAGGGGGAGTAAAATAGAAAATGCATTCATGTAGGGGGAGTATCCATATAGGGGGGAGTATGCATGTTTATCACGCTTATCATATACTATAAACACTACTCAAATTAAAGTTTATTTCTTATTAGTGGATTTGTTATTATCAAAAGGGGGAGATTGTTGGAGCTTGTGTTCCACATCTCTTAGTTTGAGAATAACAAATCACACTATGTATTTGATCTTGCTTGTGTTTATAGTGTGCACGTACTATAGTTAAATAACCCTATGAACAGGATACTGATTGATGACGATTCTCTGAATAGAGAGCTAACGCCCCACGTTAGAAGTTAATGTCCCGCGTTAACTTATCATTGAAAGGGGATGACGTCTCAACGGTCTTGACGTAGAGAAGAAATATCGTCGAGAACAAAGAGACAACGCCAGCGTTGGAGCTAACTCTCACATTGAGTCCATGATCTGCCATGATCTCGACGGTTGCACGATCTCAGCCACGACCGTACACGATCACTAACGTTGGCGTTAACATCTTAACGCCCAACGTTAGCTCCCATGCCTATTTAAAGAGCTGATTTCTTTGCTCAAATGTGCATCTTTTAAACCTTCATTCTAATCTTCTGAGAGAGCATTTCATCCCCGAATTCAAAGAGCACTCCCAACACCACCATTAAGGAACAAGAGTGAGAAGGAGATTTCCAACGGTCAAATTTGAAGAAGGACGCTCGCTTCAACTCCGACGATGGTCTTTGCATGTATTCAACATCTCCTTCAGAGCTCTTTAATATAGGAAGTTTTTTATTCTGAATTTACTTTTATCATTTCATTATTTTTTTATAACGGTAATGAATTCGCCGCCTTTGTTGGAACCTTTGTTTTGATTTGAGTTAGGATCCATCTTTAAGGTCTAAGTTTCTATCATAACACATCTTATAACTTAGATCAAATCCCATTAAGATAGTAGGCTGAAAATATATATAATTAATAGGCTGAGAAAATAAGAGAAAGATAAAAAGTATATATGTTCTCTGCGTTCGACGAACGGCTATCTGCGTTCGACGAACGGCGCTCTGCACTCGACGAATTATATTCATTCTGCGCTCGACAAAATCCAGCTATCTCAGTGGTTCAGCGGTCGACGAACAGACCCCAGTTCAGCGGTCGACGAACAGATTGTCTCAGTTGTCGACGAACAGACCCCGTCTCAGCGGTCGGCGAAAAGTTGCGTTCGGCGATCTCAAGTCTGCATTCGACGAACAGCTCAATATCTCAGCGGTCGACGATCCAGCCCTTCTCAGCGCTCGACGAAAAGATGCGTTCGACGAACTCAAGTCTGCGTTCGACGAATATTTAGCAGAAGCTCAGAACGATGAATAAAATGTTCAGATCGACGAACTTGAAGCTGAGCTCGACAAATTTCTCCCAGCTTTATAAATTGATATTCTCAGTTCGACTAATATTCTTATATCTGATTAAAGCAATATTTTAATCATCTCTATTTATATATTGCTATATATTGTTGCCTTTATAAATTAACATTATAGTCGTTGCAGCATTAAATATTATAGCCATTGCAGATAAGCTCAAGACGGCAATTTGTCTGCTCGAGGAATCTAGGAAATTAAAGAGATATTATATCCTTCCTTGTCGGGCAAGAATTTAAATCAGCCCAGAAGTTTTCTCCAGAATATATACAAAGAGAAGAGCAGAGAAGAAAAAAAGATAGAACAAAATAAGAGAATAGGAAGAACTAGGAAGAGAAAAACAGAGGAGCAAAAAGAAGAAGCAGATCTAATATATTATTTATCTTCTTTTTGCTAACTCCTCTCTGCAGATTATCTTCATCCTGAGACACTTATCAAGATCATTTGCTCAGGGATCTAAACTGTAGAAGAAGAAGAAGAGTATTTACAATCAAAAGAAGAAGCTTACTCAAACTGTCATCTAATCTCAATCAGACAGGGGGAGCTCTTCAACATCATCAAAGATCCAATCTCAACAACCCATCAGGATCATCAAGAGTCTTCTCAGCAAAGAGAAGAACAATATATCTTTTCTCCTTCTTACCCTATCTTGTATAGGGTTAAAACTCCCTTCAAAAGTTTACCCATTGGTGGCAAGACACCTGATCAAAAAATCCTGCTTGGTTTTTGGGCACCTTATCAAAAGCTCATTGGTGCTAGGACACCTGATCAAAAATCCTAGTGGATTCCTACCAGTGGGTAGAAGAGTAGATGTACCCAGGTTGATTAGGGAACTATTATATTTCTTGGTGTCTTCTGGTTGCTTGTCCTATATTTTATTTTCTTGTTGTTGTGTTGTGATATCAGAGATTTTTTTGTGTTTGTTTTTTATAATCCACTTAATTACACATACTTATACATATCACTACTTTAAAATAACCTAAAACTACTTTTAACTTAAGAACTAAACTCCTTTTCAATTGGTATCAAAGCAGGTTGATTATATTAATCACCTTCAGAGGATATCAATTGCACTTTCAATTGGTATCAGAGGTGGTTGATTCTTTACAGGCTAACACCTGAATCATAAAGATCAATTAGTTCTTAAGTTTTTTTTAAAGGTTTTTCTAAAAATCTAATGGCACAAGTAGAATTTTCAAATCCATCAATCTGTAATTTGGATAGATTTTCTTTATGACAAGCTAGAATAAGATTATATATGAATGCAATAGATGAAGAAATTTATAATTCCATTTTGACAGGACCTTCATCATCAACATCAACAGATGATCAAGAAAAGCTGAAAAGTGCTGATGCAAAAGCTATGGACATATTGGCTCAATCAATGTCAAAATACATTCTTCAAAAAGTGGTTGATTGCACTTCAGTAAGGGGCGTCTGGAACTCCCTCTCAAGGATGGTAAATGAATCTTCTTTCACTTCTTCCACTAACTATATTTTTGATGCAGAACCATCATCTAGTCTAAGTGAAGAAGAAGAAGAAGACCAAAAAGCCAGAGATTTCTGCATGTTCGCCATATATGGCCCAAACCACATCTCAGATGCAGAAAAGGTAAATGAGGTAACTTCAAATCCCAACTCTACCTCTGAAAATTACAAATCAGATTTTAAAATTCTATATACAGATATAATAAAATCTGATAAGGAAATTATAAAAGAGTTAATAGAAATAAATATTTTAATTCCTGAAAATAATAAACTTAAAGAAAATTTGAAAAACTCAGAAGAACAAATTATTTCTTTGAAAAATAAGTCAATTAAGGCTAAAGAAAAAGAAATATTTTATGTTCAGCAAAATTAAAATAATTTTTCAAATTTATATTTTAATGAGATAAAAAGGCCAATATATCTAATTACAAGGCATTTGTTTTTATCTATTTTAAAACTTTTATAATTAAATAAGCAATTATATGATTCATTGGAATTTCCTATCTTAAAAACAAAGTCAGATAACTTCACATTCTTACAGACTTTCTCCAAAATCATGTTGAGCATTCTACTCAGATTGCATAGATCAGAAATGATCAGAGCACTAAGTGTGAGTCTCTTCTGATTAAGGGGATTCTATAGAAGGAAGGTATCAGACAATGTTTTTCTGATTTTAAAAATTCATTAACGGCCGTAGCAAGTCATATCATTAAAATCCCATTTAAATCAAAATCTAGGAAATCAGAAATTGCTTGGTTTTAAAAGAAGAAATTTAGAATTTAAAAGAAGAAGAAAACAATATAATTTATGATTAAATGTTTTCAAAAAGAACAAATAAATTCTAAACAAACTTTATATTATTCTCAGAAATAATCTCTGACCCTTAAGCCTTAAGTTATTCAATACTTTTTTATGCTTAGGTATCCTAAACCAAATAGGGGGAGATTGTTAGAACCTAGTCTTAATTTGGATTATGATCCCAACTCAAATAGGGGGAGATTGTTGGAACCTTAGTTTTGATTTGAGTTAGGATCCATCTTTAATGTCTAAGTTTCTATCATAACACATCTTATAACTTAGATCAAATCCCATTAAGATAGTAGGCTGAAAATATATATAATTAATAGGCTGAGAAAATAAGAGAAGGATAAAAATTATATATGTTCTCTGGTTCGACGAACGGCTATCTGCGTTCGACGAACGGCGCTCTGCGCTCGACGAATTATATTCATTCTGCGCTCGACGAAATCCAGCTATCTCAGCGTTTCAGCGGTCGACGAACAGATTGTCTCAGCGGTCGACGAACAGACCCCGGTTAAGCGGTCGACGAACAGATTGTCTCAGCGGTCGACGAACAGACCCTAGTTCAGCGGTCGACGAACAGATTGTCTCAACGGTCGACGAACAAACCCCGTCTCAGCGGTCGACGAAAAGTTGCGTTCGACGATCTCAAGTCTGCGTTCAACGAACAGCTCAATATCTCAGCGGTCGATGATCCAGCCCGTCTCAGCGCTCGACGAAAAGATGCATTCGACGAACTCAAGTCTGCGTTGGACGAATATTCAGCAGAAGCTCAGAACGACGAATTAAATGTTCAGATCGACGAACTTGAAGCTGAGCTCGACGAATTTCTCCCAGCTTTATAAATTGATAAGCTCAGTTCGACCAATATTCTTATATCTGATTAAAGCAATATTTTAATCATCTCTATTTATATATTGCTATATATTGCTGCCTTTATAAATTAACATTATAGTCATTGCAGCATTAAATAATATAGTTATTGCAGTTAAGCTCAAGACGGCAATTTGTCTGCTTGAGGAATCTAGGAAATTAAAGAGATATTATATCCTTCCTTGTCGGGCAAGAATTTAAATCAGCCCAGAAGTTTTCTCCAAAATATATACAAAGAGAAGAGCAGAGAAGAAAAAAAGATTGAACAAGACAAGAGAATAGGAAGAACCAGGAAGAGAAAAATAGAGGAGCAAAAAGAAGAAGCAGATCTAATATATTATTTATCTTCTTTTTGCTAACTCCTCTATGCAGATTATCTTCATCCTGAGACACTTATCAAGATCATTTGCTCAGGGATCTAAACTGCAGAAGAAGAAGAAGAAGAAGAAGAAGAAGAGTATTTACAATCAAAAGAAGAAGCTTACTCAAACTGTCATCTAATCTCAATCAGACAAGGGGAGCTCTTCAACATCATCAAAGATCCAATCTCAACAACCCATCAGGATCATCAAGAGTCTTCTCAGCAAAGAGAAGAACAATATATCTTTTCTCCTTCTTACCCCATCTTGTACAGGGTTAAAACTCCCTTCAAAAGTTTACCCATTGGTGGCAAGACACCTGATCAAAAAATCCTGCTTGGTTTTTGGGCACCTTATCAAAAGCTCATTAGTGCTGGGACACCTGATCAAAAATCCTAGTGGATTCCTACCAGTGGGTAGAAGAGTAGATGTACCCAGGTTGATTGGGGAACTACTATATTTCTTGGTGTCTTCTGGTTGCTTGTCTTATATTTTATTTTCTTGTTGATGTGCTGTGATATTTGAGATTTGTTTGTGTTTGTTTTTCATAACCCACTTAATATATACAAAGAGAAGAGCAGAGAAGAAAAAAAGATAGAACAAGACAAGAGAATAGGAAGAACCAGGAAGAGAAAAACAGAGGAGAAAAAAGAAGAAGCAGATCTAATATATTATTTATCTTCTTTTTGCTAACTCCTCTCTGCAGATTATCTTCATCCTGAGACACTTATCAAGATCATTTGCTCAGGGATCTAAACTGCAGAAGAAGAAGAAGAGTATTTACAATTAAAAGAAGAATCTTACTCAAACTGTCATCTAATCTCAATCAGACAGGGGGAGCTCTTCAACATCATCAAAGATCCAATCTCAACAACCCATCAGGATCATCAAGAGTCTTCTTAGCAAAGAGAAGAACAATATATCTTTTCTCCTTCTTACCCCATCTTGTGCGGGGTTAAAACTCCCTTCAAAAGTTTACACATTGGTGGCAAGACACCTGATCA
The DNA here is from genome assembly GCA_033032865.1 of Dactylorhiza incarnata. NCBI lineage: Eukaryota > Viridiplantae > Streptophyta > Magnoliopsida > Asparagales > Orchidaceae > Dactylorhiza > Dactylorhiza incarnata. Next base: position 1,606,224 of record JAWHQI010000241.1, read on the forward strand.
AAAAATCCTGGTGGATTCCTACCAGTGGGTAGAAGAGTAGATGTACCCAGGTTGATTGGGGAACAACTATATTTCTTGGTGTCTTCTGGTTGCTTGTCTTATATTTTATTTTCTTGTTGTTGTGCTGTGATATCTGAGATTTGCTTGTGTTTGTTTTTCATAACCCACTTAATTACACATACTTATACATATCACTACTTTGAAATAACCTAAAAATACTTTTAACTTAAAAACTAAACTCCCCTTTCAATTGGTATCAAAGGAGGTTGATTATATTAATCACCTTCAGAGGATATCAATTGCACTTTCAGCCTTGCGTGTGGCGACTAGGCCGGGTTCGGTTTAGGGGGAAATTCGCCGCCTTGTGCATGGCGACTAGGTCAAGGATAGATCTAGGGGGTGGCTAGAGGCCTTATCTGGGGAAAGATAGGCTATCGTCAACCGGTTCTTGGTAGAAGGACCAGTGAAGGAACAAAAAGTGATTTTTATCTTGTCGCTTTTAATTTCAAGCGTTATTGAAATTCTATCTTTGTAATTTTCTTTGAAATATAATATTCATTTTCATTATATTTGATTTTCTGGAATTGTATTTCATTTAAGATTTCATAAGTAAAATCACTTTTACATAATTATGTGAAGCCTAATTTTTTGGAGAACTAACGCCAAGCGTTAACTCTTAACGTCGGCGTTAGCAACAAGATCAAAAAATTTTGATTTTCTATAAATCTCTCAGTTTTACTCAAAATATGTAAACCCCTTATTTACCCCCCCCCCCCCCCCCCCCCCCCCCCTCTCTAAGGGCGCGATAAGATCCAACAAATCCGACCCTTCCAAAAACCAGAAGAAGAAGGTTTCTTACTCCCTTTCTCTGGGAACTGTTGATCTTGCCTGGTTCACGAAAGCATGCTAGGATAAAAGAAGAGTTATGTTCAAGTCATGATCTCAATTCTCAAGAATAAAGGAAATCTATAGGTTCTCTATCGACGACTTGAAAGAGGATGAAGATCGGGTCTCTGGAAAAAGATCACTGACCAACTTCTTCTCCTTTGCTTGTACTGAAGATGCACATGCGAGATTTCTCCTTTTGCTACTGGGTAGGAGACGAAGAGAAGGATGTGGATCTGCAGTTGGAAGCACCGATCACTGAATCCTACAGAAATCATGAGAAAAATTGAAAGCCCAGTAACCGCAAGCACCTTTCCCTCTTGTACACGTTCAGGAAAAAAATGAATGTCGCGTCTTAGGCTCTGTTTATTTAAGTTGTTGCTGATCGAAAAGTAGCTGACATAAATGGAGTTTGAAAAAGGAGTTAGTTTGTGGATAAGAGTTTGCAGTAAAAAAATTCTTTGTGCAAAATGGAGTTTGTAGAGTTGTTCAAAAAGGTGGCTTCAAAAAACTGTTTGGTAAAAATGGAGTTTCTATAATATTTTTTTTACAAATTGTTATAATCATTTTAGTGGGGGAAGTAATCCTCAATTTTAATTAATTTACTAAAATCTAACAAACAACATATAGGAATTATGAGAATGACGAGGTCTGTGCCGGCATGCCCCAATTTTCTATACAACATGTTTCTTTTAACTCAGCCTCTAGTAGTGCACAAACACAAGCTACAATCGAAAATACAGAAAATGGGATTTTATCAAAGTCCAAGTGAAACCAACAATTAGCCTTACACACTTTCTAACCACAATGCAGCTCAAGCTTTCGGATTATTTCATTCTAGTAATCACATAAAGATAATTGAAGAAGAAGAAGAAGGTATGAGAGGCAAGAAGAAGAAACTTGCAGTCAATGATGGAAAGAGAGTGGTAAGCTTCATAGTTCCTGCAATCTAAAAATTATACAAAACCAACACAGCAAAGCTCAAATAGCGTCAAAATTAGGGCAACGATCGTCGTTAAGGGAGAGAAGAGCTCGATCATAAAAGAAAGAGAAGAGAGGGACCGAGCCCTAGCCCTTTTCCATGTTTCCGGCTTCTGCAGAAAACTCCAAGTGAGTGAGAGGGAGGAAAGTGCTGTAAGCTTTCACATTATTTCATTCCAACAACCACAGAGAAAACAGAAGAATCGAGGGGCCCGAAGGAGAAATAGAAAGAGAGATCGCCCGCCTTCCGCCAGCCTTTATCCTTCCACTGCGTCTGACCGCATAAAATGGAGCTCCCCCACCGTTCGCATTTTGAACTAGCCTATGCTTATTTTAAAATGGTAGTTTTACGAATCAGCAATCACAAACACCCACATTTATGTGTCCTCCATTTTTTAGGCAGCCGAAATAGAGCTCGTCCGCCTAAACAAACAAAGCCTCAATGTTGAATAGGCCAAAATCATACCTTAATAGCTAAGGAGGAGATAATAAGGATTATATAATTAGGTGATTGTTATCCGCACTACAGTTTTGGCTATCCGCCCTTTTTTTGAACGAGTTATTACGCGCCTTTTGAAAATACGCCTTGCACATGCAATTTTAGGAAAAGTGTTCAACACGAAAGTTGTAGATCTCGTCGAGATCTACAACTTTCGTGTTGAACACTTTTCCTAAAAATGCATGTACAAGAAGTATTTCCAAAAATTCACTATAGTTACGCGCATATTTCAATCGGGGCGGCAATACGTCTTGTGAGTGCATTTTTAGGAAAAGTGTTCAACACAAAAGTTGTAGATCTCGATGAAATCTACAACTTTCGTGTTGATCACCTTTCCTAAAAATTCATGTACAAGACGTATTTTCAAAAGGCGTGTAATAACTCATACCTAAAAAGTGCGGATAGCCAAAACTGTAGTGCGGATAACAATCACCTATAATTAATAAAGGAAATTTACTCTTAAGCCCTTTATTAAATTAAGAACGAATTGACGCTTCTATCCAAATTAACTAGAGCGTGAACAGTATTTGATCAATCTGAAAGTGCCAAGAGCGCGACCAGCCTGCACAATAAAGATCTAAATTTGTCAATCTATCACATCACAGGTTTCAATAATTTACGCAGATTAATTTGACTCACGTTTGCGGGAGATCCTTATAGACTCATATTAATTTGAGACTTTCGATTGGGTTGACTCGATTGATTTGATCCACTTAATTGATAAAAAATAGTTACACATCAACTTCAAGAAAATGCTGAGATGGAAAGCTCTCATTGGTTTGCCTTCACCAACTCATTTTCAGAAATCACAACCATGCCACTTTCTTCTAGTTGAAGAACCCATCAAGCGATGTCCAAATGTCAAACGTCGATTTGCACTCCAAGATGTGATCGAACAAATCAGTTGATATAGATCTCTTTAAGACAAACTCTGCATTTGCATTTGCAATCATCCACCTTCTCATTGCCATTTCATTCTCTCCATTTGCAACCAGTGTTATTCTATTTTCTCATGCAACAACCTCTCATAAATACTCTCCGAGCAAGTACGATTTCATACAACTCTCCATTTCTTGTAGTTTATGTGTGAGTAGTTAACTCCAAGTCCTCTAACAAAGCCTCTTCCTTTCATATCAGGTACACAGCTAAAACCTTTGCAGCTCTGATACTGTGTAGAAATTTTGCTTCCAAGGGCCCACAAACAAAATATGTAGAATAACACCGAAATGAAGAAGCTAAAATACTTTGAATAGAAATGCAAGATCCACTACAAACTCATTCACATACAAGCTATATGAAAGATAGCATGGAATAGTATGACCTCCTTCCACCACTAGTGTAGAACATAAACTTAGAAGAACCAAAGAAATGCCCCAATAAAAAATTTGCCTTCGCATCGAGCCGACAATTTC
>JAWHQI010002412.1:0-36825 GCA_033032865.1 Dactylorhiza incarnata
AATGGCATTTTATTTCAAAACTATATATTTGTGATCTTTATCTTTGATATGATAGCTTGATCATCATTTCTAGACTTAAAATTCAAACATCCTCATTCAAAAGAAAATTACCATTCATATTGTCATAAGTCTAGAAGAATTAGATTTACACACATCATGATGATCTAACATATATTCTATGCAAAAATCTCTTTAATCATAATCATAATTCATGTTCTATCAAGACATATCTCAAATCGATAATAGGAATTATGAATCTTATGATAAAAATATGAATAATGTTTTTCTTTACATATTTGATGTATTGATTTGTTTTGCTGGTGATTGCATGTATCTCTCATATTTGTAGACTCTAGAATCAACTTTGCAATGAAGATATACATCAAACTTTAATCATCACTCTATTTTAGATCTATAATTTGAAATTCTATTTTGGAATACATGCAATTTCAATATAAATCTTATGACATGACATTAAACCCAAAACTCATCATACTAGCATTATCACTTATTGAATTTAGTAATTGTGCTAGTTATCTTATTTTGTCATCTCATAAAAATAGAAAAGGCTATGCGGATTTTATAACTCATCACATTAACAAAACCCATAGTTTGTAAATCAACCCATAATTTAAAAGCATAGGCTGCCCAAAAGATTATTTCACCTATGACTTCATATCTCATAATAGCGGGGCGTAGGGTTGTATGCATTAGAGACCTAACCTCTAAGTCATGTCTTGTCCTTAATTGGGGGGGTTCCAGTGGGGCCTTGCGAGACACTGGGGGGAAAGAGTGCTAGGTTGAGTGTTCTCTAGTGTGTGCATATGGGAGTAACAGACCAACCTACGGCATGCGTGCAGCTCCTCATGCCCATCCGTCATTAGTACGGGGCTAAGGTGTAGACATTTAGTCGGGGTAGTCTTTAATCTTAGGACGTACTTATATTACTCTTTGCATGATCATTTTATTTACTTATCACTTAAATCATGCATATTTTGGGTTGTTCAAATTATGTCCTCTTGTTTTTGCATAATCTATTTATTCTGTGCTTAAAAGTTTTTTGTAAAACACATGTATTTGAAACTAAAATTTTATGCAAATTTGAGCAATCAAAACATCTCCAAAAATTACAAAATTTCTGCATAAGACTACTCTAAGGACACTTAATAAATATCAAAATATAAAATTTAAATTATCAAAAATCACGTACTGTTTCCAGCGCTAGCGATGGCACCGGCGCTAGCGTAGGTGTGTGATTTTCTGTTTTTTAAAAATTTCTAAAAATCAACAAAATATGTTAGTTTATTTGTGCAAATTATTTTTTGTGTTTCTGTCTATTTATTTTTGTTTTATTTGAATTATGAAAAATCAACTATAAAAGTTTAAAATTCAAAAATACAAAAAATGTTTTATATGGTTTTATGTTTTATTCATATTATGAAAAATCAACTACAAAAATTCAAAATTCAAAAATACAAATTTTTTTTTATATTTGTGTTTTACTCATATTATGAAAAATCAACTACAAAAATTCAAAATTTAAAATGGCAAAAATATGTTTTTGTGATTTTCTATTTTTTAATTGATTTAAAAATGATAAAACAAAAAAAAAAACTGTATGATCTTTATTGCAATATCAAGCATGTATGAATTCTATTTAGAATTATTTACAATGTTAAAACATATTCTTTCAAATTACTATGAACATGTTTTTGCTTATCATGCTTTGATATATCTATTTAAAGTGCATCGATTGTATTAAAAAATGTGTAGAACCAAGCTTAGCATGCCTCTAAGTATGAGTAAATGTTTTATGATTGATAATGATACATTTCACTCACTTATTTTGGTAATCAACATGTGTGTCTAAATCTAAAATGCTTGCTTGTGTATTGTATTTGTACAATGAATTAAAAATTGCATAAGTTTATGCCTACACTACATTTGAATTGAACTTATGAAATTTAGAAAAGTGGTTAAAGTTAAAAAATTGGTTTGCAAAACAAGTGTATTCGGAGAATGTTGTCTCACAAATGTGAACAAAAATTATATATGTAGACAAATATAACTCCACCAAGCACTACTTGAACCTCCCGATAAGTCTTCATAAGCATTGTGAGGTTGAGCACCTTGGAAAGAATAGTAAAGTGTCTTGTGCAAACCTTAGTTATTACACCACTTTGTTAAAAAAAATTATGTGCATTAAAAGTGTGTGAAAGTAATTACTTGTGTTTTATTGTGCACTTTACTATACATATGTCTTGTATTTTGATGATTTAAATCCATTGTTAACATTGCTCAAAATACACTTATGTGCACATCATTATCTTTCATAACACTTCTTCTCATGAGTATTGGATTCCAATGCTTTTTCTATACTACTCTTTATATAAAAATGCACTAGATAAAACCTAGCATGATCTCTACGATGTTTTGGTATTTCTTGAATTTACAATTAAGTAACATTGTAGTATAATCTCTCTTTGATATGATCATTTCATGCTTGGTATCTTTATGAAAAACTTTGAGATTTCAAAAAGTTAAAACATCTTTCAATTTTGAACTAAAACTCATATTTCTACTTATGCTTTTCATGCTTACAAAAGATGTTTATTATAATCTTCCGCTTGCTTACAACTCTTATCTTTATATTTGAAATCTCTTATATATGCTATGCTTAAACTCTTTATCATTATTTATATTTTGAAAAGCACGATCATGATATATAAATATCTCCTTACTACCCTCACCCCACCTTCTTTTGATAATACCAAAAGGGGGAGATTAATTGAAGAAATCTATATATAGAGAAATATAGATAAATAAGGGGAGACTAATTCATGAAATCTATCATTTAGGGGGAGTACACATAAATTGCATTTATGTAGGGGGAGCATTAAGATAGGGGGAGTGTGCACATTATCATGCTTATCATATACTATAGTTGCACTATCATCTTGCTTATCTTATACTATAAACACTATTGTTGATTTCTTGCTAAGTGGCTTTGTTATTATCAAAAGGGGGAGATTGTTGGACATGTGTGTCACATCCCTTTGTTTGAGAATAACAAATCACATATTGTATTTGATATTGCTTGTAGTGTGTTTATAGTGTGCAGGAACTATAGGTGCAATACTCCACAGGTATAAGACAGCTTGGAGCAACCTTTTGAAAGGAGCAGCACTAACGCGCAGCGCTATCGCTAACGTCAGCGCTATAGCGCCAGCGCTATCGCTAACGCCAGGCGTTAGCTCAATTGGTTCCGTCTCAGCGGTTTCATCTCAGCGGCCGTCTCAGCGGTTACCCTCGTCTCAGCGGTTCCTTAGCGCTACCTCCAGCGCTAACGCTACCGCTACAGGCGAGCTAGCTTGAGCTCGTGCAGATCATCACGCCGCCGACGGTTCCGCAACCGCTCAACACGACCGCTACCCCGAGCCAGCGCTATCGCTACCGCAGGCGCTATCGCTACCGCCTGGCGCTATCTCGAGTTCGTGCACAGCGCCACGCCGCCGATGGTTTCGTAACTGTCCTACACGACCGATACCGCCAGCGCTAGCGGCTACCGCAGGCGCTAGCGTGGAGTTCTATAAAATGAAGCCAACTTCGATCATTTTGAGAACCCATCCCAGAGAGGTTGCTTGTGCCACAATTCCAATGTTGTTATGCTGCCGAAGATGGATCTCCCACAAAAAGCTTAAGGACAATTCTGGAGGAGGACTACGTCACGCTACATCCGAAGGACGATCGCTTCTACCTCGCTTATGCTACAGCGATCCTTCATCCTCGACTCCAGAGATCTCATATAGGGAGTTTTATTATTATTTTTCATTATTTCCATTCCATACTTTTGTAACCGTTTAGAGAATTTGCCTTGTGTTGGCGACTAGGTCTTGCGCGGCTTAGGGGAATTCGCCGCGTGAGTTGGGGACTAGGTCTTGGGGATTAGATCTAGGGGGGCTCGAGGCCATATCCGGGAAGGATTGGCTAGAGCGGCTTGAGGCCATATCCGAGGAAGGATTGGCTAAAGCCAACCGTTTCATGGGGATACGGGTCGGTATAGAAAAGGAAAAGATATTTTCATTTGTACGCCTCCGATTTCTAGCGATATAGAAATCAAATTTATGTAAACACCATTTTTATATAAATACAATCATGTCTCTATTTGTGTTTACTTGATTTCTCACTTTTGGCGTTATCTCTAAAATATTGGTTACAAATCTTTAAATTCAAATCACTTTGTCTAAATTGTTTATCTTAATCTATTTCATCATATAACAATTTAACACTTGTTTCTAAATCCTAAACTTGCAAATTATGATATTTTCTTCCTTTAGCTAAATTTGTTATTTTGTGTTCTAATATTACTTTAAACAATTTAGTAATTTCCATAAAATTTATAAAAAGATTTTTATTCCCTTATTCACCCCCCCTCTAAGGGCGCCGTAAGATCCAAACAGTGCCTAGAGCATGGTATGAGAAGCCTGCCAGTAGTTTAGTTGTCAAGCTTCAAGTAGATAAGACTAACAAGAACCTATGACCCAAATTCATTTGGGTTCCTAAGGAATACTAATCTTTATCTTGTAGGTTTGTCCAATGGCCAGCCAAAGGCAAATGTGGTTGTTGGAAAATAGATGATCCATGCATAAGTCTGGATTAAGAAGCATTCTATCAAAGAAAAGTATTATTTTAATAAAAATATTGGATCCTACAATCGCAGTCGTTGATTCTAAGATCAATACAGTAAGTATGCCAACTCAGGTACGGCCCCTTCACATTCTAAAGTAAGACATATATAAATAGGTCACATATTTAGAATAGAGTACAACCTACATTTGCTCTAAGCCATCACAATGAGTTCTCGAGTTCTCGCAATGCCAAACCTCTGCAAACTCGACGATTATAAGAAATGGAACCTGTGAAGAATGATGACACCTGCAATACTGGATGTGAGTTGGTGCGCGGCGGGTTCATCAACACCGATGAGGAGATAAATTCAGTGATCGAGAAAATTGATGTCTTGGGGCTAGAATACGTGCTCTCAGAGCAAACTTTCTTCATGCATAGAGAGCTTCTGGAGTTCTATGATGAGCCCAAGAAGAGTACCTCTGGAAATGCCATTAAAACTAGGGTTGGAAATACCCTATTGAGAGTAACGGCAAAAGGACTCTCTAAGCTAGACACTATGTCTGCCTAGACTTTCAGGGGACGAGATCTCAGAGGAAGATCTTTCGACAGAAAAGAAGTGGTGCAACCACATAGGACAATCTAATGGCACGTTGAAGAAGGCCGACTTCAATGTAAAGGAAAAGTTTTGACTGATATTGTTGGCAAAGCACTGATATGCAAACCTGGATCTCACGACAGAATATACAAGGACATATTTGAGATAATGACCAGAATAATTCTCTGCAAGAAAACTGGCTAGGCTCAGTTGTACAACACCGATATTCGCCTAGAAGATGGGCCAACCAAAAAACAATAGAGCGAGCCAGAGGTCAGCCGAGTGCTCGCAAGAGGGCGAGCGAGCCAGAGGCTTGCCGAGTGCTCGCAACAGGGCGAGCGAGCCAGAGGCGAGCGAGTCAAGAACTCGCCAAACTCTTGTGAGTCGCTGGAACCGGCCAAATTACCCTGTCACCCTTGGTGGTCTGCCTTTAGCCTCTCCAAACAGCGGAGTTTGGCTGTTAGCAGACCCATTCGGGTGCGGATAGTAAAATCAAGAGGCGGAATCCTGCTATTTGCAGGCCAGATAAGAAAATCTATAAATAGGACCTCAAGGGCACCTTTGGAGAGGATCGGCACTTCAGCTTCCCTCTCCTTAGGCTTTCTTTGGTTAGCATTTCCAGAGCTCTCCAAGGTGCCCAAGTCTCAGCTTTGGCTTGGGAGGGGAAGCGCTCATCGATCTTCCGGGTTAGTGAGGGACCTCCTCGCTGTGACTAAGGTCCTAGTCAAATTCTTAATCTTCCGTCCACCCTCCTTGAGGGATCAGTAAGGACTAGCCGCCCCTCATTTCGGTGAGGGCCCCGAACTCCACACAGAGACCGAGAAATCGGTTTCAACATTTTGGTGCGGTGAGCGTGGAGCGTGGCTGGTTCGAAAAAGTTCCAGAGAAGGGTTATGGCGGGAGATGAGGATCAAGGCGAGGGGTTCAGCGATCCATCGCAGGTGGTAACACCAAGGATATTCGCGGACTTCATAAAGGAGGTGCTCGACACCTTGGGGTTCGCGGTCACGGCTCTGCGAAGTGAGTTTGCGACCCCGGCACCTCAGGCGACCACTCCCCCAACAGCAGTCGGCGAGAGGGCACCAGGAGGAAGGGCTGGAAAAGAAGTCGCCGTCGGCTTAGGCCAGAGCCAGGAAGGACGGGTGCTGTTCGCCAGTCCGGCGAGCTCCGTGCCGGCGAGCTCAGCGCTGGCGAGCTCCATTCCAGCGAGCGCGTCACTGGCGAGTGCGCGCCAAGAGGAAGCGGTGACTGTCGGGTGGTTCGTCAGCGAGCACCGCCCTCGCGAGCACAGTCCCGGCGAGCTCAAGTTTGGCGAGCGAGCTCGGGGGCGAGTGGAGCCGGGAAGAGTGGCGGGAGGGGGAAGCCCCTTTTGCGAGTTGGTGCTTTCCGCACCCGTCCCGGGGGGATTTGGAGAATGGGACCGGGTGTACTACAACGGTAGAGATGACCCTGTCCAGCACCTGCAGAGTTTCGAAGACTCGGTCTCCATCAGGCCGATGTCAGACGCCTTTAAGTGTCGGCTCTTTGCCGTCACCCTTAAGGAGAAGGCCAGGGACTGGTTCCATCATCTTCCAGCAGGGTCCATCTACTCTCGTTCGAAGATTTGCGCCGAAGTTTTCTTGTTGAGGTTCTCGACCTCAAAAAAGAGGAAGAAGGACGCTGATTCCCTCTTCGCAGTGAAGCAGGGGCCAAGGGAGTCGCTGGCTCAGTATGCCGATCGATTCCAGGAGGAAGTGCAGCTCACTCAGGAGATGCCTGGGTTTGCTCTCCAACTCGCCTTCACGGTCAGGTTGAGAGAGAGTTTCTTTAAGATGGCGTTGAAAAGAAAAGCCCCCGTCTCCTTTGAAGAGCTGATGGAGAGGGTGTCGGAGGAAGTCGCAAGTGAGGAAGCCAATCCGGAGCTCACCAGGAGGCTAGCAAAGCTCAGTGAGCCGAGGTGAGGCAGCAGGAGGTCAGGAGAAGGGAAGAGCCCCGGGCCCCGGAGGGAGAATGGAGGCCGCAAGGGGGAGGAGTGCAAGGGCAGGGAAGGGGTTACGGCCCAGGAAGGGGTAACCATGTCGGAGGTCAATGGAGGCCCCCCCCAGTTAGGGTGGAGGCAAGGTCCGATGCAGATGCCTCCCCCTCCCCAGCAGGCCATGGTGATTGGACGAGGAGGAGGAAGAGGAAGGGGAAGGGGAGGAGAGGCAGAAACGGCGGCCGCTAGGAGAAGAAGGAATAGGGTGGCAGAGGCCGAGGCGAGGGAAGTGGCAGTGCCTTATTGCATCTTCCATGATGTGGAAGGCCACTCAACGGACACCTGTCGGAGTTCCCTAGAAGTGAAGAGGGGCAGAGCTCCCGCGCCACCCACAGCAGCAGCCATTAAGGATCGTGGAGGTTGAACCTCGAGAGGGGGAGGAGGAAGGTGTGAGGATAGAGCCGATTTGGGAAGTAGAGGAGGGATCGGGGTGATCCACGGGGGGGGGGGGAGGGGGGGGGGGGGGGGGGGGGTGGGGTAGGGGTGGAGGCGACCCGCAAGGCTAGCCTCCATACCATTTACCGCCGAAGCGTGGCTTCGACATCCACCGCCCCACCCCCGGCCGAAAAATTGTTTTCACTCAGAAAGACATGCCAGGCTACGAGGACCCGTTCTGCGACGCGCTAGTCATCCAGACGGCGATCGAGAACTTCACCGTCTCCCGGATCCTGGTGGACAACGGAAGTTCGGTCAATGTCGTCTTCAAAAAGGCGTTTGACAAGATGGAGGTAGAGCCTAGGAGGGTGTTGGCCTCAGATGGCCCTTTGTTCGGATTCTCAGGGGAGAGGAAGGAAGTAGAAGGGGGAGTAGGGCTTCATGTGACCCTGGGTGGGCAGTCCCGCAACTGTCATTTTGTCATTATGGATGCCCCAAGCAGTTACAGCGCCATCTTCGGACGGCCACTCATCAGCGCGTTCCGCTGTGTCCCTTCCACCTTTCATCAGTGCCTCAAGTTCAACGACGGAGGGGTTCAGGTACGGATAAGGGGGGATCCCAAGGTGGCGAGACAGTGCTACGTAACAGCTGTCAACACCATCTCCTGGATGGGAGAAGCTGAGGAGTGGGATAAGATGATGGGGACGGGCGGCCGAAGCCGGAAGTATGGAGGTAGCCGAGGAGAAGATGGAGGGAGATGAAGTCCATGCCCAGGAAGGGGTAGCTGAGTACCCCGGGCGGAAGGAAAGGAAGAAGAAGAGAAAGCCCTAGAGGGATGGGCGGAAGAGTTGATGTGGTAGAGAAAGAAGGAGTCGAGGAGGAGACCCAGGCTCCCACTTGTGCCGAAGAGGAGAGGGCTTGGGGAGAGCAGTCCCGGTTGGAGGCTGTGGACGAGGTCGTGGAGCTCGAGGTCACCACCCGGCTGGGGTGGTGGTGGAAAAAGTCTGGGTCAGCGGAGAACTCAGCCCAGGAGATCAAGGGAGATCCTGGCTTGCGTGCAAAAAAACGTGGACGTCTTCGCTTGGAGCGCCGCGGAAATGCCCGATCGACGCGGATGTGGCGTGCCATCGCCTCAACCTCGACCCCGGCGCCCGCCCCATCCGTCAGAAGAGGAGGGCCGTCGCGGACAAGCTAGAAGGGCCCATCCGCGAAGAGGTGGGCAAACCCCTGCAGGCCGGGTTTGTATCGGAGATCCAGTATCCAGGCTGGGTCTCCAACGTCGTTATGGTAAAGAAGGGAGGAGGTAAGTGGCGTATGTGTATCGACTTTCGCTTCTTAATAAATCATGCCAGAAAGATTGCTATCCCCTGCCCAGAATCGACGCGCTGATTGACTCAGCCGTTGGTTTTTCTGTAATGTCTTTCTTAGATGCTTTTTCAGGTTACCATCAAATCCGCATGCATCCCCCGGACATCAAGGATGTTTCCTTCATCACGGGGGATGGATGTTATTGCTACAAGATGATGCCCTTCGGGCTCAAGAACGCAGGGGCTACGTACCAAAGGATGATAGATAGGGTCTTCCGTGAGCAGAAAGGAAGAAATTTAGAAGTCTATGTCGACGACCTCATGGTTAAGAGCCGAGACCTCGAGACTCACCTCCGAGACCTCGAAGAGACATTTGGGACCCTGCGGCGGTACAAGATGAAGCTCAATCCCTTGAAGTGTGTCTTCGGGGCGAGCCGAGGGAAGTTCCTGGGCCATTTGCTCACCCCCGCAGGAGTGGAGCCCAATCCGGACAAAGTTAAAAGGTGATGGAGTTGGAGTCGCCGAGAAATCCGAAGGAAAATGGTGCGGTGAGCAAAATTTGGAAGAATTCTATCCCTATATCTCATTAACACTATTCAGCTGAATGAAAAGATGGGATCACCCATCCATCACATGAAGAAGATGGACTTGAAGATTCTGGGGAGGTGGGAGAAAGTCTTCCCTAAAACTGCAAGGAAAGGGAAGAAGATCACTGAAAGTAAGGACAGCTCATCTGCAATTGGTAATAGCACACCAAATCCAAAACCACAGACAGAGGCCTTGGTTGCTACTATGACAATGCCCGAAGACTCTTTTGCTAGGAAGAGAAGTGCAATAATGAGGGGGAGACTCATGCTGAGTTCTCAGCCCAAGAGACTGTGTTGCCTGCCAAGGATGCGACTGCTATTGAGGGGGAGTCCCACAATAAACTCCCTTCTCCAGAGGTTGAGGAAGTAACTCACACTGAAGTTGCTGCCCAAGAAGACCTAGGAAGCTACGTGATGGATGCTGAGAATACTTTCCTTGAGAAGGGAAGTATTGAGCTAGAAAAATCTATGCACATATTTCATTTTGATTCCAGCCAAAGAAGCTGCAAAAGAAACTGAAGATGCTCATCAAAGACAGGATTCCCTAATAATCATCTTGATGATGAGATCATAGTTGAGGTGGTTGAAGACCTGCAAGGGAAAGTAACTGAGAAAAAAATAAGATCATCCAAGATCATCTACACAAGCATCTCATGAGCCAGCACCAAACTCCATAGTAGATCAAATTAAAAAACTGCTCACTGAGGAAAGACAGCAATATCAAGCCAATGTGGACCAAGCTATCAAAGAAATCAGAGATGAGATGCGTGCACAGATAAATGAATTAAAAGTAGACGTGGATCACATTAATGCTCAAATAACCAGCTGGTTCACCAAAGCAGGAACAGTTGTGGACAGCAACATTAATGCTCTCCAATCTCTATGAGAAAGAATAGACATTTCTCTTTAGGAGAATCAAAGGGCAGAAAATAATCTGGAAGATGCAGTCAGATGGAGCAGATTGCCCAAGAAATTATACAAAATTTTATTGAGGGAATTAGGAAGAAAGAATGGAGATAATCAAACCGTCTGGACTGTGAACAACTTCATCACTCTCTGGGACTCCCTCCCATAGTATACAACCCTGCACAATCAACAAAGCCTCAAAATGCTTCAAGAAATCTTGGTGAATCAAGTCATAAAAGGAATCCCAGACAGTCAGATGATGAAATATCTCTTAAAAGACAAAAGGAGGAAGAATGGGCCAATGATCCAAACTTCAAAGGCTTGAGTCCAAAGTCTAGAGATATTGTCTTCAACATATGAAGAGATTTTGGATATATTGGAGAAGACATTGTTGGAGCATGCGTTCCGCACTCGTCCGGTTTGAAAATAACAAATCCCGAATGTATTTGATTCTATTTTTATTAATGGTGTGCAGGTAACAGGTATGAGATGTTCACTTTTCTGCTGGAGCTAAATTTGAATGTGGAAAAATTGCACTGTCGGAAAATTCCGACAGCCGCTGTCGCCCAGGCGACAGCAGAGCAGTTACAACTACTTCCCTCCACGGCAGCTCGACGAAAGTCAGTTTTGCACTGTCGGAAATCCGACAGCGATGTCGCCCAGGCGACAGCTCGGAGGTTACAACAACTGCCCACGACACCACCCACGATCGACAGTTTTGCACTGTCGGAAATCCGACATCGATGTCGCCCGGCGACAGCTCGACGGTTACAGCAACTGCCCGCACGACGCCACTCCAGCGACAGTTTAAACGCTGTCGGAAAATTCCGACAGTCACTGTCGCCCAGGCGACAGCGATTTTCTATAAATTGCCTCCTTGTGTTCGTGCATTTAGAGCTTTGAGAATTCCAAGTCCCTTCCTGAGTGCATTCCATCCAGAGAGCTCCAGAACCTCATGAACTCCCATTTATGCTGAGAAGGTTTGAAATTGAAGACAAGATCGGACGCGCTTCTACATCAAGGATCATCTCGAGGCTTCAACCTTCCTTTCAGAGATCTGAATTTCTAGGGAGTTCTTATTTTATCTTGTATTTTCATTTATATACATTTTACTTTGTATTGGTAGGGAAAATCGCTTCCTTGTGCGGAGCGTCTAAGTCCTTGCGTGGCTTAGGGGAAAATCGCTTCCTTGTGCGGAGCGTCCAAGTCCTTGCGTGGCTTGGTGGGAAATCGTGGCCTTGTGTGCTACGTCTAGATCTTGGGAAGATCTAGAGGATAGGCTTGGACTTGATCTAGGGAGAGACAAGTGATAGCCTTCCGATCCTTGGGAGAAGGAATGGTAAACAAAAAGAAATTTACATTTGTACGCCTCCGATTTCTAGCGATATAGAAATCAAATTTATGTAAACACTTTTTCATATAATATAATCATGTCTCTTTTGTGTTTACTTGATTTCTATCATTTGACGTAATCTCTATTATATTGTGTTCTAAATTTTCAATTCTAAATCTAAATTGTTTATTTCAATCTCTTTCATCATAAAACAATTTAGTACTTATTTCTAAAATTGCAAATTCATAATCTTTTATTCATTTAGCTAAATTGTTATTTTACCTTCGCATATTATAAAACAATTTAGTAATTTTCTTAAAATTATAAAAAGAATTTTTATTCCCTTATTCAACCCCCCTCTAAGGGCGCCGTAAGATCCAACAGTGGTATCAGAGCGCAGGTTATTCCAATACGGCTTCACAACCGGAATAATGGCGCTTCATGATCTCGCATCTTCTAGAGGGGATAATTTTAATGAAAATGAAAAATCATTATGTCCACCATTATTTATGGGTGAAAATTATAATGGGTGGAAAACACTTATGGAAATATTTCTTAAAACTTTGGATATTGAAGTTTGGAATATTACAATTAAATGCCCCCAAATATTTTAAATAAAAATGAAATGTTTTTAAATGCCAAATCAATGAATAGTCTATATTGTGCATTAGATCAAAATATTTTCAAACTTATTTATACGCTTCCTACTACTTTTGAAGTTTGGAAATTTCTTGAAACTACTTATAGTCTTCCTTCCACAGATGATGAACAAGAGGAATTCCTTATGGATCCAAGAGAAGAAATCGACAAGGACTCATTCTTGGAGGATGAAAATCAAAGAGAGAAATCGATGACGAATTCTTATGGATCCAAGAGAAGAAATCGATGAGGACTTATGCTTGGAGGAAGAAAAAATACAACGTCACAATGTTGGACTCATTTATTGGCAACTCATCAAGCAAAAGAGAAGACGAAAACTATAGCAAGGTAAGAAAATCTAAATCTTCTCTTTTTGTAACAAATTCTATTTCTACTTCTCGTATGCTTAAAATTGCTAAACGTAAAATTTTAAAGTTAAAAATTGCTAATTCCAAATTACGTTTAGAAAATAAATCTTTAAAAGCAAACGATAAAGTAGAAACAAATATTGATGTGTTTAAATTCTATTTCATGCTCTTTAGTTATAATTCCTACTCCTTGTTTTGATTGCAATTTATTTAAGAAAAATTCAAGGAAATTGAAAAAGGGCTCTTAGTTTCAAAAGAACATAATGCAAAATTGATAGTTGAAAATGAATCTTTAACTTGTAAGTTAAAATAATTAAAATCTTTTGTTGAAAAATTTCAAATGTCACCTAATAAATTTCATCATAAGATTTTGAATAACAAGGATAAATTAACTTACAAAATTATTTCTAAAAAGGACCATTTTCACACATTAAATCAAAAGGAGTTTGGTTTCAAAAGGAATTACGATCCTCATAAAATTCTTAAGAGTCACTATTATAGGTCTCAATATATTTTCAATCATGACTCATATTTAAAAACTCCTTTTCATGAAAATCAAAATTCAAAATATCATCCTAAGAGTATGTCTAAAAGAAAGAGTGGAAATGAAAATCATCAAAATGATAATCAATCTTTTAAAACATATTGTAACCCACTCTTTCAACAATCACTTCTAAAGAAAGACAATCACTCTTATAAAATTTCAAAGAATCCATATAATGAAAATCATTATGATTATCAACATCAATCTATTTTGAAAAATAATTTGAATAAACATAAATCCCAAATGAATTATTTTCAAACAACTATCATTCCCAAAAGATGTCAAATAATCATAATATGAATTTAAAAGAAAAACAACCAAAGTATGAATGGAGACCCTTAAAGAAAAATGATACATCAACATTAATTAAAAGGGCTCATTCATCATTATCTTCTCAAAAGCCATCACGATGTATTTGGGTACCCAAAGGAACCATCCCACATGGTCAACTTTGGATACCTAAATCTCTTATTCATTAGTATCCTATCATTTGCATGAAGTAGAAATAAATAAAAATGTAATATCATTACCCTACTTCTTGATATGCTTATTGTCTCTTTTCTTTTGTTTATTTTATATTTTTTAAACAAACATGCTATGATCTCTTTATATATCATGAAATATGACTTTCATATATTAAGCCTAATGTTTATCAAATCAAATTGAATTAAAATTGAACATTAAGTCATATGATTTTTAAAAGAGACCTACCTCTCATTTTTTTGTTATATATATCCTTTTAAATCCTTTACCCATCAATGTCTTGAATTAACATTATAATTAGAAAATTGAAACTATATTTCAAGACTAATGAAATTAATTTTAAAATGAACTTAATTGGTTTATTAAAAGGGCTTAAGCTAAAAATTTAAATGCGCAACAGTTTGATTACTTTCTATGTTATTTGCTGCATTTGATAGCCCTTATTATGAAAAATAATATCAAATAAAATCGAAAACAAAAATTCATCTAAACGCATGCTTAATCTTTCAAAAAGCAAGTTTTTGATCAAAACTTCAAATAGCCATATCTTTTGATCCGCTCGTCCATTTTTTCGCGTTTAATATCTTTTCAGAAAGAGCACAGAAATCTCCATCTATCGGCAAACTAAACTTGCCCATTTAAGTTTGTTTGGTGCTGTCAATTTGCCCAATTTCAACTCCGTTTTTAAAATGCTATCTTAGTTCGCTTGATTCGGAAATTTCTGTGTTTAAGGATTTTTTCATCACATGATATCCTATGTATAATTGTTTCATATATTAATTTAGATAGTATGCGTGATGTGTGTCACCATTGTTTGCATGTAATTTAGACCTTAGAATCATCTTATATCATTAAGATCAAATCAAAAGTTTAATCATTTCATTATAGGTCTAAAGAAAATTAATTTGTAAACTTCTCATATTACATGCAACATTATCTCCATTAATTCTATGTAATAACATTGCATTCAAACATATCACTCTAGCATCACTTCTTAATTTGTGCTTAAATTTATATGCTAGGTATAACACTTACAATGTTATTTAAATTTGATGATAACTATGTGATTTGAAATTATATAGAATACTAAAATTCCAACAAACACATAGTTTATGGATTAATCATTAGAATATATATATATATATGAATATTATATCATAAATCATATATTATCATGCAAAACCAAAGATCAATTGATTCAATTATTGAATGCAAATTTTATTATAAATTTCAAAACATTCTATATGTGATCTTTGGATGATCATCATTTTTCTAGACTTACAAATCAATCATGTTCTTTCAAAAGAAAATCACTATATCACTATATCATAAGTATAGAAGGATTAGAATTCTAATACATCATGATGATCTAACATATATTCTATGCAAAAATTCTCCTTAATCATAAATCATAATTCATGTTCTATCAAGACTTATCTCAATTCGATAATAGGAATTATGAATCTTGTGATAAAAATATGAATAATGTTTTCTTTACATTATTTGATGTATTGATTTGCTTTGCTAGTGATTGCATATATCTCTCATATTTGTAGACTCTAGAATCAACTTTGTAATGAAAGTATAAATCAAACTAAATCATCACTCCATTTTAGATCTATAATTTGAAATTCTATTTTGGAATACATGCAATATTAATATTAATCTTATGACATGACTTTAAACCCAAACTCATCGTACTAGCTTTATCACTTATGAATATTAGTAATTGTGCTAGTTATCTCATATCGTCGTCTCATAAAAGTAAGATAAACTATGCGGCTTTATATAACTCATCACATTAAACAAAACCCATAGTTTATGTATCAACCCTTAGATTTAAAAAGCATAGGTTTTTCAAAAGATTATTTCACCTATGACTTCATATCTCACAATAGCGGGGGCGTAGGGTTGTATGCATTAGAGACCTAACTTATAAGACATGTCTTGTCCTTAACCGGGGAGGGTTCCAGTGGGGCCTTGCAAGGCACTGGGGGGAAAGAGTGCTAGGTTGAGTGTTCTATAGTGTGTGCATATGGGACTAACACCCCAACCTACGGCATGCGTGCAACTCCTCATGCCCATCCATCACTTAGTACGGGGCTAGGGTGTAGACATTTAGTCGGGGTAATCTTTAATCTTAGAACGTACTTATATTACTCTTTGCATGATCATTTTATTTACTTATCACTTAAATCATGCATATTTTGGGTTGTTTAATAAAAAATGTCCTCTTGTGTCTTCATAGTTTATATCTTCATGTTTAAATGATTTTGTAAAACACAAGAATTTGAAAAGCCAAGTTTCATGCAAATTTGATCCACCTAGAGATCTCCAAAAATTCTGAAATTTCAGCATGGAACTACTTTAAGGACACTTAATCAATATCAATAATCAGAAATTTAAAATTTCTAAAAATCCATAAAAATATGTTAGTTTATGTGTACAAATCTAATTTTGTGTTTCTGTTTATTTTATTTTCATATTCTTTATATTATGAAAAATCAACTACAAAAATTCAAAATTCAAAAATTACAAAATATGTTTTTGTGATTTTCTGTTTTTATTTGATTTAAAAAATGATAAAACAAAAAACTGTATGATCTTTATTGTCAAATATCAAGCATGTATGAATTCTATTATTTAGAATTATTTACAATATTAAACCTTATTTCTTCAAATTACTATGAACATTGTTTTGCTTATCATGCTTTGATATATCTATTTAAAGTGCATCAATTGTATTGAAAAATGTGTAGATACAAGCTTAGCATGCCTCTAAGTATGAGTAAATATTTTATGATTGATAATGATACATTTCACTCACTTATTTTGGTAATCAACATGTGTGTCTAAATCTAAAAATGCTTGCTTGTGTATTGTATTTGTACAATGAATTAAAACTTGCATAAGTTTATTGCCTACACTACATTTGAATTGCACTTATGAAATTTAGAAAAGTGGTTAAGTTAAAAATTTTGGTTTGCAAAACAAGTGTATTCGGAGAATGTTGTCTCACAAATGTGAACAAAAATTATATATGTAGACAAATATACCTCCACCAAGCACTACTTGAACCTCCTGATAAGTCTTCATAAGCATTGTGAGGTTGAGCACCTTGGAAAGAATAGTAAAGTGTCTTGTGTAAACTTTGTTTATTACACCACTTTGTTAAAAATTATGTGCATTAAAAGTGTGTGAAAGTAATTTACTTGTGTTTTATTGTGCACTTTACTTTACATATGTCTTGTATTTTGATGATTTAGATCAATTGTTAACATTGCCCAAATACACTTATGTGCACTTCATTATCTTTCATAACACTTCTTCTCATGAGTATTGGATTCTAATGCTTTATCTATACTACTCTTTATAGAAAAATGCACTAGATAACCTAGCATGATCTCTACAATGTTTTGGTATCTCTTGAACTTTAAATTAAGTAATATTGTAGTATAATATCTCTTTGATATGTTCATTTCACGCTTGGTATTTTAAAAAAAAAAATTTGAGATTTCAACAAGGTTTAAACATCTTTCAACTTTGAACTAAAACTCATATTTTTACTTATGCTTTTCATGCTTACAAAATATGTTTATTATAATCTTCCGCTTGCTTACAACTCTTATCTTTTATTTGAAATCTCTTATATATGCTATGCTTAAACTCTTTATCATTTATAAGAAATGCCTCCTTACTACCCTCACCTAAACCCTCTTTTGATTCTACCAAAAGGGAGATTAAATTGCATAAATCTAAGATTTAGGGGGAGTGCATTATAATGATATTAAATAAAAAAAATGGATAAATTTGTAGGGGGAGTAATCATATAGGAGGTGCATACATTAACATATGCTTGATCATGAAAATCCTTCAATAAATGGTTCCTTACCTATCTTAAAAGATATACACTTATCCCTATATTCATTACTTTTGATAATATCAAAGGGGGAGAAGATACTAAGAAATCACTTAAATCACTTAAATTACTTAATTAAGTGAGCTTTCATGTAGGGGGAGTTTATAAGTCGGGGGAGAATAATTTTAGAAGGAGCTAATATTAAGGGGGAGATCATATTAAGGGGAGAACATGAAGATCATAAGTTCACACTTGTGCATACATAATGTACTTGTCACTATCTATATAGGATTTATTCGATTTCTTAGTATAAGGATTTGTTATTATCAAAAGGGGGAGATTGTTGGAGCATGCGTTCCGCACTCGTCCGGTTTGAAAATAACAAATCCCGAATGTATTTGATTCTATTTTTATTAATGGTGTGCAGGTAACAGGTATGAGATGTTCACTTTTCTGCTGGAGCTAAATTTGAATGTGGGAAAATTGCACTGTCGGAAAATTCCAACAGCCGCTGTCGCCCAGGCGACAGCAGAGCAGTTACAACTACTTCCCTCCACGGCAGCTCGACGAAAGTCAGTTTTGCGCTGCCGGAAATCCGACAGCGATGTCGCCCAGGTGACAGCTCGGAGGTTACAACAACTGCCCACGACACCACCCACGATCGGCAGTTTTGCACTGTCGGAAATCCGACATCGATGTCGCCCGGTGACAGCTCGACGGTTACAGCAACTGCCCGCACGACGCCACTCCAGCGGCAGTTTAACGCTGTTGGAAAATTCCGACAGTCACTGTCGCCCAGGCGACAGCGATTTTCTATAAATTGCCTCCTTGTGTTCGTGCATTTAGAGCTTTGAGAATTCCAAGTCCCTTCCTGAGTGCATTCCATCCAGAGAGCTCCAGAACCTCATGAACTCCCATTTATGCTGAGAAGGTTTGAAATTGAAGACGAGATCGGACGCGCTTCTACATCAAGGATCATCTCGAGGCTTCAACCTTCCTTTCAGAGATCTGAATTTCTAGGGAGTTCTTATTTTATCTTGTATTTTCATTTATATACATTTTACTTTGTATTGGTAGGGAAAATCGCTTCCTTGTGAGGAGCGTCTAAGTCCTTGCGTGGCTTAGGGGAAAATCGCTTCCTTGTGCGGAGCGTCCAAGTCCTTGCGTGGCTTGGTGGGAAATCGTGGCCTTGTGTGCTACGTCTAGATCTTGGGAAGATCTAGAGGATAGGCTTGGGCTTGATCTAGGGAGAGACAAGTGATAGCCTTCCGATCCTTGGGAGAAGGATTGGTAAACAAAAGAAATTTACATTTGTACGCCTCCGATTTCTAGCGAAATAGAAATCAAATTTATGTAAACACTTTTTCATATAATATAATCATGTCTCTTTTGTGTTTACTTGATTTCTATCATTTGGCGTAATCTCTATTATATTGTGTTCTAAGTTTTCAATTCTAAATCTAAATTATTTATTTCAATCTCTTTCATCATAAAACAATTTAGTACTTATTTCTAAAATTGCAAATTCATAATCTTTTATTCATTTAGCTAAATTGTTATTTTACCTTCGCATATTATAAAACAATTTAGTAATTTTCTTAAAATATAAAAGAATTTTTATTCCCTTATTCACCCCCCCCCCCTCTAAAGGCGCCGTAAGATCCAACAGACATCTCCAGACACTACCCCTCAAGTGAATGGGATAAACACAAGAAGACAGAATCCAGGAAAAGACTCTATACAAGACACCAACAGGAAGGAACACTGCCTAAGAATGTACCTCATATTCCTGATAAGTACATCCCAAAGTCATTCTCCTATTTTGAAAATAAGAGCAAAAGATACAGAGCAAGGAGAAAGATACAGGAAATAAAAGAAACTGTTAGAACAGTACCAACACATGTGATAGTTAAAAGTAAATGTCGTTGTAACTCTATTTAAGAACATATGCCTTACTTATAAAATCTTGCTAAAGTTTATGAAGTACTTAATTCTGATACATGTTTAACATGTGCTAACATATTATTAATAATTAACTTATTTATGATTAAAGACTATAAATGATAGTCAACAAATAATGATTAATATAATTCAGATAAAAAGTATTAATCACTAGAATTGATATATAATATAGTGTCACTAAATTGACAATACATCCTTAGGAAAGCATGCGTACTGCTAAGAATGATGCTGCAACTGACACACAAGATGTGCTCACATTAATTATGCAAAAGAGTAATCCAAGACAATATCATTTGTCCACAAAACGATATCGTCGTAATAGCAGATGGTATCGTCGTGATGACTCTATGATTTCATCATAATGACACGACGATACCTAATTATCTGTCCGTCAATTAAGAAATAAAAAATGAATCAATCACAACCATTCAATCTGACATAATCAAATATCTAATATGCGACTCTTCGCTTCACACACTGGAAATTATAAATATGGTCAAATGTCTTGAAATTAAAAGCA
The DNA here is from genome assembly GCA_033032865.1 of Dactylorhiza incarnata. NCBI lineage: Eukaryota > Viridiplantae > Streptophyta > Magnoliopsida > Asparagales > Orchidaceae > Dactylorhiza > Dactylorhiza incarnata. The sequence goes on from JAWHQI010002412.1 coordinate 20,122, forward strand.
TATGCTACATTTGCTCTAAAAGCCGTTGAGTGCTCTCAGTCGGGTGGTAGTAACCAAGTCGATACGCTCAGCTCTCCTTTAAGAACATGAGAGATGGATCCAAAGAAAGAAGGATACCTGTATGAAGGGAGTGAGATAGTAAGGGATGGATTCCTGAAGGCTCCGGAAGAAATTCAAGCCCCTATAAGACTGCTCGACTCTATCGACATGCAATTCATGATATCTGAACCTACTGTAATAATGAAAAGAGAAGTCCTTGAATTGTATTCAAATGCCAAAGTTGGCTCAAAAGGGACGTCAGCAAAGAACAAAATAAATGGAATTAAGGTAAAGGTAACCGCCAAGAGACTAGTCAAGGTCATCAAGCTGTCCTCCTTTGCCAGTAAAGAAGAGGATAAGGAAGTTACCACTCAAGATCTGAATGGCCCTAGAATGGCGTGGGCAATCAAAGAAGAGCTACAGGTCCTTGGAAAGAAAGAAACTTCAACCAAAAAGGGAATTGATGGCGGATATATATGGGAGCCCTACTGTGCAAGGTAGACTCCCATGATAGGATATCCAAGCAGATGTTTGATCTGATGTCTAGGATAATCCTAATCAAGAAAACAAACTGGGCTAAGATTGTCTTGCTGAAAATCCAAGAGAGCTTTCAAGTACAAAATCTTGGTAAAATACTCTCTCTTTACCTACTCCTGTCATATCCTGATAACTTCAACAAGAAACTAGGAGTAAAGATCCATCATATGAGAAGGATGGATATAAAAGTACTTGAAAGATGAGAGAAAGTTCTCACAAAGTCTCCCAAAATGAAGAAGGCAGCAAAGAGTGTGAAGAGTAAAGAAGGAAGCTCTTCTACAAAAAGTGAGCATGTGCACAATCCAAATCTATCAAGCTATGAGGAGGTGGACCAGAGGGATGTTTCACTCCAAACTTCAGCACAAAGCACTGAATCCAGGACCACCGAAGGAATTGATTAAGGAAATGTTGCAAGTGAGGGGGAGCATCACACTGAGCTCCCTGCTCATGTGGAAGAAGTGATCAACAAGATCACTGAGGCTGAGGATGCTGTCCATCCTGGATTAGCAGTCCAAGAGGACCCAGTTGAAGATGAAAAGGAACTAAACCAAGAAGAGTTTTTTGTCAACACAAGCAGAGATCTGTTAGCTGTTTAATCATTCACTATTCCCGATGATAAAGTGAGACAATCTTCTTTCAAAAGATCTCCTTCTCCACTATTTGATGAGATAGAAGGAATGGAAGACTATCTATCTACTGTAATGAAGAAGAAGGCTGGGGAAAACCTGAAAAGCCTAGCTCCTTCACATGACAAATGCTAGAAGATTCCTCACTACTGCTCCAGATAAGGATGCTCTTGGATGAGCAAAGAATCAAGTTTGAAAGTTATGTTGACACTACTGCAATGCAATGACCTAAGAAGAGACCTGTCTAGTGAGACTGCCAAACAGCTAGAACTCACTCACAAGGTTCTAGCTATTATCATTGAAAACTAGTGTGCAACATCTGACAACCTAAAAAACCTTCACAACTACTGCCAGGCAATTGATTGAGCATAAAAGAATCATCCAAGAAAGACTGGATCTCTGCAGTCAGGAGTTGGATAATCATCTGCTTGAAACTAAGAATCATGTTGAAGAATGAATCCATATGCTAAAGAACAAATTCTTAATTTTCAGGGAAATCTACAGAGGAACATTTCAGAAGAAGTCATAAAGGGGGAGATCTATGATAAAGGTCAGTGGTGAGCATGTTGGTATTTCCAAGGTGATCTCAAAGCAATCAAGTAGCTAGTCTCACTGCCAACGCGATATGAGCCTATAGGGTCGCACATAAGAGCGTTTGGAGAAGTTGGAGGAAGGATTGTGTTGGCCTTACTCTTATTGGATATGATTGAAGGGCCAATCCTATGACTCATTGGAGTTAAGTCAAGCCGGCTAAATGTTCCACAGATATTATGAATATTGTATGGAGCATGTTGGCATGTGTTTAAGACACATTGCATGTATCGTCGAGATCATCACGATGATATTGTGAATATCGTCGAGTGGTCACAACGATATGGATGACTGTTAACCTTTGATGCATCATTAAAGTGTTGTGCGGTATCGTCGTGATTGTCACGATGATATTTTAGTCATCACGACGATATCATCAAGATCGTCTCGACGATATAGGTCTTCATGACGATATCGTTGAGATCGTCTCGACGATATAGGTCCTCAAGACGATATCGTCAAGATCATCTCGATGATATAAATCTTCACATCAATATCATCGAGATCGTCTCGACGATATAGATCTTCATGACAATATCGTCGAGATCATCTCGATGATATTTTAGTGATCACGACAATACTTACTGAATACTCTTATTAAAGACTCGGGTCTGCAGATATCTAATTTTATTCCCTGGGTATAAATAGGGAAGCGATTAGGTTTTCCAATATGCTTATCTTTTTTGAGATAGAGGCAGAACCGTTCCGCAAGATTTCTACGAGACATGTTCGTCTATCCTCGTCGTCGCCGCCTCTCCCTTGGACAGATCTAGCAATTAGTGGGTGGCGCTGAGAGCAGTCCTTCTCCAACCCAGATCTTGTTGGACAAGAATCTTGGGTTCTCCTTCGCTCGTGTGGACTACTCTACCCCGCACCCCGCAGGGGCGCTGCCCCTTGACCCCGCTCGCTGATCGGTCAGCGAGACCACTGCCAGGGCGCTACCCTTTGGACCCCATTAGGGGCTCTAACTCTAAGACCCCGCCAGGGGCGCGACCCCTTGGAACCCCGCAAGGAATGCGTGTGATTGCGTTGCAATTTTCATGTTTCAAAAATTATTTTTCCTTTGCAGTAACCGTCCCTCGGAATGGTTTGTGAACCAAATATCTTAGATTTTGAATCTGACATTAAGAGACGTGCTTGTCTACTGCATAAGTGGAGTTGTTTTTATATGTCCAATGCATGTAAATCTAGATATTTAGAAGGGTTCTAAATATTCAGATTTAACCCTTTTTATCAAAGTGTTGATGATTTTATTTTGTGCGCATATGAGATGTATTTGGATTATGAATGTTGTAATTTTATTTTGTGAATATGCTCAATGGTTAAATGCTAATCATGATTAAATGTTAATTGATTATCATAAAATCTCTTATCCAATATTAAGTATACATATGCCTTCCGATGGATGGCACTCTTCCTGCCTCGATCGATGAAGTGTGGCTTGCCAAAGCAAGGTGCATTAATCTATCTTGGTAAGGCTGCGAGTGGATAATTTTGATATCACAATGTCGACATCGGGTCCAACTTAACTAGGTGACCTCAAAGGTTGAGTGCCTAGAGGCATATGATTGGCATGCACCATATGATGAATTCGAATAAATAGTTATTCACCAACCATACAAGAGTTGCATGGTGATGCAATTGACAAAAGTTGCCTACTTAAATAGTCATATTATGGGTGATCAACCAAAGATGACTTATTATGGGGGTGAAATACGGATCTTGTCCACTAGAGAGCATCTCACATAAACTTTTCGAATTGATATTAATGGTTATTAATTTGAATAAAATAGTGGGAGCTTTTAATAAAAGTCCTTATTAAAATAAAATGTGTTTGGAAATATAGTACTAAATTTATTTTGCATAATTCTTGTAGAAATTCCATGACAAGTGGATCTCACTCAACCTTGTCCCCGAGAGCCATCCTTGAGAAGGACAAGCTCAATGGGACTAACTTCCTAGACTGGTATAGAAACCTGAGAATTGTTCTCAGGCAAGAGCGCAAGCTCTATGTCTTGGAAGAGGATCCCCCGAAGTGCCGACCGGGAATCCGTCCTGAGCGGACAAAGATGCTTATAAGAAGTATCAAGATGAATCCTTAGATGTCGAATGCCTCATGCTCGCTACCATGAACTCTGAACTTCAGAAGCAACATAAGACTATGTGTGGTTTTGAGATTTTCGAGCACCTGAAGAAAATAACTCAAGGGCAAGATCGATAAGAGAGGTTCAACATCTCTAAGGCATTGTTTCAATGCAAGATGGGAGCTCGATACCTAGTAGGAACTCATGTACTCAAGATGATTGGGTACATCGAGAACATTCAGAGACTGTGGTTTCCTTTAAGCCAAGAGTTGGCTACTGATCTGATCCTACAATCGTTGCCGGACAGTTACGAGCAATTCATCCTGAACTACAACATGAATGAGATTGACAAGACGCTGCCCAAGCTCCTAGGCATGTTAAGAACTACGGAGAACAACATGAAGAAGAACAAGCCTATTAGCCCCATATCGATGGTGCATAAAGGCAAGAGCATGAGCAATGCATTCAGGAAGACTAAGGTGGGGCCTAAGTCTTGCCTTGATCCCAAATCTTCAGCACTGAAAAGGAAGGGATTATCTAAAGAAGGAAACTGCCACCATTGTGGTAAGGTAGGGCAATAGAGGAGGAACAATCCCCTCTATATTGAGGATCTGAAGAAGAAGGGAAGTGTGACATCCACTTCAGGTATTTTTGTTATAGAAATAAACACGTCCGCTCCTTCATCTTGGGTATTGGATGCCAAATATGGTTCTCACATTTGTACAAATGTGCAGGAACTGGGAAGGAGAAGAATGTTGGGTAAAGGAGAGGTAGACCTGTGCGTTGGAAATGGAGCAAGAGTTGCTGCCATTGTTGTAGGAGTGTACCGTCTTTCCTTGCCCACTGGGCTTATTATTGAAGTTGATAACTGTTATTTCATTCCTGCTATAACTAAAAACATTATTTCTATTTCATGTTTGGACATGAATGACTTTTCTTTTATGATTAAGAACAATTGTTTTCTATTTATAAGAATGATGTTTGTTATGGCGTTGCTCAAATGTTTAATGGTTTGTATGTTTTGAACATAAACCATCCAATCTAAAACATAAAAACCAAAAGACTAAAAACTAATGACTTTAATCCTACATATCTTTGGCATTGTTGTTTGGACCATATAAATGAGAAACACATATCCAAGCTCCATAAAGATGGACCGTTGGACTCATTTGATTATGAATCATTTGAGAGATGCGAGTCATGTTTATTAGGCAAGATGACAAAAGCTCCTTTCACTAGTTGTACTGAGAGGGCTGATGATCTTTTAAGTGTAATATATAGTGATGTATGCAGACCAAGTAGTTATATGGATAGAGGTGAGTACGACTACTTCGTTGCATTTACTAATGATTTCAGTAGATACATATATATATATATATATATATATCTTATGAAGTGTAAATCCCAAACCTTCGAAAAGTTCAAAGAGTTTAAGAATGAAGTAGAGAACCAACTGGGAAAAAGGATTAAGACACTCTGATATGATCGAGGTGGTGAATACTTAAGTCATGAGTTACATGATCATCTGAAAGAGTGTGATATTGTATCACAACTCACTCCACTTATAATACCACAACATAATGGCATTTCCGAGAGGAGGATTCATACTTTGTTAGACATGGTGAGGTCGATGATGAGTCATGCAGGTCTTCCCATTTCCTTTTGGGGATTTGCTCTAGAGATTGCTTCTTTCACTTTAAATCATGCTCCAACGAAAATGATTCTAAAGACACCATATGAGATATGGACGTGGAAGCGTCCTAATATGTCTTTTATTAAGATTTGGGGCTGTGAGGCATACGAGCGACGTCAAATGTCTGGCAAGCTGGAACCCAAGTCGGATAAGTATTATGTAGTGGGTATCCTAGGGAGACCAATGGGTACTACTTCTACCTGCTGTCTGAGGAAAAAGTGTTTGTCGCAAGGACTGATGTCTTTTTGGAGAAAGAGTTTTTATCCAGAAAGACTGCGAAGGTAAAACTTGAAGATGTTCAAGAACCACAAACTGAAAACGAACCTGAATTGGAACTTGAACAAGGACTACAAGTAGTTGTAGCTTGAGAGCCTGCTAAAGAAACACAAGTCCAACGTAGATCTGGTAGACAAGATTTGAGCCTGAGCGATATGGATTTCTCGTGTCTCAGATAGGTAATGTGTTGCTTATAAATCATGATGATGAGCCTGCAACCTACCAAGAGGCTATGAATGGACCAGACTCCGAGAAGTGGCTTGAGGCCATGAAATCTAAATTTGACTCCATGTACGCAAACCAAGTTTGGACCTTGGTGGAACCACTTGAAGGGGTACGACCTATAGGGTGCAAGTGAGTCTTCAAGAAGAAGACCAACATGGATGGGAATGTACAGATATTCAAAGGGCGATTAGTGGCTAAAGGTTTCAAACAAATTTATGGTGTTGACTATGATGAGACCTTTTCCCCTGTTGTTATGGTTAATTCCATCAGAATTCTGCTTGCTATTGTTGCGTATTATGACTGCGAGATCTGGAAAATGGATGTCAAAACGGCTTTCCTAAATGGAAACCTCCTTGAGGAAGTATATATGACACAACCCGACGGTTTTGTATCTCCAAATGAAGTTACTAAAATATGCAAGCTACTGAGATCCATTTATGGATTGAAACATGCTTCTTGAAGTTGGAATCTATGTTTTGATGAGAAAATCAAAGAGCTTTATTTTATCAAGAACGAAGATGAGCCTTGTGTTTATAAGAGAATTAGTGGGAGCATTATTATCTTCCTGATATTGCATGTAGATGACATACTGTTGATCGGAATGACATTCCGACCCTGCAAGTTGTTAAGAACAACCTAGGGGACTGATTTTCTATGAAAGACTTGGGCGAAGCGACATATATACTTGGTATTAATATCTATAGAGATAGATCGAAGAAGTTGCAGGGTTTGACCCAAAGTACATACATTGAGAAAATGTTGAAATGGTTCAGCATGCTTGAGTCCAAGAAGGGATTCATACCCATGTCTCATGGTGTGAGTCTCTCTAAGGACCAGTGTCTTAAATCTTTGGAAGATAAGGACCACATGAAGTTGATTCCATATGCTTCGACAATTGGATCAATCATGTATGCAATGTTATGTACTTGACTCGATATCTCCTATGCATTGAGCATGATAAGCAGATATCAGTCTAATCCCGGTGATAGTCACTGGACAGCCATCAAGAATATCCTAAAGTAATTAAGAAGGACAAATGTTGTATTCTTGGTGTTTGGTGGAGAGGAAGAGCTCATTGTAAAGGGTTACACAAATGCTAGCTTCCAGACTGATAGGGACGACTCAAATTCTCAATTAGTTTTTGTCGTTTGCCTGAATGGAGGAGCTGTGAGCTGGACGATTTCCAAGCAAGAGACAGTTGTTGAGTTTATGACTTAGGCTGAGTATATCGCTACTGCAAATGCGGTGAAGGAGGCTGTGTGGATTAGGAAATTCATCAGCGAGCATGGTGTAGTTCCTAGCATTGTTGATCCCGTAGTTCTCTACTGTGACAACAACGGTGTTATTGCATAAGCTAAGGAACCTAGATCTCATCAGCGTTCCAAGCACATACTTCAGCGGTTCCATCTTAATCGAGAGATTGTCAATCGAGGAGATGTGAGCATATGTAAAGTACCGACTGAGGAGAATATTGCGGATCCACTGACGAAGCCCCTTGTATAGAGAAAACATGATTGTCATACTAGATCAATGAGTATTAGATACTTGAATGATCATCTATAGTGGGATTCTTATGGATTGTATTTGTGTCAGTTGTTATTCATGTGATGAATAAAGTATTTTATATTTCATTTTACATTTATGATAAGTTCTTTTGTTATGTCAATTGTTTCTATATGATAGATTAATTAGCATAATAAATGCACTTAGAATATTTGCTTCCATAGGATTTCAAGTACGTGACTTGAATGTGAGGGCCTATGTTTATAAGAAGCTTCATTCTTAAATAGTCTCTGGTCGGTGTATCATCTTAGAAGCTAAGGGCAATGATGGTACATTAAGACTAGCATGTGTGTTGACTGTTGACCGGTTCTCACAGGTCATGATATTATGATATCAAGTCATCACATGGGTACTTGTTAGTGAACAAGTTGTACTGGATAGACCCACCATAAGACTACTTTGTGGATTGTTATATGAACGTGTCACAAGTAGGTCTCATATGGCAATGGTGTTTGTGGTTCTTTGACCTAAAGTTATAACATTCATCAAGTGAGGAAGAGCGTACTTTGATGTCATCAAAAGTCTTCCTTGAAGAAGGTTGATGATAATAGTGGTTATTGGGTATGTTATGATTCATTTGGGTGTTTGTGTGTGGACATATATGAGATTTGTCCTCCTATATTACATGAGTTACATCCATGTGCCCCTTGATGGAATGAGACTGAGAAATGCATGACCATGCTTGGTTGAGACAATATATGATATTGAGCTCAGCAATTTCAGGCAGTCTATTTTGGATCAAGAAACTTGGATTGAACAATTATAAGGGTGACACGGTCCATGCCTCTAATTCTATCCAGATGTAAAGGACCAAGAGACATGACAACACTAAAACATTGGCCAAAATAGGCTTATTGAGTTATGAACTCTTATTGCTTGGGTAGCAATGATTTATTGGTAGATGCCGCTCATTGATTGTGAGATTTTTGTTGATACTTTGTGATCAAGTGAGATACTGTTGGTATTCCAAGGTGATCTCAAAGCAATCAAGCAACTAGTCTCACTGCCATGAGATATGAGCCTATAGGGTCACACATAAGAGCGTTTGCAGAAGTTGGAGGAAGGATTGTGTTGGCTTTACTCATATTGGATATGATTGAAGGACCAATCCTAAGACTCATTGGAGTTAGATCAAGTCAGCTAAATGTTCCACAAATATTATGAATATTGTATGGAGCATGTTGACATGTGTTTAAGACGACATTGCATGTATTGTCGAGATCATCATGACAATATTGTGAATATCATCGAGTGGTATGGCCGACTGTCAACCTTTGATGTATCATTGAAGTGATGTGCGATATCGTTGTGATTGTCATGACGATATTTTAGTCATCACGACGATATCATCGAGATCTTCTCGACGATATAGGGTCTTCATGACGATATCATTGAGATCATCTCGACGATAGAGGTCATCACGATGATATCGTCGAGATCGTCTCGACGATATAAATCTTCACAGTGATACCGTCATTATCGTCTCGACGATAAAGATCTTCACAACGATATAGTCGAGATCATCTCAACGATAATTTAGTGATCACGACGATACTTACTGAATACTCATATTAAAGACTCGGGTCCGTGGATATGTAATTTTATGCCCTTGGGTATAAATAGGGAAGCGATTAGATTTTTCATTATGCGTTCATCTTTTCTGAGATAGAGGCGGAACCATTCCGCAAGATTTCCGCGAGACCCATCTGTCTATCCCCATCGTCGTCGCCTCTCCCTTGGACGGATCTAGCAATCTGTGGGAGACGCTGAGGGCAGTCCTTCTCCAACCCAGATCTTGTTGGACAAGAAGCTTGGGGTTCTCCTTCGCTCATGTGGACTGCTGTAGAGGCGCGGATATACTTTCTGTGCTTGGAACTCAATCACTTGTTTCTGGATCTAATTTTGAAGCACCTTGGTTGAGTATTAACTCAATACCTCTCAGGTATATTTCAATGTCTTCCTTTATTTATTTCTTGATTCATGAAATCGCAAGATCTGTAACTATTTCGGGTTGTTCTTGTTTATTTATTCTGATGTGCACATATGATGTGTTGTTCTACTCTGGTTAGAGAAAACCCAACAGATCATGCCATATGGACCTCTAATACAATCAGGGAAACAATGAATCTCCCTCCTATCTTCTATGATGAGCCTGCTGATATACCTGTTGAGATTCCTGCTGCTGCTGTTGAACAAAGGAAAGGAGACTGTTGATGAAGATGACACAAAGTTAAGAAAGAAGAGATATAGAAAAGCAATGAAGAAGAAAGAACATTATTAGTAATGGAGTCCTAAATCAAGGGAAATAATCTTAAGTGCATGGGAGCACATCAAAATAAATAAGACTGAAAGGAGCAAATTGTATAGCACCCAAGAATGGACAAAGTATGAAAATCAAGAAGCTAAGAAGAAGCCACAAAAGAGACAAGCTGACAGGAAGAATCCCAGCATAAGCATAAGAGCCACTCAGATATCATCCTAAGCTTAATGACTATTTCACTATGCAATCTGAAAAGAAACAGGAGACTACTGCCAAGAGAGCAAGAAGTGGAATAGTTATAAAGGAACCAGAAGCATAGTTGACATTCTTGTTTTTGGGCAAGTGTAGAAATGCTGAAAATTTCAAATACATTTCAATATTTATAAATTCATAATGTAATCTTTATTTCATATTATCTATCATATGCTGATTCTCTCACAATCTGAACTGAAATCTGTTCTTATCTGCTGATTTTCATTAATGTGCTTTTTTATTGACTGGGTTATGACTTTTTCAAATAGAGGGAGATTATTGGGAATACTGCCCAAAATGTTCCAGATTTGGAGAAGTCCCTAAGTCAATGATAAGTACAATTTGTATTTGATGTTCATTTGATGTGACATGAGCAAGTTAGGACATCATACATTCTAAGTATAATGTATTAAGATCAAGCAAAAATGACTAAGGCATATATCGTCGTGTCAATAAGGTACACACGATGATATCGTTGAGATCACTTGTAGAAGACAGCAAAAGAAATCAGTCAAGAATCGTCGTGACAATAAGAAGAACACGACGATATCGTTGTGTTAACAAAGTACACACGACGATATCGTTGTGAAAACAAGAAGAAACAACTAAGTCAAGATATCGTCATGACAACAAGTATAACACGACAATATCATTGTAACAACAAGTATCACACAACGATATCATTGAGAAGACTCAAGAAGGGCTAGCTAAGTCAAATATCATTGTGAAGGAGCTATGTTGTCATGAAGGCTGTTAGATATCGTGGAGACAGAGAATGCAGTTGAGAAGTTTCATATCTTCGAGATATCTATTCGAGGGGAATATCTCAGAAGACTTGAAGAGTTGTACAAGCTGGATCGTTGAGACTACAAGTTCTGTCGTCGAGATGGTGTTCATATCATCGAGACAGACCAAGATTTTTTGAAACACACTGTCTGCATTTAATGCAACCGTCTAAGGGTCCAATCAACGAATGCTATTTGGGAATGGACTTCTGACATTAATGAGACCTCAGAATAAATCGTTAGACATTCCTGTCATATAAAAGGATAACTTGTTTGCCCTAATGGATGTAGAATAGAACGCAGAAAGAAAAAGAATCAATCGAACAATGTAACAACTTTCAGAAGAAGAAACATTCTCGAGAACATTCTCTCAGTTCTCCAAGGCTCAGTCAGGCATCATCGACTAATAAGCTTGTTCCAGATTGAAGAGGAGGATCAAAGAGAACCTTCTGTGCATTAGTGAATAGATCTTCAAGGTTTTCTCTTCATATCCAGAGGCCGCCCGCTTCAGGCCTAAGAAGACTCTTCAGGTTATTTCTTTTCCCTATTCTGGAAAGTGTTCTTCGATTTTGTAAACATAATACTTTTTCTATAGACTCTTTGAGTCTGAGCTATAGGGTTTTGTGAGAACCTGAGGTAGGATCTATTGTAGATCTGAGCTTGTAAGGTCTGCCGTGCCTGAGTTGTAGGGTTCTTGGAACCTGAGATAGGATCCTGACTGGATCTGAGTTGTAGGGACTGGAGTGCCTGAGCTGTAGGGCCTGGAGTGCCCGAGCTGAAGGGACTTTATGCCTAAGGTGTAGGATCTGTGAAAGAGATGTGAGATTTTGTGGAGTTGGTCGAGTCTAGCATACTGCTAGATAGGTGAAGGGGCACAGTGGAGTACCCACACTAGGGAACCACTATAAATATTGGTGTGCTTCCTGTGATGTGATTCCTGGTTGTGTTCTCTCAAGCTGATCTAGCCTTAAACTCTAAAAGACCAAAACAATTTTAAAACACCGATTCACCCCCTCTAGATAATTAGACTACGCCCTAAACTAATATAATCTTCTCATAGATTCTTGTGCGTGAAGCCAAATCATGGTGTGTGACCCGATTTGGTAATGTTTCACTAGATCTAGCAAAGGGTTTTCATAGAAGATCCTCGTGGTGTCCAAGTTTCCATTAGATTCATGAATATGGAGTAGAGAAGCCTAAAAAGGGCTGAAAATGGGGTTGATTTATGGATTCTTGGAGATACCGTCGGGCGGTCATTGTTACCACGACGATAGCTCCAAGAATCTAGAAAAGGGATGCTTCGAGACATGGTGTTCATTTTGGGAGATAGTCGGAAGAGTTTGTGACCCTAAGGTCATTTGTGGAGACAATGACAAGTAGAAATGGGAGTCGCCTGGGAGATACCTCTGGGTGATAGTGGTTACCGCCGATGATAGCTCCCAAGTAGCTAAATTGTTGAACTTGAACATTGTGGACTCAAGAGAGGTGTTCATCTCTTGTAGATGTGGACTCAAGAGAGGTGTTCATCTCTTGTAGCAATGAACTCGAAGAGTGGAAATAACTCCCCTCTCGTAGCACATGAATTGGTGTTGGAGTCTCTCATCCTTGACTCAAGGGTTGGATTATGCCCTTGTAGATAATGACTCAAAAATCTCTCTCATAGATGGTTGAGTGATACAGTAAGATACTTGATAGTTGATTTATTGTAGTAGGCTTTCTATTTATAGACTGCCATCTTGTTTACTACTACATACTGCTCTTCTTTCCTTTATATTATATATTTTGCAAAATGCTGACTTGCAGGGTATTGTAGCTCCCCGAGGTACTCTAGGATGGTCGGGAGGAGTGGTGTTATTACTTTGTTGTGGTCAGCTCACATCTGACCCTTTATTGTGATGGATGCAGGGCATGGAAAGGATGCAAAGGGCCGCTAGAGTTGCACGTGAGTCGTACCATTTTCCTATTATCCTGATTAGCGTTGCCTAGTTTTTTGTAGGCCCACGAGCCTAGTTGTTTGGTGCTTGTACCCCTTTCTTTTCTAGACATCTGTTCTTCATTTTGAGAACTTTGTAGGCCTTAGTCCATGGATTTTCTAACTCTTAGTTGTGGACATTCTCTACTGGTTTGATATTTATTAGCTTATCGACTTCTTACTCATTTGAGATTTGATATGTTAGTTGTGTACTTTTTTACCTTCTTTTAATGTCTTACTTGTGATGACTTTATGTAGTGAGGCCAGGCCGGACCCATGTCATGGGGGAATTACGGGTGGGGTGTTACACCAAATCTCCATTTAAAGGTCTTGCCAAGAGATCTGGATGCATTCACGATCGTCGTGAAGTGAATATACATAAAATCCACTTCTTCACCACCCGGAATGGTTCATACTCAGGTATCAATCTAAAAGCTTGAATTTCTTCACCCGAAAGTTCACCTCATGTGTTAGATCCAATAAACACAAAATATAATAAGCAGTTTAACAAGTGCAAGTTCTATTTAATCCAGTGCGATGTACGACACAACATAGAATTCATCATTTTTGCACTGTTTGTGCACATACACTTATCATGATCATCCCATGTGTCCTTAAGTTTATCAATGGTCACATATTTGACAATTTGAGATGGTGGATGTATCATGTCTCAACCATATTGCAAAAGATCCATATCTAAAGACATAAAAAAATCTTATCGTTGTTTTCCAATATGTGTAATCTATGCCCATGAGCAAAAGTGAATGTGGCATAGCGGACCTCATTAAATGCATAACCATGATTTGTCATTCTTACTCTGAGTTTTCAAACCTACCAATAGTAACCTAGCTCTAATACTACTTATTGGATCGAAAGACAATCTTAGATGGGGTGAATAAGGTTTATGATCACTTACTAAGTTTTCTTTCTAAAATTAAGAGATACATATCAAAAATAATACTTATCAAAGAAAGTAAACATTTAAAGCATGTAAAGTAAATAATATTCATTTTAATCAGTGTGAATCATACAATAATGAAGATCTTTTAATGCAAAGATCAAACGAGATGAATAATAGAACTTGACATTTTCTATACTGACTAGCAACTCAAATCTGTTGGCCTCAGCAAATCTTCCACGAATTTGCCTCAAGCTTCTCCTCCCCGAATAATCCTTAAACCAATTACAGAGTCTAGTTGTCGCAACACTGATGATTTGCACACCCTATATTTATAGAAATTCTAGTCTCCAAAACTAGGGGCGGACCTATGTAGAGACACACCCGTTCACGTGTCTGACTGGACGTGTTTCGTAAAAATATTGCCTGGACTGTGCTCCATGACCTAAAAATAAACTTCCCGCTCCTTTTAGCAGTCGTGAGAAACAAGTTACTACTCCTTTTAGCAGCGTAGGAAGCAAAAGTTCTAGCTCCACCTGTGACCTACAAAGTCGATCTTCTTTCTGCTCCAGAGTTGTCGAAGTCTCAATAAGTAGTAGAACTTCCATAGTCAATCGATTCACAGTCACACTAGGTATGTCTACACAGCTTTGCCTTCCTTCGAAGCCATCTCTTTGGCATTTTTCTTCTTTGTTTTTTCTCCCCTAGATCCCGGTAAAACTCGATTCTAAAGACTGAAATAGTGCTTTATCCTTTTCTTCTTTGCTTCCTCTGATAGTTAGACTACTTTTAATTGGGAGGTGGGCGTCTTATTTGCTGGATAGAAGATGGGATCATTGGAGTATAACATCATTTTGATTGGGAAGAAGCATTATTTAAGCCAATTCTGGTAACGGTTAATCTTTATGCATTTACTTTCTTAATTTTTTAATTATTGTGAAAAAAATTCTTGTTAAGAGTTTTCAGAATGACAAAATTTGACATTTAATGAAATTTCATGTGTCACTGCAAATATCAGCTAATTCTTTAGCTTTTGTCTCTTCTCTATCATTTGAATTATAATTTTCAGTGACAGCTGAGCATTTTCTAGCATATTCCCTAAGTTTTGGCTTACAATTTAGACAATGCTCAATTTAAAATATTAGGATATTAATACACTCATATAATGATAGTATATCCCAATAAATATCTAATGCTTTACCTTCGACTTTTTCTCTTGTATCATTTATATTTAATTTTTAATGAGTGACCGAGTTAAGCAAAAATTCTAATTCTGCCACTCAACCAAAACCAATGTGAATTCAAACGTCCTAGATCAATCACAAATCTTGTCATCACAACAAAGGCGAATTCACATGATTACACTCTTCCCCGGAGATCCTTTCACGTATTCCAGGATTTTTAGAGCTGATTGGAGATGACACTCCTTGGGTTTTGCATGAACTGACTTACCCTACCAACATCATAACATATGTTCGGTCTTGTTACAGTCAGATAGATTAGCTTGCCCACTAGTCGTCTGTACCTAGTGATGTTTAAAAGAAGTGGCGAGTCCTCATTCCAAAATTTGTCTTCACCTATAGTCATCGAACATCCACCCGGTTTAGCTCCAAGCAGACCTGTTTCTTTTAAAAGACCAGTGACATATTTTCGTTGTGAGAGCACCACTGAGTTGTGTCTTCGCGAGATTTCTATTCCCAAAAAATACTTAGGAGGTCACATATCTTTTATGACGGAGTTTTTGTTGAAGATATTAATTTGTTAGAGCAATTCCATCTTTATCATCACTAGTAAGGAGGATATCATTTACATAGACAACAATAACAACCAACCTATGAGAAGTATTTCGTATAAAGAGAGGGTAATCTGCAGAATTTTGAGCAAAACCAATGATGGAGACAATTTGGTTGAACTTGTCGAACCAGGCCCGAGGGCTTTGCTTGAGCCCATAGATTGCCTTCCGCAACTTGCATACCTTAGACTCCCCCTGAGAAACATACCTAGGAGGTTGCTTCATATATACCTCTTCTTGGAGGTCTCCATAGAGGAAGACATTCTTTACATCTAACTGGGACATTAGCCAATCTTTATTGATAGCTACAGAAAAGAGAACCCGAATTGTGTTGATGCGTGCAACTGGGGAGAAAGTGTCAACTGGGCCATCATGATGAAACTCTTCCACAAAAACCCATCGACATCTGACATCTGCTGTAGGAGGAGTAGGGACAAGAATTCAAGTATCCCTTTCAGTCAAGGTTGCCATCTCTTCATCCATGCAACTTTCCAGTGTGGTATGGTTTGAGCTTCTTGGTAAGTGGTTGGAATGATAGTGGTCGAGAGGGCTAGAGCAAAATTCTTGCAAGGAGTCAGCCGAGCATACGAGACTACATCATGAATGGAATGCTGAGTACACGTTCGAACTCCCTTGCGAAGAGCAATGTGAAGATCAAGGTCCGACCTGTCATCGGTATCAGATCCGTCCGATGAAGAGAGTGTTGGCCCGAAAACTGGCAAAGACGGCCCCGGAGGTGGAGAAGAGGTGACAGGGGATGGAGAGGAAGAGGTCGGTGTGGTAAGAGAAGGTTGAGCGAGTTCAGGTGGAGGTGCATAAATAATAGGTAGAGTGGGGTTATCATTAGTTGGTGAGGGTGTAGGGTCTTGCGAGAAGTAAGAAGTATTTTCAAATAATGTGACGTCAACGGAGACATATTGTTTCCAGAGAAGAGGGTCATAACATCGATATCTTTTTTGAGTGGGAGAGTAGCCAAGAAGATGCATTTAATAGAGCGAGGGGAGAGTTTATCTCGACCAGCTAAAGAAGAGTGGATTGTAACCGAAGACTCGGGGGGGGGGGGGGGGGGGGGGGGGGGGGGGGGGGGGGGGGGGGGGGGGGGGGGGGGGGG
>JAWHQI010002413.1:0-36791 GCA_033032865.1 Dactylorhiza incarnata
CTTCTTCTCATCCTTCTCTCTTCTCTTCACAGGGCAGTCAGCAATGACATGCCCAGGCTTGCTGCAGCAATAGCAAACAACTCTGGAAGAATTATATTTGAGTTAGACTCATACCTGTCACTTCTGGAGTGATGCTTTGACTCCTTGCTGTCTTCCTTGTTGTGATGTGAGGAGGAAGGCTTGTTCTTCCATAGATTCCTCCTCAACAGCTTTCTGAAGTGCCTTGTAAGAACAACAATTTCTTCATCAGAAGAAGAGCAGCTTGATGAGCTAGGCTCAGAATCTTCTGGTTCAGCAGATCTTCTGGGAGGAGAGTGAGCCTTCTCTCTCCCTCTTCTTGAGCAGTCAGCCTTGAAGGCTAGAGAATTTTCCTGGTATCACCCTTTGCCTTCTGCTCTTCTTCCTTCCTAGCAGATAGCCATTTCATAAGAGAGCAGCTTTCCATAAAGAGTTTGGGGAGGAGTTTCAGTCAACTTAGCCACCTCCCTTATGGCACAAAGTTTTGTGTCCCACTCTCTTGTTAGAGATCTGAGACTTATCATTCAGCTCATAATTTGTGAACACTCTCTCATAGGTCCTTAGTTCATTTATTATTCTAAAGAACCTTTCATAACACATGGAGATGCTCTCCTGCCCCTGCTGCCTGAAAGCTTCATATTCCTGATTGAGGAGTGACTTCATGTCATTCCTCACATCTTCAGTTCCTTCCATGTACACTATCAGTGTATCCCGCATCTCCTTAGCAGATATACAGTGCACTAAATTTTGAAAGGTTGAGTCATCAATAGCATTGACTATGATATTTTGAGCCATTTTATCCATAGTATCCAATGTTATCTCATCCTTGGTCATTTCAGTGTAGGGTTTTGTGATAGTGAAGGGGCATTCCTGAATAGTTATGTAGATTCTAGGGTCGGAGGCTTCCATGTACAGCCTAACCCTCTGCTTCCATATGCTAAAGTTGGCTTTGTTACATATGGGCAGTTTCATTGAACTCATTTCCTTCTGCATTACACTGGAGGCCATTGGGATTTGATTTGGCTTAACCTTTTAAGATCTGGTCAGACTGTTAAGTCATTTTT
Source organism: Dactylorhiza incarnata (assembly GCA_033032865.1). Taxonomy (NCBI): domain Eukaryota; kingdom Viridiplantae; phylum Streptophyta; class Magnoliopsida; order Asparagales; family Orchidaceae; genus Dactylorhiza; species Dactylorhiza incarnata. The sequence goes on from JAWHQI010002413.1 coordinate 1,083, forward strand.
GACCAACCTCCGTCTGATACCACTTGAAAGAATATAAGGTTTGTAGTCTAAATCACCTAGAGGGGGGTGAATAGGTCTTTTGAATTTGCTTGATTAGCTTTAGCTGTTTTCAGAATTAGTTCAAGCAAATCAACAAACACAGAAAGCACATAATAATTTATAGTGGTTCCCCAAAGACAGTTTGTCTAAGGGTAATCCACTTTCCCCCTCCACCCTTCTAACAGTGTGTTAGACAGGGCCAACTTCTCCAATCTCGGCTCAAAGAGCTTACAACACAAGTTCCTCAGAACTTCTCAGATCAAGAATGATCCTACCTCAGGACACAAGTCCCTACAACTCAGAGCTATCACCAGCTCCTACCTCAGGCACAGCTGCCCTACAAACTCAGAGGACAACACCTCCTACAGCTCAGACAATAATGCCCTATAACTCAGGTTGTTAAGCCCTACCTCAGATCTGCTCCAGATCCTACAGCTCAGACCTCTCCCAGGTCCTACAACTCAGTGGACTCCTCCTTCTACTTCTCAGACCAGCTCCTGGTCCTACCTCAGGCTGTTAAGCCCTACCTCAGATCTGCTCCAGATCCTACACTCAGGCATTCAACCCTACAACTCAGAACCCTCAGGTTCCTACAATCTCAGACCAAAAGGTCTTACAGCTCAGGCAAAATGGCCTACAGAAAAATGATTTAGAAATATTCTACAGTAGAAGTACTCTCCTATAGATCCTGCACCGTCTGTGCTTCCTGTAGCTGAAGATGTCGATGCCAGCTACTATCTTGATCTTCCTCTTCGACAGAGTGATGGAAGATCACCTTGCTCCTTCTTGCAGAGGAGCTAACTTTCTTTCTCTGTTTTCTTCTTCTTGTTCAGTGAGCAGGAGGAAGAAAACGAGAGCTTCAGCCATCAATGTAACAGTTGATCTCTTTTGCTCGCAATCGGGAGTGTTTCAAATGTGCCCTAACTCTTCCTTTTATACATCTCTGATCTTCAATGGCTCTTAGCTGATCTGTTGAGAGGTATGGGAGAAGCTGGTGGACCCCACACAGCTTTTCTGCAACTAGTCTTAGCCGCAGGACCCGCCGCCCATCTTTTCCGTAGAGAAAGACTGCGCTCGACGAACGTGGAACACTCTGCGTTCGACGAACCAACTGTCCCCTGCGTTCGACGATCTTGCCAGCTCAGCGTTCGACAAACTTGCCTTGTGTGTCTTCTCAGCGGCTCCTTCTTTGATCTCGTCTCAGCGGTCGACGAACGACGTTCAGCGTTCGACGAACGGCGTTCAACATTCGACGAACTTGCCTTGTGTGTCTTCTCAGCGGCTCCTGCTTTGATCTCATCTCAGCGGTCGACGAACAGCGTTCAGCGTTCGACGAACGGCGTTCAGCGTTCAACGAACGACTGTTTCTCAGCATATAATGAACTTATCAGCGGAGGCACCTTCTTCTCAGCGGATACGCTGAGACGGCTCCTCGTCTCAGCGGTTTTGACCCCTCGTCTCAGCGGTTCAGCTGAGACAAAACTTAATCTTTTATGAGATGATTTCACCACATCTAAGGGCATGTTTGGCCCTTCCTTTTGAGTCACCTGCACCTGTATATCTTACACAAGTATAGCTCATCAAATACAATATGTCCTTAGTATTGAGAGTGATGTCTCTTCAAATCAAGGTACTATTGAGGGCAATATACCCAACAGATTCCACAGGGTCATAATAGATAGATTGACCAAGGTGCACAGATTCATCCCAGTTTGGAAGGACACTTCAGTTACTATAATGGCGAGATTGTTCATGGAGCAGTTCAGTAGGTACCACGGTGTGCCCATGACGATTGTTTCAGATAGAGATGGTCGCTTCACTTCGAGAGAGTGGAGGGCGGTGCAGGCGTACTTAAGGTCTCAGCTTACTTTCAGCAACGCCTTCCATACACAGATCGACGTCCAGACAGAGCGCGCCAATATGATGATGGAGGATTGCTGCGCTTATGCATTTTGGATTCCGGGAAGCCCTGGAAGAGGTTGTTACAGCTGATAGAGTTCTCTTACAATAATAGCCACAAGTCAAGCATGGGAACCAAGGGACCTCATACAGCAGCAGTACCCTGGACTATTCACCTCAGGTACACCCTAGACATGAGTTTGTATCCTTTATTCTCATCTTGTATAGAATCTCGTAGACCCGAACTTAAATTTCGAGAACGAAAATATTTTTATGTTGAATTAGATTTGTAACATCCCTAATTCTACTAGACCCCATTATCGTGTTAGGGCATAACATGAGGAGAGAAGGGTGAGTTGAGACAGGGAGGTGACCTTAAGACTCTTTGAGTTATGGTGAGCTCACACAGGGTCCCCTATGGTCCACAAGTCAACATAGGTCAAACTACACAAATGCTCACAAGTACAAGTTGAACTCACCACTATGTTCCTAACCCTAATGGAGACCCATTTGACCAAGAACCCCACCAATTGGTCACACAAATAGGCCAAATTACCCAAAGTCAAACCTAGGTCAACTTAGCCCTATTCAACACAATTGGACTCAATTGATCTTCAATACCTCAAAGTGACCTTACCTAGGTTACCTTAATCCCTAAGGAAGGTCCTTAGGTTAATAATCACTAAATAATTCCACTCAATTTCAAGGTATTGACTAAAGTAAACTTTTAGTCAATATAGCCCAAATCAACCCAATCAAGGACCAATTGGCCTTCAATTTAGCAAATTGACTTAACCCCTAACCTTATAACCCCATTAGGAATCTAATGGACCCAAAATCCCCATCATGTGGTCAACCAATCCCTTCAATTTGACCAAAGTCAACCTTAGGATAAATTGGGTCAAACTCACACCATATGGATCAATTAACCAAATTCAAGACACACCATGACCCAATGGACTTTGGGTAAGGTCATGAGACTCATGGCCATCAAGTGGGGCTAACCCACCCACCAATTTGACCAAGTCAACCCAAAAGTTAACCATGGTCAACATAAGGCCTTAAAGGGAGAAATCAAAGACCAAATGAAATTCAATGAACTAAGGCCCCACCCCCATGCCAAACTAGCTTGATACTAGCATATTGGCACCCCACATCTGAAATTGGAGAGAGAGAAGGTGCTTGGGGGCAAAAATGGCATTTTCCCCCAAACCCATAAGGACAGGGAAGGATTTTGGGTAATGGATCTTCCATGGCACCTTACCTCTCTGCCTAAGCTCATTGCTGAGCCCCTCAGGTCATGAACAGTCACCATCAAGGAGTGGCAGCTACTCAGCAGCAAAGCGGAAACAAAAAGCCACGGCCAAAACCCTCATACCTCTCAATCTTCTTATAAAACCATCACCACCCCCATTGGATGCTTCCATCATCTCCAAAAGGTCATAAGGATTTGATCCAGCCCCTGAGAATAAAGCCTTTGGTGGAGAATAGACGGATCGGGCAAGCTCGCCGGAGAGGAGAAAATCCATGGCAATCCGCCGGAACACCCATCGACGAGCCCCAATCCAGGTCCATTTCTCCTCCTCTCCCCTTGTGCTAGAATCTAGATCCATTTTGGAGAGATTTCGAGCTCAGTAGAGCTTGAATCCATGGGAGATGAGGGAGGAATTTCAGAGATTTTTACCTACCTCGGGATCGTCGGAGAGGCAGTTTCCGGTCGGTATCTCGCCGCCAATCGATAGCCCCCACCTCAACGGAGGTGGAGGTGGTGGTGGCCAGTCGTGGAGGTGAAGGGGTGGCCGGGAAATGGAGGTGGAAATCAGCCCAGTTGGAAGCATTTCTGGCCATTGGCTGGAGGTAGAAGACATAATCACAGCCTTTAAATGGTAGGGCTGATGGCTATATGCAGGACAGAATTAATATACATGAAATTATTCTGTCACACTTTATACAGTAGATTGAACTCAATATTTCGGCTACTTAGAGGTTGCTTTAGGCAAAAGTGTCTGAGACAACTTTTGTAGCTCTTGATGTCTACTACCTATGGGGCTTTAAATCACCAAGTTTGGTGGAATACAACTCCTTGTAGGGCAATTATACTGAGACATATCCTAAAATGTGTTCAGGCCTTATTTTGTAGATCTAGACCACATGGTTGCTTGGATTAGTCTAATATTTTAGACATAGTTGTAAATAGGATAGATACACCCCCTGCACAATCTAGATCCATTTAGGAGAGATTTCGAGCTCAGTAGGGCTTGAATCCATGGGAGATGAGGGAGGAATTTCAGAGATTTTTACCTTGCTCGGGATCGCCGGAGAGGCAATTTTCGACCGGTATCTCGCCGCCAATCGATAGCCCCCACCTCAACGGAGGTGGAGGTGGTGGTGGCCAGTCGTGGAGGTGAAGGGGTGGCCGGGAAATGGAGGTGGAAATCAGCCCAGTTGGAAGCATTTCTGGCCATTGGCTGGAGGTAGAAGACATAATCACAGCCATTAAATTGTAGGGCTGATGGCTATATGCAGGACATAATTAATATACATGAAATTATTCTGTCACACTTTATATAGTAGATTGAACTCAATATTTCAGCTACTTAGAGGCTGCTTTAGGCAAAAGTGCCTAAGTCAACTTTTGTAGCTCTTGATGTCTACTACCTATAGGGCTTTGAATCACCAAGTTTGGTGGAATACAACTCCTTGTAGGGCCATTATACTGAGACATATCCTAAAATGTGTTCAAGCCTTATTTTGTAGATCTAGACCACATGGTTGCTTGGATTAGTCTAATATTTTAGACATAGTTGGATACACCCCCTACACAAAAATCATAATTTTTGGGTAACATTTTCTTATAGTTTTGAAATAAATATTACTTTTCATATTAATGAAATAAAAGTGGTTAGATAAAAGCAAAATGACCCAAATTTTGGGTGGCATGATTGTTAGACCCTACTTAGTAACATGTCAAAATTTGAGACCATTTGGCTCACTGTAGAACATAATATCTCATATTCATAGGAATGTGATGTATGTGGAGGTGGTGTGCATATAACACATTTGTGTATTTTGTGATTTCATCACTCATGGCTTATGGTATGCTCATGAAATTTGGGTAACACAACTAACACAAAGGAAGGTATCATATATAGAAATATTAGGATTTTTGAAAAGAAAAATCATAAGTAATTGAATAAAAATGTGTTTGGCACAAAAATATATTAATCAAATAAAAGTAATCAAATAACTTAGGATAAATCTGATTTTCGGTCACATGATATTGTAGGATGTTATACACCTCTGGGAATATTGTTGGGATTTTTGGAATTAATTTCCTGTCATTTGAGCTTAATGGATTTTTCCACAAAGTGTATTAATGAAATAAACATCGCCTAAGATCTAGAGAAAAAAATCCAATATTCTGTCATATGATGTTTTACATTAAATTATTACTCTGGAAATTTTGGTAGGATTTTTGGAAGTCATTCCCACGGTAAATTACAAAAAATTCCCTTTGTCACACTTATGTATTAATGGAATTTATATGGTCAATATTCTCTGGAAAATTATGCAAAATTTGGCTAGACTATAGTTTGATCATTATGAGTCTATGGTAAATTTTGTAGAATTTTGGAATCAGTAATTTTGGTACTTGCCGTGTAATATATCCAATTGGCATAAATGTTTGAATATTTAAATGGTGGTCATAATTATTAAGAAAATTTTAGAACTTCAGTCAGCTATCATATTAATACATTTTATGTCATTAATAAATTATTGGGAACATTTTAAATTCAGAAAGTTATACTTCATGTGTAAAGTGAAGGGTACATTGTTATTAAATTATTTTTATAAATGGACAAAATAAATGTGAAAATTATGAATTTCTGACCATCCTATAATTAGGTCATGATTAGTCTATGGTAAAAAGTTTAGGCCATTTGGACAAGTATTAGTGAAGTTCACATCATAGAGATCAAGACTAGTTCAATTCTAGTGTTTGTCTGTGAATAGCAAAAACCTGTTAGAATGTTTAGACCAGTCAGGACACCTAAGAATTTGATGAAATTTGGAACACATAGGTAGGACATCCTTTATATCAGTCCCTATAAATTTTAGAGTAAATGGAGAACGTTGTCATACAATGGATGTTAAATTAGAATCATGTCGCACAGTGAATAACTAAACAATTTTGGGGTCTTTTCACCTTAAGAAATTATGATGATAATTGTGAAGATAATTGTGATGATAACATGATCAGGGTGCTCCAGTGATATAATTTTTGGTCATATAGATAACTACATAAGGGTTTGCACCACGCTCTGCATATAGGTCGTTATTGCACTACAATAATCCTATGTCATCTTAGGATAGTTTAAGAGCAACAATGAAAAGGTCCTTGGCAATGGGTAGTCACCAATAAAAGTAAATATCTTGGAAAGGGGGATTTGGGTTTCAGCCCATTGTATTCTCTAGTACCGCTGCGAGCCCTTCACCGGGTAGACCTCGGGAAATCCAGGATTCACCCTAAACTACTACGATCAATTAAACAATAAACAAGAGTAGTTTAAATAGGAGAACTTGAGAAATGTAAAACCTCATCTCAAATTATGGGATGGAATTGTTCAAGGAATTAATAGTCCTGCGAGCTGGAGGCTCGGGAGGTTGTGATATCAGGATGGGTTGGTCATGCGAGCTGGAGGCTCGAGTAATGTAATAAATCTTGCATGTGCATAAACTAGTGGCAGGTCTTCGGTACGGGTCCATTTGTCACACCAATGGCAGTACGTTGACTTTGGCGGGGTGTTGTGAGTTAGAGGGCTAGTAGGTTACTTTACTGCGATCTAACAGATAATCTCTAGTAACCCAACCCCGACCATAAAAGTCTGGCTGGATGCCAGCAAGAGTACGCAAAAGCTCACAGAAGTGCACCTAGGATGTGTACAGCAGCGTACGTAAGGTCTAAGTCTGGTAGTGTGTATACCCACCTAGAAGTTTGAGTGCCTGATCCACTGATTCCATTGCCATGGCGGAAGTACCCGAGAGGCTTGCTACCTCTGAAAAGCGGGAACTAAAGGCTGTGCGCGCAGAGTTGTGTGAGTGAGTTGCACTGTATGAACATGGCATAACATAGCATAACATTCATACATACTATAGACATATACATTTGCAGACCCTTATCATATAAATTAGTATGGGCTCTTTTATATGATAAGTTATAATTCCGGAAATCTTAACTTATAAGTTTGTATGGGCATTCATATAAGTTAAGATACTCTAGATGATAGTGTGGTAGTTTTTCTTATTACTTCACTTGCGCTGCATCTACTTACTGCTCGTTTATTATCTATTGATGTCATATTTACTGCTCGTACATTACCTATTGTTGTTGTACTTACTGCTCGCTTATTCATTATATTGTTAGTATAATCCATGTCACCTGCCTTTTTCTTTTACCCCTTATTTTCCTTCGCTTCGTCCTCCCGCTCGGTACCTAAGAGTCGTAGGGGGAGGTGTGGACAAAATTGCTTAGTCTCTTTGACTAACGGTCGTATGTGGCCGTAACACCAGGAGGTCTAGGAGTAGGAGTCGCAGTTCGTCAGGCGAGACGAAACGGTAGACACTGAGGAGCAGATGTCCCACATCACTACTTCCACACGGCGACAGGTTGTTGAGGTATTATGATTAGCTTCTACATAGTATAGTGAGAGAGAGTGTGTGTGTGTGTATTATATTTCATTTTGATATGTATCAGGCATAAGCCTTTGCACTCTTTAATTGTACTCATTGTGGACTATCTATTATATATATATGCCTGTGATTGTGGACTCTTACTTTTGTAATTATTTCTTTCTTCACAATTTGGCCCGTGATATGATCGAACTAGCCAGCAGGAGCGGCGTCGAGCGGTGATGACTAACCCATGAGTTGGTGTCACCGTAAGGCGACGGTCCTTGGCATAAGATTCGGGAACTCTCCGGCTAGGAGGAGGGGGATCTTACAACTGGTATCACTTGACAAACGATCATAAGAGAAAAAAGTCCACAAACTATGCAGTAGTTTGAGGACAAACTATGCAGCGGAAGCAATGGTGTGCCCATGTGTAAAATCACAGAAAATAGTCCATTTAAGCAATGAGTTAGGCCAATCTTAATATAATCCTTACATTTGTGTAGCCCCAAGGAACCCCGAGGAGGCCATTGCAGGTACTTTAAGTTTTTAATTTATTACTTAGTACTTTGCAATCCTCTAGTTAAACAACAAGAATTGAGAAATCTGTGCAAGTCTAAGCGGGACTTAGACTATAAAGTAGTACGACTACTTATAACTTCTAATGCCCTAGAGTTAAGAATCTGTTAACCATCCCATGGGAGGTGTAGAGTCAAAGATCCATCTTCTCCCTATGTCCAGAGACGATGATCTGTAATATTGTCGGGACAAACTGTTTAACATCGTTGGTCGAACAAATACTTGAATTCAGTCAAATTATTAAAAACATAGGGTTGGCAAGTTAGTCACTCAGGACAAATATATCACGTCATGTGACATGTGGATTGGAAGCATGTTTCTGCAAGTTAGAATTATAGTTGGAAATTTCTCGCAGTTCAGGGCATTCGGAGGTAATTTATATATGGTTTATTGTATCAAGAATCAGGCCCTTTCAAATTTTGAATAATTTAGTTATCTTTATACCTTAGAAGACACTTGGATGCATAACCAAAGATCTTAGAAAGACGACTTCTTGGGTTGGAGTATCACGATGAAGTTTCCCAAAAGTTAGTACAAATGCAAAAGATAATACACCTCAAGAAGAGCGGTTATACTCTCCCCTAATGAGTAATAAGAATCGTCTATGATGAATGTACTATATTGACTTAGCCCAAAAAGTATGGGGGCTTATCCTTTTGTTTATTGGGCTAATAAAGTGCCAACTTGGGTTTTCCCTAGACTTTGATTAGAAAATATTGTGCCTCAAATGTAGTAATCTGGAAGTTTGGTGCTTCAAATGTTACTGGGGTGATGACAAGATGGAGTCACGACAAATCTTGGGGTTTTGGAAATGAATTTTCCTAAGTCTATATTCCTGTAAATATAGCTTTTTTTGAGCAAAAATCAATATGGAATCGATGGGGAACCCAATTATGAACCTGTTAATATTCTTGAAATATTCCCTCTGCGAATTGCACACGAATTACCCCTTTCATTCAGGTGAAGATATAAAAGTCATGAAGTTAGAGAATCAATGATCTAGTCATCCCATCATAACTTTGGAAGTTGGTAAAATACTACACATAGTGGTGTTAATCACATTAGTATAATGATTTTGGCGACTATTAACTCATGCCCACTCGTCGGTGATAATCTTTATGAACAAGATTAGGAAAAATATCTACATGCACACATAAGTTGAATTTTCATCATAAATAAAACACATGCTTATAGCAAAAATCTGGAAGCATGTGCAAATTTAGACATACAATGTTATAGGGGAAACGATGACTTGCATTAGAAGAATCAATATGATATAACCTATATGCATGGTGTGATCTTACAAGAGGAGTCTAAGTTTGTGTGCACAACTTTACATATAAGAGTGTTAACTCTCACATATATGGTGACCATTGGTCATAAGAGACTCCATATCTAAAGTGTGATTAACTGTGAAGCACCAGCTACAAGTCTTGTTTCTCCTTGATCTTCTCCTTCAGCAAAGTTGAAGATCTACTTGTTCTTCATGAATGATTTAGGAACAACTATCTTATCTCCCAGCAGAGTTCAGCTTGAGCTTGAGAGATTGCCCTTTCAGGAAGCATGAAGAAGATAGAACTTGCAGCACACAATAGACGCCAGCTTCGAGAACTGTCTAGGATAGTTACTTCTAATAGTACTCGACGCAGCGTCGAATTACTATCGACGCTTATGAGGACATTAAAGTCATTGCTCATATTCGAAGCCACGTCAACTTCTACTCGATGGTACGTCGTCCACTCACAGTGCGTGCAGAAATGATTTCTAGAAGATACTTCAACATGTTTTGGTGCGCTGAATCCACCCCTTTTCGACGCTGCTTCGAATAAAACTCTAAGTTACGGCGATCCGTCTTCTCAAAGCAACACAGTCGTTAGACTTAAGTGTGCATTTGAATTCTATCTCTCTCGCTCTCCTTCTTTTTCGCCTCTCTATCTCTTTCCTTTTCTTTCCTTGCAAGAATACGACTATACTCAATGGAGCCAACAAAAGATCAAAGAGATGTTTTGGATGTAGTCGACTTGGCCCTGGAGACATTGATGTCTCAATTCTCCTCATTATATCTCAGTTTCTCAGATGAGTGTTATCATAAATGAGTATTCGACATCAAAGGCTTCGACACCTCACTGCCCGGACCAAAGAAATAGAAGAGGATTTAAGATTCTCAGGGATGCCTGCTGAGGTCTTTATTTCTTTTTTCAAAGATATAAAGCAGGGGAAGAAGTTTGATAGCAGGCCCCCTCCAGACTCAGTATATACTGCAAATCTCCCCTCTCCTTATGTTTCTGAAGGAGAACTATCCATCACCTCCAAGGTCCTTCTGATACATGCATCAGCCTCTCCTCCCAGAACCCTGTCTTCAATCCATGGGGAGTAATCACAACAGGGGGAGGATGATCTCTTCTCAGATGATAATAATTACTGGAAAAGTTTGAAGGAGTACTCAGAATGGGTTGATTCACCCACTACTAAGACATCATACTTCAGGCCCTACTCTGAAGAGTCAACAACAGCACCAGCTCCTGAAGTACAGCCTGCTCCTACTCCTGAGTCTGCTCCCTCTTCTCCTGATATTATACCAGTCCAACTCCCTCCTGCAACTACTCCAACAACCCAAGCATTTATTCTAATAGTCTCACAGCACCAGCTCCAAGAGGAAGACCTCCATTCAGAGGAAGGGGATATGGAAGAGATTACAGAGGAAGGGGAAGAGATTGCAGAGGAAGGCGTATGTAAGAGATTATAGAGGAAAAGGATATGGCAGAAATACACCTGTTTAGGAAAGATATACAAAGGAACCGAGTAAATAGTGCAAGAAGGACAAATCATATTATCAAACCTATGAGAAGGTTAAAATACCTGAAAATAAGATAGATGTATATAATGATCTAAAACTTGACAGGGCCCTAGATGAAATCAGAGAAAGGAATCAGTATGAGTTTGATGCATCTCAAAGAGAACTGGAAGAAAAGATAAAATTATTCATTGAAAGGCTGAAGAAGGGCAAAGAGGTTGTAACAAAGGAACAATTAAAGGAGGCAATTCAGATTCCCAGCACTCTGTTTGATTCCTCCAAGTATGTTGTTAAGAACCCTCAAGCTAAATTCCCGACAGATGTAGGACAACTCAACAAAAGGGGCATTGAATGTAATCAAGAGATGGAGGATCAACCATATCAAAAGAAAAAAGAAGATTGTATTCAGGACAGTACAACTTCTGATAATCCACAATCAACATTCATTGTACCAGACCCTGGTTCGGAAGAGCTTGATCTGGATGAAATAAATGAGATGACTGCAAAGATCATTAGCCTTGGATTCAACATTAAAGATGTCTATCCTGATGCAGAGTCTGACCTGGAGAAACTATTCAATGGATATAATAAAATCAAGCAGAATCCTGAGAATGCCATCCCAGCAAATTTTAAATATGTTCAAAGGAAGTTCAGGAAGATGTATGAAGCACTATCAACATTTCTCAAAATGAAATAGGAGAACACCTTTTGGGTAACTTAATTCTAGTGAACTTATATTTATATTAATCAGAATCTTCAGTTTGGTGTCATTATTGTTCTTTGTATATCTGTTTATATTGAATTTTATGTTTCAGTATGTTTGAAATCACTTAAATAATTTATAAATTTTGCTAAGATAAATAGGGGGAGATTATTGGGAAAAACACTCTTTGATTTATCTAACAAATTCTAAACAAGTGATTCCATTTTCTAGGATGTATTACTCATGTTGTATAGAGAGGGTAATTTGGTCATTAGATGTCTTAGGATGTCACACTCTCATTAGAATGATAGAGACCAGTCCAAAAATAGTTCATAAATATAGTTGAGTTAAATCTGCATCAAATAGAAGTCGACGCAGCATCGAATTCAAGTCGAAGCAATATTGAATAGAAGTATCATTAACTCAGACTGAAGTCTAAGTCGACGCAACGTCGATATGTACTCGACGCAGAAGATAGAGTCAATCGAAACAGTATTAGAAGTCGACACAACTTGGGCTTATAATCGACGTAGAAGGAAGTGCTATGAGTTCAGGATTTCAACTCGACGGATACGTCAATAACCATTTGACGCAACGTCGACTACAGAGATCATTTCAAATCTGAGGAGAATTTCGACGCAGCTTCCAGTAGAATTAAGAGGTGCATCGATAAGAAGTCAAATATATTTGACGCGTCGAATACAGATAGAATCAGTAATTCTCCTTTATTATTTTCAAAAGTTGATTCAGAGGCTATACATGCAATAGTTTAATCTCTAACGGGTCGATTATATCCAAGAGTGGAAAGAAGGACTACAAAGAGTCAATCAAGCTATTTTTGGAAGATATTCTAAAAGGATTTGACGGGTCATCAAATTAGAAAGTAAACGGAATTATCTCATGGACTTTCCTATTAGGGATACAATAGAAGAGGGAAGAAATTCAAATTCTATTCGACAGAGGAATAAACTTTAGTGTGCATTCGAATTCTATCTCTCTCGAATATCTAGTAGCTTGGTCTGCACAACCTAGCTTTGATAACATAATACCTATTAGGTTATCAGAGCAAGCTACTAAAGTCGTTAGACTTTAGTGTGCATTCGAATTCTATCTCTCTCGCTCTCCTTCTTTTCTGCCTCTCTATCTCTTTTCTTTTCTTTCCTTGCAGGAATATGACGATACTCAATGGAGCCAACAAAAGATCAAAGATGTTTTAGATGCAGTCGACTTGGCCCTAGAGACATTGTTGTCTCAATTCTCCTCACTATATCTCAGTTTCTCAGAGGAGTGCTATCATAGACTGAGTATTCAACATCAAATGCTTCAACACCTCACTGCCCAAACCAAAGCAATAGAAGAAGAGCTAAGATTCTCAGTTATTTATTTCTTTATTCAAAGATATAAAGCAAGGGGAGAAGTTTGATAGCAGGCCCTCTCCAGACTCAGTATATACTACAAATCTCCCCTCTCCTTATGTTTCTGAAGGAGAACCAACCATCACTTCCAAAGTCGTTCTGATACCTGCATCAGCCTCTCCTCCCAGAACCCTGTCTTCAATCCAGGGGATCCGTCACAACAGGGGGAGGATGATCTCTTCTCAGATGATAATGATTACTTGAAAAGTCTGAAAGAGTACTCAAAATGGGCTGATTCACCAACTCCTGAGACATCAGACTTCAGGCCCTACTCTGAAGAGTCAACAACATCACTAGCTCCTGAAGTACAGCCTGCTCCTGCTCCCGAGTCTGCTCCCTCTTCTCCTGATACTAGACCAGCCCAACTCCCTCCTGCACCTACTCCAACAACCCCAGCATTTATTCCAATAGTCTCAGCACTAGCTCCAAGAGGAAGACCTCCATTCAGAGGAAGGGGATATGGAAGAGATTATAGAGGAAGGGGAAGAGATTACAGAGGAACGGGATATGGAAGAGATTATAGAGGAAAAGGATATGGCAGAAATACACCTGTTTGGGAAAGATACACAAAGGAACAGAGGAAACAGTTCAAGAAAGACAAATCATATTATAAAACCTATGAGAAGGTTGAAATACCTGAAATTAAGATAGAGGAATATAATGATCCAGAACTTGACAGAGCCCTAGATGAAATCAGAGAAAGGGACCAGTATGAGTTTGATGCATCTCAAAGAGAACTAGAAGAAAAGAGAAAATTATTCATTGAAAGGCTGAATAAGGGCAAAGAGGCTGTGGAAAAAGAACAATTAAAGGAGGCAATTCAGATTCCCAGCACTTTGTTGGATTCCTCCAAGTATTCTACCAAGAACCCTCAAGCTAAAGTCCTGACAGACGTGGGACAACTCAACAAAAGTGGCCTTGGATGTAATCAAGAGATGGAGGATTTTCCATATCAAAAGAAAAGGAAGATTGTAATCAAAACAGTTCCAACTTCTGATAGTCCACAATCAACATCCATTGTACCAGACCCTGATTCAGAAGAGCTTGATCTGGATGAAATAGATGAGATGACTGCAAAGATCATTAGCCTTGGATTTAATATTAAAGATATTTATCCTGATATAGAGTTTGGCCTGGAGAAACTATTCAAGGGACAATAAAATCCAGCAAAATCCTGAGAAGGCCATCCCAGCAAATTTTAAATATGTTGAAATGAAGTTCAGGAAGGTGCATGATGTATTATCAATATTTCTCAAAAGGAAATAGGAGAACACCTTTTGGGTAACTTAATTTTGGTGAGCTTGTATTTATATTAATCAGAATCTTCAGTTTGGTGTCATTATTGTTCTCTGTATATCTATTTGTATTAAATTTTATGTTTCAATATATTTGAAATCACTTAAATAATTTTTAAATTTTGTTAAGAAAAATAGGGGGAGATTGTTGGGAAAAACACCCTTTGATTTATCTTACAAATTCTATACAAGTGATTTCATTTTCTAAGATGTATTACACGTGTTATATAGAGAGGATAATTTGGTCATTAGATGTCTTAGGATGTCACACTCTCATTAGAGTGATAGAGACCAGTCCAAAAACAGTTCAAAAATACAGTTGAGTTAAATCTGCGTCGAATAGAAGTCGACGCAGCTTCAACTTCAAGTCGAAGTAACTTCGAATAGAAGTATCATTAACTCAGGCTGAAGTCTAAGTCGACGTAACATCGATATGTACTCGACGCAGAAGACAGAGTCAGTCGAAGCAGTATTAGAAGCTGACGCAGCTTGGACTTATAATCGACGCAGAAAGAAGTGCTCTGAGTTCAGGATTTCAATTCGACGGATACGTCGATAACTATTCGACGCAATGTCGACTACAAAGATCATTTCAAATCTGAGGAGAATTTTGATGCAGCTTCCAGTATAAGATCAGAGGTGTGTCGATAACAATACAAATGTATTTGATGTTACGTTGAATACAGACAGAATCAGTAATTCTTCTTTATTCTATTCTAAAGTTGATTCAGAGGCTATACATGGAATAGTTTGATCTCTAACGGGTCGATTATATCAAAGAATGGAAAGAAGGACTACAGAGAGTCAATAAAGCTATTTTTGGAAGATATTCTAAAAGGAATTGACGGGTCATCAAATTAGAAAGTAAACAGAATTATCTCATAGACTTTCCTATTAGGGATACAACAGAAGAGGAAAAAATGTAAATTCTATTCGACCGAGGAATAAACATACTCAGGAAGATTGTGACAAAAAAGAATTCGGGATTTCAATCATTTATCTTCTTCCTCATCACTGAAGCTTCTTCTTCTCTACTCTCAGAAAGAAATAGACAATCAGAGATCTCTGTACATAACACAACAACAATAGAAAATGCTTCTTCATCATCTTCACCTTCTTCATCTACCACACTGCAAGAAGCCTATAGATTACAAATATTCTGAGGATCAAGCTTGCACAGTCCTTGCAACTCTTCTCTTCTAGCAAGGACTCATCTACTGCAATAAAGATCTATCTACAGAACACAAAGTGCCTTGAATTCTCAGTGATTGTTGAAGGATGATTCATTCAGAAAAACTCTCTTCAATACTTCTTCTCTTTCTTACTCTATCTACTTCTTATTTGTAACTTGAGTAAAGAGTCCTAAGAATCCATCTGCAAGGATTCAGTTGGTTTAAGATCTCCTTACCAAAAGATCTAGTGTGGTTCTAAGAGTCTCCTTGTCAAAAGACTCAGTAGTTGGTTCTAAGAGTCTCTTTATCAAAAGACTAAGTGGTTTTAAGAGTCTTCTTATCAAAAGACTCAAGACACTTGATAGTGTATTCCTACTTAGGTGGTAGAAGAGTGTATTTACCCATAAGTTTTGGGGAACCACTATAACTCTTGTCTTTGTGCTGTGAATTTTCTGTGTTGTATACTTGTTTTATTTCTGCAGTCTGTGATTATTTTATTCTGGGTTGATTAGCTGAATGCATAGTAATTATGAGTATTTTTATTGCGTGTACATTATTATAAAAAAAAAATTTTAAATCTCTATTCCCCCCCCCCCCCCCCCCCCCCCCCCCCTCCCCCTTCTAGAGAATACTCAGAGGTATCATTGTGCACTTTCATAATGTTCTTCTAATATTTTTTATGAATGTGCAGATTTAATGTCCTTTACATCAACATTTTTGGTCAATCATTTTGCAAACTAAGGGAAATATTTGATACTTGACTATTAAGTATAACAACGTATCTCTTGATTTTTGCCTAGGGTTCTGCTATGTTTCTTTTTTGCAGAGTACGCAAAATGTCATATGGTCCAACTAGTTGTGGCTAGCTCCATTAATATTAATGTCATGGTTTATGTATTATTTAACATTGGGCTGCCAATAGTGAAAGTTTGTCTACCTTTAACATGCATCGTAATATATATATATATATATAAATATATATATATATATATATATATATAAATATATATATATATATGTATGTATGTATGTATAAAAACGTTAAAAATACAAAATAAAATCACACGCGCAAGCCATGATACACCATCTCCAACCTCCACCACCCACCCCAACACGTTTTAGTCATGTCACTCCTAAGCTAACATCTAACGTCATCCTTGTTGCCAAAGAATTTACGGCGAGTTCACTGAAGGTAAAGCGTCGTGTTGAGATACTTTTGCGCTTGAAGCTGGAGCGAGCGAAAAGAAACCATCGGGAGATCAAGAGACCGCCGAGAAATCTCCCAGACGAGGTCCGCGGTCCTGACGTAAAAAAATGGTTGATAAAGAACCTCCAAAGAAGGAGAAGGCGACAAGACAACCACACTATTTGTATTACGACCAACTTGAGCAGAGGCGGATCCAGAAAGTTTGACTGGGGCCAGTCAAAAGGAGAAGCAAAGAATGACTTATGATTGACCTAAAAATAATAATAATGACTTTTGATTTCAGTTTTTTTTTTACAATTCACATATTCTTTGTTAATTGCTTAACATGATTGTAAAAGTACTCGACATGAGTATATATACACGCAGAAGAAACGCTCAACATAATTATCTAAGTAATCGTGTCATTCTTGATGTAATCATAGCCATCCATTATATTTTTCAATGAAATAACACACTAAAAGTGCAAAATCTAAAAGTCCAATACTAAAAGTGCAAAATCATGTGTTCCTAAATGTTGCTCTAGATTTCACTCTCCTTCCATGCATCTCTTAGGTAATCACAATCATCCATTTCACTTCTCGATGATATAACACACTAACATAGCAAAAGGATAAAACTGAACTTAGAATATGGGTTAACTGCAAACAAAAGATAAAATTGGGAGTTGTTTATTGCTACCAAGCTGACCGAAGAATAGATGACTAGCAGTAACAATATTATCTGCATGACCTAATTAGCAAACTAATCGAGAAGAGAAAAATGTAATGGTTTGAATATAGGAGTGGGATGAGTAGCGGGATGATCTGGAATGGAGATGGAAAAGCAGGAAGGGAAATTTTGGGGGGTTTTGAGTTCTGCTCTTAGCTGTGGGATGCAACATTGCATGGGAAACTTCTCTCTTATGAATTAGTATAGAAGATATATATTAATATATTAAACAAATTTAAAAAATTTGGGGGTCCCGCCCCCTCCCCCTGAATCCGCTCCTGGACTTGAGGTGTAACGTCCCAAGGCCCTGGACTTACCATCGGGGCAACGTCCACCGACAGTCTCCTGGGAAGGCCCCGTAGAGGCGCTTAACTAGATCACTAGTAATTAAGCGTGCTCGGGCTGGAGTAGTATTGGGATGGGTGACCTCCTGGGAAGTCCCTGTGTTGCACACTTAACTATCTAGTTTGCCTCATCGAAGGAAGGATGTGGCCACCAACAACCCGTCTGTGGATGGAGAGGGGTTGGGGTGCTTGGGCTGCAGCCCGATAACGGTCGCCAGGCGAGGCTGTCAGTGGACATTGTCCTGATGGTAAGTCTGTGGTCTTGGGACGTTACAATAAAAATTGCACTTTTTGTAACGGTCTCCCCAGCACACAGCTCGCAAGGACGACTGTCGGCACCCCCATCATCGAGCTCGAAAGGGTTCGGCCTTAACTGGTCTACAGACCATGCACCCCAACCCCTCTCTGTCCCACCACAGGGCACAGTGGATTGTTGGAGGCCGCAACCCCCCTTTTCATGAGCAATGATTCAGTTAAGCGGCAGCGCAGGGACTTCCAAGGAGGTCACCCATCTCGTGACTACTCTAGCCCAAGCACGCTTAACTATAGAGTTCTTTCACTTCTCATCACCAATTGATATGTGAGGTTGAGGTGCATGGTCTGCAGACCAGTTAAGGTTGAACCCTTTCGAGCTGGATGCTGGGGGTGCCGGCAGTCGTCCTTGCGAGGTGTGTGCTGGGAGACCGTTACATGAGGTATCATGTATCCTCCGGCGGAAAAATATTCGAGTCACGTATTTACCAGCAAACTCGACATATCATGCGAGCACGAACTAAACATGTGAAAATAGTGAATTATATTTTGTTCGAAAAAAAAAAGAAGAGAGTAAAGCAACTTGAAGACAAGTCTTTCATTACTAAATATCAAATTAATTAATTAAGTTATCCTAATTGGGAGGACGTGCTAACCAAATATGAGTGACTAGAATCCTAGAATCAGGAAACTTATCAACATCAATTCAATTCTTCTCTCTATATATATACTTTAAATGCCTGCAAATATACACCTCAACAATAATATCATTTTTAATCTCTTTTTCCTAAACTATTTCAACAAAAAACAGTTAACACTAACAGAAGCAACATTCAAGAACTTCTTTACCCTTAATTACCCAGAGCAAAATCATACTAACATGCATATTTACATTATATAACTAGTATTTTAGTAGTAAATTACTTTATATAATTACAGTTTGCACCCCCTCTAACTTTCGAAATTACAAAAACATCCCCTCAATATTTACATTTCATAACATCCGGAGAGATAATTAGGTACGGGTATCGCGATCCTACGGTGGAGATTGTTTTGCGAAAATGCGGGCATAATATGATCGTATTGAAATACGACCGTATTTTCGATCAATCACACTTTAAAAATCATGGTTGCAGAGAACGAGGGTCCTATAGCGTATAATATATATATAAGAAAAATAAGTGATAATTAATAAAAGAATGATATAATGGTTTAGAGTTAAATAAATCACCATTTTTTTCTTATTTAAATTAGTCATAATTAGTTTTATTTTAAATCCACCAAAATTGATAAATAATTTTAATTATTTTCAGATTTTTTTGTAAATACAGAATTTAATATTCTTTGAAGAGCAGAGGAGGATTAGTGGTATGCAAGTATGGTGAATATTCATGGAGTTGAGAACACGACAAGTTTGGAATGGCAGAAATATAAAATAATATAGAACAAATTAAAAAAAAAATATTAAATAGTAATTAATTCATTACAACCACCCAGCAAGGCAAGCATGTGAGGCAAGCAATTATTTGAAAATATTTAGCATTATTAATTATTCTCTGCAGTAGTCTTCTTCTTCCTTGCTGCAAGTGCACGTTTCAAGTTTCCGCGGTAGAAAATGCGAGAAATTTGATTTAAGACTGTGTTTGGCGCTGTATTTTTGCACCGGTGAGTTTGGACAGAAACGCTGTGGTCATAGAACAAGTTTTGAACAAAAAAATGGATGAAGTTTCTTAAGTGAGGTCAAGTGTTACGAATGATAGTTCACGATCGTCACCGTGTACTAAACGGACCTAAAAGAGAAATACTTAGGTACGTTCTCCCACCTAATTTTAGGTGTCGTATGATCTGACATCCTACGGCGGATCTACTTTCATGAAATACTGATAGTATTTTTAATTGAGAAATACGACAGTATTTCGATTAATCACGGTGAACCAACGAGCACCAAGAATTCCTCTCTCTGCGGCTCTCTTTTCCCTATTTATTTTGGGAAAAGAATTTGTGTCATCTACATAACTTTTAAATTTATTATTTATTATGATTATTGTCGGATAAAAATAAAATAAAAACTTCAAACTTTCATTTTGTTTTTTTGTTAGCGTAGGTTAAATATTTATATTAGTGGTCCTGAAATTTTCATTAAAAACGCATGACTAGTACAGTGGGAACTCTTATGTTTTTAAATGCAAATCAAATATTATCTATTCTAGTAAATGAAAATAGAATAAAAAAAATCAAAAAGATAATTTTGGGTGAATAAAAATGATTTAATAATTTAGTGATGAATATTTTTTTATTTGTGCTAAAACTAATTTATTTGGCTCTAGTTGTCTATTTGAAAACTATATAGATATATGTATGTATTTCTTGGCAAATTCAGATGTGTTATATATATATATATATATATATATATATATATATATATATATGCCAATAACTTATAATGAGGAATAAGATAAGGGTCGTTCGTTTGGATGAAATTGGCTTTCTGGAATTGACTTTAAACTAAAAAATTAAATCGTCAATTCTTACCTCCACTAATGAGTTTTCTGCATAATCGAGTGTTTTTGCCAAAGTTTTTCGGCCTACGCGTGTGTTTTCCTGTCGGGAGTGGGTTTTTTCGCCGGACGCGTGTTTTTAGGTTGGCACGTGTTTTTCGGTCGGGCATTCATTTTTTGCCCAGGCTTGCGTTTTTCGCCCGGGCGCGCGTATTTCGCCCGGGCGCGCGTTTTTCGGTCGGCCGTGGGTTTTTCGGCAGACCAGGCAATTTTCACCCGGGCGCGCGATTGTTTTGCCTGGGCACACTTTTTTCGCCCGGGCGCGTTTTTTTCGCACGAACGCGATTTTTCCTGCCGCGGTTTTTCCGGTCGAACGCGATTTTTCCGGTCGGAACCGAATTTTCTGGCCGGGTGCGATATATTTTGCCTGGACGCGATATTTTTTGTCGGGCGCGATTTTTTCTCCCGAGCGCGTTTTTTTAGGCTTTGCGCATTTATTCGGTCGGGTGCGCTTTTTACGGTCGGGCGCGATTTTTTCGCCCGGGCGCAAGATTTTTCGCCCGGGTGAGATTTTTCCCCCGGGAGAGTTTTTTTCGCCCAGGCACAATTTTTTCGTAAAAAATCGTGCCCGGTCGAAAAAATGAGCCCAGAAGAAAAAATCGCGCCCGGGTGAAAAAAAAACGTGCCCGGGCAAAAAAAAACGTGTCGGGTCGCCCGGGCCAAAAAATCGCTCCGGGGCGAATAAAACGCGCCCGCTCGCCCGGGCGAGAAAATCGCGACCGGGCGATAAAAAACCCAACCAGGCGAAAAAAACGCGCCCGATTGAAAAAACGCACCCGAGCGAAAAAATCGCGCACGGGAGAAAAAAACGCGCCCTTGCGAAAAAAATGCGCTCAGGCGAAAAAACCGCGCCCGGGAGGAAAAAAAGCGCCCGGGTGAAAAATTCGCGCCCGTGAGAAAAAAACTCGCCCGGGCGTAAAAATCGCGCCTGGGAGAAAAAAGCGCGCGCGGGCGAAAAAACCGCGCGCGGGCGAAAAAATGCGCCCGAGCGAAAAAAACCCGTCCGGGCGAAAAATCGCGCCCGGGCGAAAAAAAATGCGTCAGGGAGAAAAAAACGCGCTAGGGCGAAAAAATCGCCTCCGGGCGAAAATTCCTGTCCCGGGCGAAAAAAACGCGCTAGGGCTTTTTCCATCCGGGCGCACGTTTTTCGACCAATCGCGCAATTTTCGCCAGGGCGCGGGTTTTTCACTCTGTCGCGCGTTTTTCGCCTGGGCAAAATAATGCGCGCCCGGGAAAAAAATGCGCACCTGGGCGAAAAAATTACGCTTGGTCGAAAAATGCGCGTCTTAAAACATACTGTGCAATTTTATGCATTCGGCGCTAACGCCTATTTTGAGTTTTATAAAATTATTATATAATGTCAATTCCAATACCAATTCCATCATTCAGCCGAACAACTTTTGTGTCTCAATTCCAATTCTATTGACTGAATTCAATCTTACCGTCGAACAACAAAATTGGAATTATGTAAAAAGTCAATTCATGTAGATATTGGGTTTCGTCGAAAAGCCACTTTCAGAAAGTCAATTCCATTCAAACGAACGGACCCTAATTGTTTTCCTTAAAATTCTTAGGAGATATTTCACCTTGATAGCGACCTGGGCTTCTTGAGGAGGGAGAGGTGGAGAGGCTCTTCCCGTTCGAGCGAGCAGCCGAGATTCACCGAGTACAGGGACTCTTTGGCCTACATGCAGAATCGGTCCCAGCTTTATGAGGAGATTCGGGCGGAGGTAATGACCACGAAGGTGGAGCCTTTGTTGAAGGATGAGCGTGAGATGGCCTTTAAGCGGGGAATGAGGAAGACCCTTCGCATGGTGGAGCGAAAGTTGGGTTGTAACCTTGTTGTGCTTGGTGTCGGAGACCTTTCTGAGGACGAGTGTTTCAATGTTGATGTCGAGGAGTGACTCGTGTATTTTGTACCTATGTATAGTTTGTATTTTTGTATTTGTATTATATGTTATTGCGCTTTGGATGCATATGTTTGTTACATAATTATGTGTGGATTTTTTTTCAATTTTTAGCATTACTTATGAAATGACTTTGTTTTTGTGATACCGACATTCTTCTTTTTCATGCGAGGCTTTAATTGGTTTTTAAGTTTTTTAGCGCCAACTGCGTCGGGGCAACCACATAGGCGAAGGGCAGACGCTTCGAGCTGGGTAGTGCGAGGTCAGACGGTGGAGGGCGGATGCATTTGAACCATTGGCGATCGTGCGATGGGCTGACTTTGGTTGTGGCGTGACCTTCTACAGGGGCAATGGGTGGATGCTTCGACCCGAGTAGTGAGGTCAGGGGGACTGACCCCAAAGTTTCGGTGAAGGGCGGTCGCTTCGAACCGTGAGCGACCGTGAGGGGGCAGACCCTGGCAGTGTTGTGATCTACTACATGGGGCAAAGGGCAGACACTTCGAGACGGGTAGTGAGAGATCACTGGAGGACTGACCCCAAAGTTCCGGTGAAGGGCGGACGTTTCGAACCGTGTGCGACCGTGAGGGGAGCAAGCCCTGACGGTGATGTGACCTACTACAACGGTGAAGGGCGGACGTTTCGAGCCAGGTAGTGAAAGATCACTTGGGGACTGGTCCAAAAGTTTCGGTGAAGGGCAGACGCTTCGAACTGTGGGCTCCCATGAGGGGGGCAGGCCCTAATGGTTTCATGACCTACTACAAGGGCGAAGGGCGGACGCTTCAAGCGGGGTAGTGAGAGATCACTAGGGCACTGGCCCCAAAGTTCTAGTGAAGGGAGGACGCTTCGAACCGTGGGCGGCTGTGAGGGGGCAGGCTCTGACGGTGTCGTGACCTACTACAAGGGCGAAGGGCGGACGCTTCGAGACGGGTAGTGAGAGATCATTGGGGGACTGGCCCCAAAGTTTCGGTGAAGGGCGGACGCTTCGAACCGTGGGCGACTGTGAGGGGGGCAGGCTCTGGCGGTGTTGTGACCTACTACAAGGGCGAAGGGAGGACGCTTCGAGCAGGATAGTGAGAGGTCACTATGGTGGGTATTCCTGCATTGATAGAGTTAGAAGCAATCAAAGCACAATTAATTAGAGTAAGCAAACGCTCGTGCGCAAGTGCGCACTTGCGGCTTAGATTCTGACGATTGTTCTTAGACATGCATATTGAATAAACATAAAACAAAAATAGAGTGAGGCTCTCCTGCCCGATTCTTGGGTTCTGGGTTGTCTTCAGAGGGAATGGTCGCTGCGGACACTGGCCAAGAAGGTTTCTAGAAGTGATCGTTGGAGTATGGCATTGTAGTGGGAGCCGGCCTGTATGACAGTGAACTGTATGTCACAGGTCACTTGCATGGGAAGCTCCCTCAGAGTGATCGAGAGGACAAGGGTTCCTAGGACTGGAACAGGGGGACCGTCTGGGTACGTGCGTTGGCCGTCTGTATTTTGATGCTTCTGTTCGCCAGTTTAAGTTGTAGTAACGTTGGCATGAATAGCACATTGACTATCACTTTGTCGTCGACCAGGATCCGATTTATCTGAATGAGGTTCTATGATAGCTACGATGATGCTCATCGGGTTGTGGTGTAGCGCGTGTTCTTTGAAGAGGCCTGATTTATTTACGGTGTTGCGTGCGTCTTCGTCACTTTCCTGCTGCTT
Organism: Dactylorhiza incarnata; assembly: GCA_033032865.1. Classification (NCBI taxonomy): domain Eukaryota; kingdom Viridiplantae; phylum Streptophyta; class Magnoliopsida; order Asparagales; family Orchidaceae; genus Dactylorhiza; species Dactylorhiza incarnata. The sequence continues at coordinate 25,327 of JAWHQI010002413.1, forward strand.
CCGTGCATGGATATTCAAGGCATGTTGTCCATGTGTTCGAGTTTGCTGAAACTTGCCGACGAATCCCAGGCGAACGAACCGTTCAATTTCTTCTTTTAAGAGCTTGCATTTTTCAGTGTCATGCCTGCGGCCTTGATGGTAACTGCAAGACACAAAATTAAAGTGGTTCGACTGCAGGTTGGAATTGGTATTGTCGTATTGAAAAGAATGAAGAAAAATGTATGCCCAGGCAAAAAATTTGTGTCCGGCAAAATATGTGCGCCCGAGCAAAACATGCGCGCCCGAGGAAAAAAATGCGCACTTGGGCGGAAAATGCGAGCCCGAGCACAAAATGCGCGCCCCGTGGAAAATGTGCTAGCACGTATAAAATATGTGCTCGCGCGTGTAAAATGCACGCTCTCTCGAAAAATGTGCGCCCGGGTGAAAAATGCGCGTCCGGGCGAAAAGTGCCCGCCGTGCGAAAAATGCGCGCCCAGACAAAAAATACGTGCACGGGGGAAAAATGCGCTCTCGGGCGAAAAATGCGCGATCGGGTAAAAAATACTCTCCCGGACGAAAAATCCGAACCAAGGCGTAAATGCTTGCCCAGGCGAAAATGCATGCCCTAGCGAAAATGTGCTCGGGTGAAAACGAGTGTCGATGCGAAAAAGGCGCCATGGTGAAAACGCGAGCCCGGTCAAAAATGCGTGCATGGGTGAGTTCGGAGGTCCGGAATGCTCAATCTTAAAACTGATGGTGGGACCTAAACATTCGATGGGGGGGTTTTGTTGGTTTACTTCAATATCGCTGGTTTTAGACCCAAAACTAAAACCGTTCATCCGAACCTCAGTATTGATTTTCATATTCTTAAAGTCAATTCTTAAATACTAATATCGTCCAAACGAACGAACCCTAAGACAATCTAAGACTCTATTAGTTTAAGCTTAATATCCCCGACGACGATTTTACAAAAACATCGCTTTCATTTGTTATGTGTTTGATGACTAACTGAAATGCATCTAACAAATGAAACTATGTTTTTCAATAACTATCTCATGAGATATTAAGCTTAAACACATAGTGCTATGTTGAAAAAATGACTATTTGCATGAAAATCAGGATCATTAACGAAGTATAATTTGGGAGAACTAAGTCATTATTTGAAATCAAGAGGTGATTTGCCTAGAAAATGATATCTCAGTTGACGAAAACAGAGTTCGAGTGCAAAAAATAAAAAATGGAAAATTTGAGGTCTGATTTGGAATTATGGCGTCGAAAAACCATAAGATAGGTATATTCACTTTTTTCGGCAAAGTGGCAGCCGAGGAGGTTGTCGGTGCAACGCACAATGCCCCAACATGTGGCACACCATTCTGACCACGTGTCGCGTCCAAGATCGCTTAGTAATGGGAAATTAGATTTTTGAGTTTTCTGAGACATACGACTTATATCATTTAGATGACGTTGGAAAATTATTATAAATATGTACATAACATAAATTTTAAATTGTTGCGGATTATTTAAGGCTCCGGTAGATCGGATTAAATTGGGCCGCCTTAGCCCGGGAGCATTCGAGCGCGCAAACAGTCACGGAAAAATGAAAAGTTGACAAGACAATTTTTTTAACGTGGAAAACCCGTCAACTGGGTGAAAAACCACGTGGTCGGAGCTATGCCGACCAAACTTCACTATTTGATGGCGTTGTACAGAGCTTTTTAAGAGAAGGCAAGGGCGACAGGCAGCTCCTCGTTACAATTGTTGGGAGAGAGAGAGAGAGGTGCTTGAAGGGTGACAGGTCACCGCTCATGGAGCTAAGTCTTACTACAGCCGCCAAAGGGAATGATGCGCTCTGAGCGCTCTGGAGTCTTCGACTACTGTTTGAAGGTCGGATCGGTGTGCTCTGCACGCCTTTGTCTCTGCGTCTTGTCTCCTGCTGCGTGATGGGAGTCTGGAGTGCTGGTCTTGCTGATGGCTGGAACGCTTGTTCTTGAGTGGGCAAAGTGTTTGATGCTGGATGCGCGGTGGCGCGCTTGGAGTGGTCTTGAGAGCGGAGTGCGCGAAGGCCCGCTTGGAGCAAAGCGCACGGAGGCGCGCTTGGAGCAGAGCGCCTCAAAGGGCGCGCTTGGAGCGGTCTTTAGAGCAGAGCGCACGAAGACGCGCTTGGAGCGGAGCGCACGGTGGCGCGTTTTGATCGAGGCGCACAGAGGCACGCTTGGAGAGGAGCGCATGATGGCGCGCTTGGAGCGGGGTGCACGGACGTGCGCTTGGAGCGGAGCGCACGGAGGCGCGCTTGGAGCGGGGCTCACGGAGGCGCGCTTGGAGCGGAGCGTACGGAGGCGCGCTTGGAGAGGGGCTCACAGAGGCGCGCTTGGAGCGGAGCGCATGGAGGCGCACTTGGAGCGGCGCGCCTCGGAGGCGCGCTTGGAGCGGTCTTTAGAACGGAGCGCACGAAGACGCGGTTGGAGCGGAGCGCACGGTGGCGCGCTTGGAGCGGTGCGCACAGAGGCGCGCTTGGAGCGGTCTTTAGAACGGAGCGCACAAAGACGCGCTTGGAGCGGGGCGCACAGAGGCGCGCTTGGAGCGGTCTTTAAAACGGAGCGCCCGAAGACGCGGTTAGAGCGGAGCGCACGGTGGCGCGCTTGGAGCGGGGCACACAGAGGCGCGCTTGGAGCAGAGGGCACGGAGGCTCGCTTGGAGCGGAAGAAGGCCTTCGAAGGATCTTCGAGGTGCTCGAAGATCTTCGAAGGAGTCTTTGAAGGCAAGGGAGATCTTCAAGAGAACGCTCTCTTGCACTTAGGAGGAAATGAGAGAGGAGAAAGAAGGATCCCAAATGAAGGAGAAAGATGGTCTATTTATAGATTTTAAGAGGGGCGACCCGGTAATTAGCCACGATAACTACCGGATAGACGAATGGGAATGCTCTGTTTAGAGCACACGGATCACCAATTTTACGCAAATGACGAGACCGCACCTAGACGGTTACGGGCTCAACGGAAGAGAAACCGCTCCTCCCGCGAGGGGAGGAGCGGCCGGCGAGGCCGGCGGCCGGGAAGAAGGCTCCCGGACGGCGGTTGGGCGGCCAAATTGCCGCTCAATCCCTGGCAGCGGGAAGGCCGCCCCTGGAGGGGCGGTGACCGAGACCGGGCGGTTATCCTCGGGTAGTTACGATGCTAGTGGGGGATCTTTAGATAACCGTCCTCTCATAGATAGGGTGCGGCTAGAGCCTCTAAGGAGACCCCATCACAAATAATTTTAAATCCTTAGTTTTTCTGAAAACATGAAAGAGTGAGAACTAGGAGAGATTGTGCAAAAATTCTGCCAAACTTTAGGGAAGCTTAAGAATGAGAGCGAGAAAGCTGAGGTATATGGAATTACTCATATATATTCATGTTACATTACTTTAATTACACATATATGTTCAAATAATGCTTGCATTCACTATATTAGAACGTCGAGTGGATTATATCCAAGTGTTAATGAGGCTTAGAGTAATTAAGCTCATGCATGATAATAAAATAATGACTTCATAATGATGAACTCGTGAAAATAATCATACATACTAATACTAATGTATTATGCGTTGGCTGATAATAACAGATAGGTCTTGTTTAAGGTCTAATGAAATAAAAACATACTGTAGAGCTCGCTGTTACGATCTCCTCCTTTTTGGGGTTAATTGATGGGAAGATTCTAGAGAAATCTGGAGTCTTGTACATAGGAAGGCGGTAGAACAATCTAGAGAATTCATGACTCTTGTATATACCGGAATTGTATAGAATACTCTAGAATAGTAGGGGTCTAGAATATTCTTTGGGGCCTATAAAAGGGGAAGACCCCCCCCCCCCCCCCCCCCTCATTTGTAATCATCCAAGTTTGGAACAAGCATTTGAGTTCTCTTGCTTACTTCTTCTCTTGTGCACTTGTGCTCTTGTGTTCTTGTTCTCGTTCCCATTTCCACCACAGTTTTCTTAGAGCGAGGCTGACTTAGCTAGCCGCGAGGGGTGGCAAGAGGAGCTAAGGCCGTGCGCGACATAGTCAGGGGGACTAGTCCGTGACAGTTGGTATCAGTGCCAGGTTCACTTAAGTTCGTGTGGTGTTGCTATGGCGAATGAGGCAAACAACTCAAGCGTTGTTGACGAGCGCAACAGGGAGGCCGTAGATCAACAAGGCAGGAAGAAGAGGGATCATAGCAAGACGCGTGAAGTAGCTCATTTGGATCAGGCCATCATGATGCTGGCCGACCGAGTGGAGAAGGTGGAAGGTAACTTCGAAACTCTGGAGGCCCATGTTCTTGGAGAATTCGAGTCCATCAAGGAGTCTACCCAGACTTGTCTTGATGCTCACCCGGTGTTGGAGGAACGCCTTGCTAGGATGGAAGATGCCATTCAAGCGATGCGGATTGGCTTCGAGGATATGAAGGAGGAACTCACCTTATGTCGTCGAGCCGTGGCTAATGGTGGATGCAACATGGCAATGGGCAATCCAAGGATGGAGGTTCCTAAGCCCAAGCCATTTGCGGGCAAGCGAGATGCAAAGGAAGTAGAGAACTTCATTTGGCAGATGGAGCAATTCTTCGAGGGGTGTAACCTCGTCGATGAAGCTGCTAAGGTACGACAAGCATCTTATTATTTATCGGATGTAGCTTCTCTTTGGTGGCGAAGAAAGCAAACCGACATCGAGAAAGGCTTGTATCGTATTGATTCATGGGAGGAGTTCCGGCGTGAACTCAAACGACATTTCTATCCAGAGAATGTTGTTTATGAGGCTAAAAAGAAGCTTAGGGAGTTGAAGCACAAGGGAAGCATTGCGGAGTATGTCAAAGAATTTACCACCTTGATGCTGCAAATTCCTAACATGTCGGATGAAGACTTGCTATTCTTCTTCGTGGATGGTCTTCAACACTGGGCTAAGCAGGAATTACAAAGGCGAAATGTCAAGACGTTGGATGAAGCTATTGCCACAGCGGAGTCCCTTATTGAGTACCAACGACACCCAGATGCAGCAAAGGCAAAGAAAGACAAGGGTGATTACGGGAAAGGTGGGGGAGAGAAGCGGGATGGCAAGAAGCCCACCTTCCAACGGCATGATACTCGGAAGGAATATGAAGAGAAGAAGAAGGCCTTCATTCCGAAAGGAGGATGTTTCTTATGCAAGGGACCGCATGCAATGAGCAGTTGTCCAAAGATGGGATCGCTTTCTGCAATCATGGAAGGCAACGATGCGGGAAATTCTGGAGAAGGTACTTCTACTCAAATGGGTTCATTACAGTTACTTAATGCTTTGAATGTTAGACCTACTCCAGCCCCATCAGCAAAAGGATTGATGTTTGTGGAGGCAAAGACAAACGGGAAGGCCACCAAGGCCTTGCTCGATATGGGGGCAACGCACAACTTCATGACCGAACAGGAGGCTAAGAGACTTGGCCTGAATATCTCTAAAGGTGAAGGCTGGTTGAAGACGGTGAATGGGAAGGCGAGACCGCTGCAAGGAGTTTCACGCGGAGTGGAGCTGCAGTTGGGAACTTGGAAGGGCCAAGTGGACTTCTCTATTGCGCCGATGGATGACTTTCAAGTTGTACTTGGCATGGATTTCTTTGAGAAGGTACGAGCTATCACTATGCCTTTTTGTAGATCCATGTGCATTATGGAGAAAGGGTCTCCATGCATGATCCCAGCGGTGGAAGGGCCACCAACGAAGGGAAAGCAGCTATCGGCTATGCAAATAGCCAAAGGCGTCAAGAAAGGAGAGGCGACTTACTTAGCCACCTTGAAGGAGGAAGTTGCAGCAAAGGATGAGGAGGTACATCCTTTCATTGTGCAAGTCTTGGAGGAGAATCAAGACGTTATGCCAACCGAGCTTCCGAACAAGCTACCGCCTCGGAGGGAGGTGGACCATGAGATTGGGCTGGAACAAGGGGCGAAACCACCTGCGATGGCGGCATATCGCATGGCTCCGCCCGAATTGGAAGAACTTCGCAAGCAGCTAAAGGAGCTACTTGACACGGGGAAGATTCGTCCATCGAAGGCACCATATGGCGCACCGGTGCTCTTTCAAAAGAAGAAAGACGGATCTTTGCGGATGTGTGTAGACTATCGGGCACTCAACAAGGTAACGGTCAAGAATAAGTATCCTATTCCTTTGATCGCTGACTTGTTTGATAGGATGGGGAAAGCCAAGGTCTACACCAAGATGGACTTGCAGAAGGGCTATTATCAAGTCCGAATTGCTGAAGGAGACGAGTCGAAGACAACGTGCATCACTCATTACGGGTCCTACGAGTGGTTGGTCATGCCATTTGGCTTGACTAATGCTCCGGCCACGTTCTGCACTTTGATGAACAGGATATTCCATCCCTACTTGGACCAATTTGTGGTGGTTTATCTCGATGACATCGTGATCTACAGCAATTCTATGAAGGAGCATGCGGAACATCTCCACACTATCTTTCGAGTCTTGCGGGAGAACGAGTTATATGTGAAGAAGTCAAAATGTACGTTCGGCACGGAGGAGGTCTCATTCATTGGACATGTAATTGGACATGGCCAACTGAAGATGGATGGAGCCAAGATCCAAGCGATCATAGATTGGGAGCCACCTACAAAGGTAACCGAGCTAAGATCTTTTCTTGGACTTGCAAATTACTATCGACGGTTTATCCAGGGCTATTCGAGGAGAGTAGCCCCATTGACGGATTTACTAAAGAAGGAGAGATCGTGGGCTTGGGATGAGGGATGCCAACAAGCCTTTGAAGATCTAAAGCAAGCAGTGAGCACCGAGCCCGTGTTATCATTGCCAGACTTTGGAAAGGAGTTCGAGGTCCAGACGAATGCTTCCGACTTTGTCATTGGTGGAGTCTTGATGCAGGATGGGCATCCCATCGCATATGAAAGCCGAAAGCTGAACGAGACGGAGCGGCGATACACCGTCCAAGAGAAGGAAATGTCTGCTATTATACATTGCTTACGGGTATGGAGGCACTACTTGCTCGGGGCGAAGTTTGTGGTCAAGACGGACAATGTGGCCACAAGTTACTTCCAGACGCAAAAGAAGTTGTCTTCCAAACAAGCGAGATGGCAGGACTTCCTAGCGGAGTTCGACTATTCCATGGAGTACAAGCCTGGGAAGGCGAATGTTGTTGCAGATGCCTTAAGCCGCAAGGCCGAACTTGCCGTAATGTCCACGGTGAAAGGGGAGTTGCTGACCAGGATCAAGGAGGGGTTGCAACAAGATCCGTTGGCAATCGAGCTAATGAAAGCGGCAAGGGAAGGGAAGACCAAACACTTTTGGGTAGAGGATGAACCCCTCTACACAAAGGGGAAGAGACTGTACATCCCAAAGGGGGACAACCTACAGAGGGAGTTGATCAAGGAGTGTCATGACACTCGATGGGCAGGTCATCCTGGCCAAAAGAGGACCATGACGCTAGTGGAGATCTTGTACTACTGGCCGAAGATGAAGGAAAGCGTGGATTTGTATGTGAGGACATGTCTTGTGTGCCAACAAGACAAAGTGGAGAATCGGCAACCAGCGGGATTGCTTGAGCCTCTTCCAGTTCCAGATCATCCATGGCACACCGTGATGTTGGACTTCATTAGCGCTCTCCCCAAATCAGAGGGATTTGGATCGATCATGGTGGTCGTAGACAGATTCTCGAAGTATGGGACATTCATCCCATGCGCAAAGGACTGCACAGCGGAGGAAGCGGCCCAAGCATTCTTCAAGCAAGTGGTAAAGCATTGGGGGCTTCCACAAAATATTGTGAGCGATCGGGATCCTCGCTTCACAGGGAAACTTTGGACGGAGTTGTTCAGAATGTTGGGATCACAACTAAACTTCTCCACAAGTTTCCACCCGCAGTCCGACGGGCAGACCGAGAGGGTAAATGGCTTATTGGAGTGTTACTTGCGGCACTTTGTGAGTGCTAACCAGCGGGATTGGGCAAAGATCTTGGATGTTGCTCAATTTTCCTACAACTTGCAGAGGAGCGAGTCTACGGGAAGGAGTCCCTTCGAGCTGGCGACCGGGCGTCAACCACTCACACCCGCACGCATTGGCCACCACTCCAGCCACTGAAAGTGGCACCTAACAGTGCATGAAAACTACTAGTGAAGAAAAGCAATGAAATCACACCAAAATGGGCCTAGAAGTGCACCTAGCAAGGAATAACAAATATAAACTATAACAAGGCTAAAGTGCGGTGAAATGACTGAATAACGGCCCAGATGAGTCCCAAAAAAGTCTATATGATCAGGACTCATCACACCCCCAGACTTAACTGTTTGCGCGTCCCGAGCAAACGAATCCGGCGGAGTGTGAAAACGATAGTTAACATAGAGAATTACACAAAGGAGTACGGTGCGAAGTAACATACGCATGCGAGTAGAGATTCTAGTAGAAGGAGATTCTAACTATGCTAACTAATTTACATAAGTATTAAAGCGTAAGTAAAGATTTAGTTATACTCAGTTGGTGAATTATGAAGAATTTGAACGATCATGCCCGGTATGAAAGTGACGAGACACTGAGGCGGGCGTTGCACAAGATCGGGTCTTAGGAAAAACTCCGCTGAAATCCATCAACGTCGTGAACCATACGCTTGCCCGGTCACACTCTCTCCACGGCGCTAGCAAAATCGCAAGTCAAATCAATAGGACTTATAGGATTGAGTTGGGGCTTAGGTTACGGTATGGTATTCAAATTTAAACACGATGGCTACGCAACCCAAGTGAGCTAACGGAACGCTGCACCACACAAGACCAACAAACTATGCTCGCGTGACACTCCCCCAGACTTATCATGAAAACCAGGTGTGCACACAGTCTACTTCACAAATACCAACAGATTTTCTATTTAGCTCGGAAGGATTTCTTTTCAATATGCTCTCTTTTTTTTTTCTAGATATTTTTTTTCTTGTAACAAACTTTGCTTCTATTAAGTATCCTCCGGTTGGTTCAAAATCAGCAAATAGGATTTATTTCCCCTTCAAAACACAACGATTCCAAACATCACACAAATTGAGAATTATGAGCGCAGTTAAAAAGCAATTTGGTTGCGGGTGTAGGAAAAGCTTCGGGCTTTGGTGGATGAAGAGGAGCTGAACAAAGGAATGGTAGGCACAAATTTGGCTTGCAACGGTGAGCGAAAAGGGCATGGAATGACAAGGCTCAAACTAGCCAAAGGGTGGCCTACATCACATTTAACTCGGCGGGTCGCTCTCACCCATGCTTCAAGAGTCGCTTGGGGCAAGTTCTTAGCCCACGAGAAAGGTAAATCTTCCTCCCGACTCGAGCAACACATGACTAGCACTCGTACACACACAACGCCGGGTTATCGTCAATTTCATTCAAATTCACCACTTGAGTATAACAAATCTAAATTTACGCAAAAATACTAACCATAAATTAGATGCATAGAGACAATCTAGTTCTACTCAAGTTCTACCATATCATGCGAAGTGACTAGAACACTACACGAGTCAACATCGCACTCCACATAATAATTCCTAAGTTAACAACCTATTTCACATTCCAACCAAAATAGTTTAACCGGAACAACAACAAAAAGATAAGCGCGCACTCAAGTGGGTGAAGTGGTGTGTGAAGCATGAAAACAATGATAATGACAATGATACAAAGGAAACAAACTTCCGGTATGCAGTGCAACTCGAGCACAGTGAATGACAACATACGCTCCCCCAGACTTAGTCTAAACAATACATCTAGAAATTGGAAGCTAAAAGAGGGGAGGAAGTGTTACCCAATGCTCAGAATTGAGCATACCAGACGATTGGCGTTTACGATCAAGAACAGTCCGCAGCATCCGCACCAACGAACACAAGACCTGCAAGCACAAAACTCAAAACAACAAAAGCATATGCAGAAGCTGAACTAAAAGAAGTTAGATAGAAACTACAAAATCAGGAAATCTGGGTTGTCTCCCAGTAGCGCTTTTATTTAACGTCCTTAAGCTGGACCAAATACCTGTATTAACATTGTTTATAAAATGCAGGAATTAAAAGAGAAGTTCTCAAAAAAGGAGTTTCACAAAAATAAGAGAAAAGAAGGAAAAATCAGCTGTCGGCGCTTGAATGGTGTCCGTCTCCCAATGTCAACAACTAACACTCCTTGTTTATAGTGGTACCATCGTATAACTTCAGCCGATGCCCATTGACCTTAAATTTGTCCCCCTTATCTCCAGATATTTCTATGGCACCTAAGGGGGAGACATCGGTCACTGAGAAAGGACAACTCCACCTCGATTTTAACTTCCCTGGGAAGAGGCAGAGACGGGAGTTGTAGAGCAGCACTTGGTCCCCAATTTTGAACTCCTTAGGAATGATGTGCCGATCGTGCCATTTCTTTGTTTTCTCCTTGTAGATGCGAGCGTTTTCATAAGCGAAATGACGGAGCTCCTCTAACTCGTTGAGTTGGGAACGACGCACCTCGGCCGCGGCTCCAATGTCCATGTTCAACAGTTTGGTTGCCCATAATGCTTTATGCTCCAGCTCCACAGGGAGGTGGCATGCCTTGCCATAGACTAATTGAAACGGAGTCATGCCGATGGGTGTTTTGAACGCAGTCCGGTAAGCCCATAATGCGTCGTCGACCTTTTTAGCCCACTCCTTCCTATTTGAATGTATTGATTTCTCGATTATTCGCTTGAGCTCGCGGTTGGAAACTTCGACTTGCCCGCATGTTTGGGGGTGGTATGCCAAAGAAATCTTATGATGGACCCCAAACTTTTTCATGAGCTGCACAAACTGCTTATTGCAAAAATGACTACCGCCATCGCTGATGATAGTTCTCGGTGTCCCAAACCTGGAGAAGATATTCTTGTGGATAAAGTGTAGCACTGTGTTGGCATCATTCGTGGTAACCGCCTCAGCTTCCACCCATTTTGAAACATAATCAACTGCCACAATGATATAATGCTTACCATGCGACATTGGGAAATGACCCATGAAATCTATCCCCCAGACATCAAATGGTTCGCAGACCAGCATGTTATTGAGGGGCATCTCATCACGCCGGGAGATATTTCCGGTCCTTTGGCATTCGTCGCACTTGGTGATATAGGCATGGGCATCCCGGAAGAGGGTCGGCCAAAACAATCCGCATTGCAGGATTTTTCGTGCTGTTCGAACGGCCCCGAAGTGCCCGCCAGCTTCTCTGTCATGGCAGTGCTGCAATATAGAATGAAACTCGGCTTCCGGAATGCAACGCCTGATAATCCCGTCGCTGCATGTGTGAAATAAGAGCGGATCTTCCCAAAAATAGTATTTTGAGTCAGAGGCGAGCTTCCGTCTTTGCTGAGGAGACAGATTCGGGGAGAAGGTTTTACAAGCCAAGTAGTTAGCGATATCTGCGTACCATGGTGTTGTTGGGGGGGGGGGGGGGGGGGGGGGGGGGGGGGGGGGGGGGGGGGGGGGGGGGGGGGGGGGGGGGGGGGGGGGGGGGGGGGGGGGGGGGGGGGGGGGGGGGGGGGGG